>JAMWET010005554.1:27500-567558 GCA_024036415.1 Prochilodus magdalenae
ACTAATTTAGTACATGGTCAGGCCATTAAATTATTTACCATAGCACTCATTCGGTAATAAACAACAAAAAATATATAACCTAAACAGCAATAAAGGTCATCGGCAAAGGCCTTTAGTTAATGGTAATATATGGAAATTTTATTATTATTATTATTATTATTACTATTATTATTATTATTATTATTATTATTATTTCTGAAAGGAAGATAAAGGTTACCAGGAACAATACATGATAATAAATTTAGATTGATAAGTGTAATATTTATTGAGCTACACATACAGTAGTGGCGTTGGGCTGCCATGTTTGATAACAACATGCAACATCACGTCTCGGCATGAGGTTATTATATGGTGGAGGTGGAGTGACACCAGGCCTTCTGGTCATGTGACACATGACAACAAACCGTTCATTATGGTGCTGACCTCCACACACAGATTCGTTGGTCGTCTCCACCAATACAAAACTGAAATGACTGTTCATCATGACGCTGCCATTCTGAGTCACTCCATGACAGTGTGGCACAACACCATTGCTGACGATTGTTGACACTGACGTGGTGTTAAGGGCAGTCGTTGTAACATTCAACGAACATGTAGTCCTGTGCCATTCAGTCTGCCAATATTGCTGGCACTGACAGGACTTATGGAGGGCATCACTGCTCAATGAATGTTAGGCACAGCGATGAGGCCTGTCCTTGCTTATATCACATGCGGGGCCCAGCGTGAAACTTGGAGCATTTGCACGTGTCATAATGTGAAACCTACCCACCAAATTTTATTCCTATTGGCTGATTTCTTCTGGGTGGAACTATTTTTGTTGGTAATGAGCATATATTTATGGCAGGCATTCATGCTGCCTCGCCTCAGAGCAAACAAACTGCACCACTTTCCCTGTGGCCACTGAAGCTAAAAGAGCAAAGACGCTAAAAATCACATGTACGGGGACACCTGAAACGATTCCTCCACAAGAACAATGCTCAGCGCATAATCTCTAGTAAGAGGCTGATATATCATAGAGGTATGGCAAGTCCATTGAACCAGATCAGCTAGGTAACTACGGGAATGCTATGTCATGCTAGCTCGCCTGTAGGCTTCTAACAGCGTTTACAACAATTCACATGAACGTTTAAACACAGCCACCTGAAACTTTCAAACGACATATCAAGTTTTATGTGAACACACATATTAACATACATTGTACCTTTGCTGGTTTGTCCTGCCACTCTTATTTCAGGGACGTTTTTATGGTGTCCAGAGGATCTACAGTATGCTGTCTCACATAATTGGCTCCACCTACTAGAAATTAAAACTCTGTGTAAAAAAAGATTTTTAGAAGTCCTGAATGTTCACTCTGGGGGTATAATTTGCCTTATCCAGGTACCGCTTGATAGGCTACATGCCTGATTTCAGAGCTGAGCAATCACAGCTACAAATTATTAATGCATGGTTCCCACCTACTGGATGAATTTTGAATTGCAGTAATGGACAATGGAAATACGGGGCTAATTATGAAACACAAATATTACTGTGTTTAATGGTGGTTTTGAGAGCTACACATATTAGAGATCTGTAAAATGTTATGTGAGGTTATAGATGATATGGTATATAGATGAAGTTGTATGCTGTGGATCTTTTCAGGTCCCTCCCTATTCCATACTCCACTTATAAACAAGGTCATCTTTGTCATATCTGTCCATAAGCTGATGTTCCAGAACAGTACAGGCTTTCTTGTCGCCAAAATTCTCATTTGGTCACCCTGACCCTGTTTGGTTTACGTATTGTGGTAAAGCCCCTGTAATTACTCCGGATTTCCCTCTGGTTCAGTTGTCTGACCATGGCATTATTTTGACACCCCTAATATTGGCATGATCTCTTCAAAGGGTTTGTTTTATTGTTTCAGATGCAAATTGTATACATAAAATAAACTCTAGACCTTTACCTGCCCTGGGTTATTTGGTTCCATATTTTTTTGATATATATGGATTAAAGATGAAAGCTTAAATTTTGAGCTCATATATATAAGCTTTCATCTTTCATCTTTCATCTTTAATCCATAATATATATAAACATCTTTAATCCATATATATAAAATATATATAATTATTATTTTTTATTTATATTTTTATTTTTTTTAAATGTACTTATTAATAAAATATACATAATTCAATTTACTTCCAGTGCTGTACTTCACAGCCAAACAATAACTTTGTCAATAACTTTGTAGACACCCATATATTGATGGCTTCTACATGTGGGCATTGGCCCAAAGACCCCACACAACATCATTACATTTGCTATGACTGCACCAATCAACACAGGATCACCTTTGAGTTTCAATTTGTTTCCTGCTTAACGAATCTCTGCAAACATCATAGACAAAGATGCAAAACATGGGGTATTTCATTTTGCATTAGCGAACAGAAGCTCCTTTCACAAGACCAACCCCCGACTGAACCACACAAGGGTGTAGAATGGCCTGAAAAGAACATAATCTCTTCTAATTCACGTTAAAACACAGCATGTGTCCACACGTACAAAACAAATCTTCCTGAAGTGTTTGACAATGAGTGGTAGAGCTCACCTTCCCACAGAGCAGAGAAAGCTGATGTAGCTCTACAAACTGGAGTTGAGTGGCCATGTGATTGTGGTGAAACGAGATCATTAAAATAGGAGCGGGATATGAAAAGCTAGATTTAGTGCCTCTACACGTACGTGCCTTTTGCACGTACTGGGATTAACCCCCACTAAATAGAAAAGCTCAACACGACAACAGCCGAGGCATTCAGTAAAACAGTACTTTGAATGGCTGCCTGAAAGCACGTAAGGTCCTTAACACCGCTAAATCCCACATTATGCTCAAGTGTCAACAATGAAGAAACGCATATGAACTGCCCTAAAAGTACTTTAAGGTCTATGATAGTTTTATGGATGATGAAGCAACAGTGGAGAAACCAGTTGGCCTAGCAAAAAGTGAGAGTAACAAGTTCCTCCTGGGACGTGGTTTTATAGTGCTCAAAGTAGGACATCTAAAATACGGTTTAAACTCTATTAATCTCTAATAATAATTAGTAATAAAATGGAAATTTAATTAATAGAAGTCAGTGTCTGATTATTTTGCACAGACACACTTTAGTGGTAATTTCTTTTTCCATCAAAGTGAACATATGAGGCAAGGTATAAGAAACACAGGGGTTTCAGGGGCCCGGGACCCCCTTATCAACCACAGAATATTTTATTTTTGATATTTAGGGATATATCAAACCACATCGTCAAATGGAAATTCAGGGAATGGTCATCGTTTAGCCTGTTACCATCCATAACTGGCAGCATCTGAATTCGGCATTCTTAACTAACTAGAGATGCAGCACGCTTCTGCCTCACAATGCCGCTGTAGTAACTGAAGTTAACGTCTATGGGCAGGAAGTTAACGTCCCAGTCAACGCTGGAACCCCATGTTATACCAGGGGGGCAAATTGCACAGTGATCCAAGTAGACATGAAAGCTACTCCTTCTGACATGAGCTGAGAAAACACAAATCCATTTGTATAGAAACTACACATGGAAATCAAATGAGAAAAGGGTTGTTGAAAAAGGGCTGTTATATTGAAGGTTGAGCTATTTTCTAGCTAATTTTGTTCAGTCGCTTGTTCATTTATGGATCTAAGCCAGGATGGTTCTAAAAATAGCATCAAATGAAAACAGTCAGTTCTGTACTCAACACCTACTGCTGGGACCAAGACGTTTAAACACCTGGAGTCGCCTTGAGGAAAGGGTGAGTGTACTCTGCCTCGACACAGTGAGGAGGATGGTTCCCAGAGCAAAACTTTCTCCAAGGATCATAACTGCACAGGAGGTGGTGGGGTCACCAAGTCTCCAAAACTACAATTAGATGCCACCTCCACACCAAGAAACTATATATAGGACATATAAGCAGATAGCGTGTGCTGTCATTAAACCACAAACATAAGCACCTGTCCGCTACATTCTGCTGTGTGCTACAGTCAAGAACCGACAAAAATAGAGACGTGCCATAAATAAACCACCAGAAGAGGGTCAAAAAAGTCTCCCACTGTGAGGTATAAAGGATGTTTGTCTTGCAAATGCTCTTGGAATCTTATCAGCGGATGGAGGCATGATGGTGGCTGGATCTTCAATAATGAAAGGAATTCCTCGAAATTCACAGAAAACTTCTGTTCCAAGCAGAGAACCGACATTTTGCAGAGACCACTCCTGTTGCTTAAGCCCGTTGATCCCTGAGGGGCAAGCTGAAGACAAGAACCCCCAAGCAAGACAGAAGGTGTGTGGTGGATCATTCTCAGCACTGCAGTGACACTGACGTGGTGGTGGAGTGTTAGTGTGTGTTGTGCTGGTGTGAGTGGATTAGACACAGCAGTGGTGCTGGAGTTTTTAAGCACCTCAGTGTCACTGCTGGACTGAAAATAGTCAACCAACCAAAACTATCCAGCCAACAGCTTCCTGTGCAGCATCCTGTGGGAAGTGTCCTGATGATGGACTAAAGGAGGTTTTAGCAGATTGTCTAGCTATTGTCTCTGACTTTACATCTACCAGATGGACCAGCAAGTTAGGAGTGTCTCCTTAGTGTCTAAGGAGTGTCAGTGGACACGGTGTTTAAACACTCAAGCAGCACTGCTGTCTTTGATCCACTCGCACCAGCACAACACTTGCACTGCATCCACAACCATCTACTACCGTACTACTCAGCAGGCGAACACAGTAGGCGAGAATGTGTAGTGTGTACGAATCCGCAGTAGTCATAAAACAGTAGGCGAAAGTTCCCCGAATGACGTACTGCTTCCGGTGAGATTTTGAAGTATGTGATCACAGCACACTGTGCTATCCCATGATTCCACTGGAGCTGTGGAAGAAATAATGCACGTCCGAGGTTGCGTCATTACTACGTACTCGGTGAGCAGTGGGCACTGGGTTTAATCTAGTACATACCGACTATGTAGGCGATTTCGGACGCAGCTACAGTGTCATTTATAGTCTGTAATTGTAGAACTACAAAGTGTACGTACACGGTACGCCCTGCTGATAAAATGTGGTAATATTAAGTGTATTATTAGATAGTCACTTCGGGTCTCTTCAGTGTGTCAGGTCAATTGTCTCAGCTCACAAATATGAGTCGGCACCATTAGCCCCCCATGCAGCTCATTGTCTTGTAGCATTGTTACAGTTTTTAGTTCCCAAAATTAGCCACTTTAGCAATATTTTCTGTAATTTAATTATTTTAATAAACCCTTAGTCTGCCATCTAATTTATTCATTAACAAAAGATGCATGTTGCTGCTTGAACATTGTAATTAAGTCAGTAGTTTATAATATATGTAGTAATAGGAAAGTATAGTATAGTATAGTATAGTATAGTATAGTATAGTATAGTAATATAGTTGTAGATGTAGACATTAAAATGTTTTGCTTTGGCACTTATTGGGAAGTATAACGTGCCTGTTATCTAGGTATGAGTGCTGTCTTGGGGGTTGCTAGGTAGTTCTCTTATGCTGTATTCACTCTGTATTCTTCTTTCCTTGTTTGGGCAGCGTCTGAGTTGAGTTTCAGACTTTAACCTTCTTGTACTAGCAAAGAAACATTCTCTGACTAAACACTAAGCACGGGTGTAAATGCTAAATGCCATAAATGGAAATGTAGTTTAATTGGATTTTTAATTGAGTCTGTAATTTCCTTGGATTGATTTGAATTCAGTCCGTAATATCACTAGATGACTTTTATTTGAGTCAGTAGTTTTACTGGGTCCATTTTAATTATGTCAGTAGTTTAATTTGATGAATTTCAGCTGAGTCAGCATTTTCTGTGGACTGATTTGAATGAAATCAGTAGTCCTACTGGATGATTTTACATTGAGTCAGTAGTTCCTTCAATGTATTTCAAAATGCAGTGATAGCAAGGGCCAAATGCAGACAAATCCATCAAACTTTCATCAAGCAAGTGATTAAAATCAGAAGAACTAATGAAGTGAACTTGGAAACGTGTCTAAGAACTGCTGATAATTGTAGCTAATTTTGGAATCTTACATACCGCTCCTTTAAAACTGTTTGACACATAACAGCTTGTACATAAACACTGGCAAACCTTAAAACATACTGTACACTCCCATTCCACACCATGGATATATGGAAACCTATCCACAACTGTCTTTCTGAAGTCAAAACAGCCTTCTCTTGTACATACATCCACCTACTCAGCAGTTATGCCCCGCCCATTCAGCCAGAAGTTATAAGAAATGTGTCAGCCGAGCCAGGCTTTGTGAAGGAGACACAATACAGGACAGCCAATCAAAACAGAGTTCATTTCCATACGTCAGTCTTAACAGCACAGCAAGAAAAACAGCATGTTTAATAGTGAGGGTTAAAAGAGGTTAGAAAAATGATCCAGTAAAAGAATTCTAGTTTATGGTGGTGCCTCGGGCCCGCAGTTTAGCCAGCCCCAAACACAAAGTTCTTTAACACTGCTAAACCGGGTTAAGCCAACATCAAGAGTACCGACAATAATCCCAGTTTATGTTTTAGTGTTTACAGTAGAGCAGTTACGTGAACAGCGTTAAAAGCTTTTACATTAAGCAAACAGATGTCAATCACAGCAAGTGACAGCTGAATTTTTTTTTTTAATTTCCAGCAGGAGATCCAAAAATATTCTAATAATATATATATATTGAAAATCTTATATTATTAGAATATATTATAGTATACAGAACTGCCATGAAAATTCACAAGTGAAAATCCTACTTAGTCTGGGCTAAATCTGGGTCTGGGAAAGCATCCGTTTAACTTTTACTATTCCCCTGATACTGACAACCTTCTGGAAAGTTGACCAGAACTACAAATAACCTATTCATCTCAGTACGCAGAATGATGCACCAAAGTGCAGATGATCCAATCAGAGAGTGAATGAATAGATCACTGAGAGTCTCAGTGACATGTGGCTAAACCTTGTTGTCTCTTCATCTTCAGACCCACAGAAGGCACAGAAACACTGGAAACAATAAACCCCTCACACAGACAGCAAACTGCCGATGACTCAACTGGACCTTATTTGGAAGGAAGGAAGTACAGCAGCCCTGTCAACAATGAGAACTCACCAAATAAAGCCCACCGGGACATGTATTTACCCTGGACGCTGCACGTCAGAGACAGATAAGGGCATGGTAACAGTTTGGTATGATATCACCACATCAAACGGAGGTCTTCGATCGGGTGCTGGAAAAAGCCGACCAAAATACAAATACACTGTCCCACCCTGCCAAGCCCCGCTTCTGGACGGAGCTCTCACAGCGTCTACATATCTATAGTGTTTCACGCGCGTGCAGCACGTGATATTCCTTACCGGTAAACTTACAGAGCAGAGAAAGCTTACTTTAACGCCGGCTCGTGCTGTCTTCCCACGCCTTTCCACTTTGTGTGCTTTCCGGAGCTTCTCGCCTGAGGGAACTTTTTCCACACCGCCTGTAGCGGACTGGCTCACAGGCAGCTGAAGCACTGAATTCTGGGACTCGTAGTCCACAAGAGGGCGCCCTCTCACTGACAGGCGAGGCGAAGCGTCCATGTTTGGTAGACAATGCCGAGCAACGTTTTTTAAAGGTGCATGATCTGTATGTCTCTTGTCTTTTGTTCTTGTTTCTGTGTGACGTTTGAGTAGTTTTATTTTTCCCTCAATCCTGTTACCCAAAAGGGGAACTCCACCTATTCATCAAAAAATTCTACATATAATTCAATTAACTTAACTTTATTGTCATTGTACCAATACAGGGTCGTATATAACGAAACCCCACCAGACTGCTGCTCCAGTGCAGGGATTAAAAATAGATAAACAGGAAGTACCAGTGTAATGACTAAAAGACTGGGACACAATACAACATGTTCATAAAGAGTGAAAGAGATATCCAAGAGCATTGGAGTGTTAGAATACTAGGACTGAGGTGCAAACAGCAGTTAGCTTAGTGTTCAGTGTACATATTGGGAGGTACCGTGTGCTAAGGTAGACAGGTGTGCAATTAAGAATGTGGCTGTAAATAGTAAATGTATATACAGTATAATAGTGTACAGTGCAGGTAGTGAGAATAGCAGCCCAGTGTTCAGGTAAACAGCTGAAACAGTAGAGATGTTCAGTATCTAGAACACACAGCTCAGATGTTCAAGTACAGAGGTGCCAGTGTAGTCCTGTGGGCTAGCGGAGCCTAGTGTGTAGTTGCTGAGGCGATCAGGGCTAGATCAGTAACAGCCCACTGTGTTGTAAACTACATAGTGTTGTGATTACAATATGAACAAAGTCAATTAGAGTGATTTGATGTGAAATGTCCCGTTCTAGAGTCAGACTAGATCTAGAGGATTGTTCACTGTGGTGGTGATAGGAACGAGACGTCCACGTCTACAAGCTCCCTCACACAAAGCTATTACATGAAATGGTTATGAATATGATAAAGTTGTATTTTAAAAAGTATTTTAGATGGTTTACTTTAGTCTATTCATGGTGGAGGAATACATGCAGGGTGCTGTGAGGCAAAATAGTCCACCAAGAAGGCTACTTTTCCTAATTTGTAATTTTCTTATCATTATCAATATTACATATAAACATTTAGATGTTGTAGATATGGAGACCCCTGATTCCCAACGCCAGCAACCTGAGCACTTTGAATGACTTTGTTTTCTCTCTTAAGGACTAAATTAGAATTTTAAAGGCTGGTGAAATACCCTTTTAAATTAAACAGACTGTTTTTATGCTTTTCATACTGCTATATGGAAACGAGCTCTGCCTGTTCTGATTGACTTTATTCAGAATGCAGTACAGCCTGAAACAGTCCTTATAAATTCAGCATGAATATGTGAGACTGAACTGCTGTGGGCCAAACAGCCTAATTTATGGAAATGCTTACATGTTTCTGATGCACCACTGCATGTAGACATTAGCTGATTTTAAAAATAAGCCTAAACTAAAACCTCATGGTAACAATGTCTCAAAAATCAGACAGCATATTTGTAACCACTTAGTGCAGTGTTTCTCAACCCTGGACCTGGAGACCCCTTGCCCTGCACCTTTTAGTGCTTTCGCAGCTCCCAACACACATGATTCAACTTATCAGCTCATTAACACGCCATTCAGAGGTGCACTGGGAGTGTTAGAGCAGGGAATCCACTAAAGCGTGCAGGGCAGGGTGCCTTCAGAACCAGGTTTAAACAACACTGACTGTTTTCTAGAGGCACTACATGCTTTGGATGTCTGGTTACTATCGCCCCTGCTATGAGCAGTTGTAACTCAATAAGCATCTTGGAGAAGTTTTTGGAAATCAGTGGAATTAAAATCTTGCAATGTGTAATATGTAAAACATGCTCACCTGCACTTCTGTATGTCGTTTGCCTTAAACAGTGGCTAGTAGCCGCTCAAAGCTTTCGTTTATGCTACTTTGTGCTGCAGATGTTTAGTGTATAGTAATGGGTTTGTTTTACTGCAGACGTGTGAGATCTGCCATCACGATCCCTCCTGAATGCAAAGCATCGTATGCAGCACAAATCAATTCACATGCAGCACACTGTGTGCATATTCATCCCTGGCTTTATGTTATTTTCTCAGGATCGCAAATCAGCTCATGAGCTCTGAGTATTCTGAATACTGTAAGCATCTCCATATATAATAAGCCTCTCCAGGGATCTCGTATGCAGATGCTACATAAATATTCAGCTCACGAGTTTCTGTGAGAGGAAAGTACTGAAATATATGGCCTCGCTTTTAATGAAAGCTTTATTCATAAACATACTTTATTTCAGTAATATGCTTGAAATTAATAAGTGACCGATATCCTTGGTGAAACTCGTCATAAGTATCAGGAAATGCATTTGAAAGTATCATTACCGCAGTCTTTAGAACAATTGGAGCTCTGCCTGACACGTTTCTTGTTTAGGGGGTTGAAATACCAGTGTTTGTGTGGCTAAATGTAGCTCCCCTCTGATGCATAAAGAGGCCCTACTGAAGCACATGCTGTGCTATTTTGGCTCCTAAAGCTAACTTTGGAAACCTGCCGGGGAATGTCGACCCCGACCCTCATACCAATGTAAAAGTAGTCTTCATTGTATAGGTGCTTCAATTTGTTTTGACTGCATAGAAAGGATTACCTACAGCTTCGCCGGACCTCAGGCCTATGCAGTACAACATTGTTGTGCAAGGCTGTATGACTGTTTCTAGCTCTAGATTTTTCAGCTGTGCTGAACTTTCTCAGCTTGTTCATCGCTGACCTCATAAAGTGTCATTCACCTCACAAAGTGTATTTCAGTTCCCTGTTTTACAGGCTGATCATGCATTTAAATCTAATAAACCACTTTCAGTTCTTTCACTGAACTGACACCAGCACAAAACCCATTTTGGTCTCTTCGCGCCCTACTAGTTTCTTTTCATTATGTTTGACCAGGTGATGGCGACTTTTTCCTATGTTGTATTTTACCTCATACAAACCACGCCCTTTGTCCTTGCATTACCTCTAAGGACAGCATTCAACTGGTTGAGCAATGTTCAGTCAATGTGAACAATAAGAAAACTCCTTAAAGTCAAGTATAGTAACCAAACTGTTTATGCACATGAGGTGGAAAGAGAATGACTCCTATCCCAGGGCTTGTAATTTAAAGGGCCGATTACATGGGAAACCAAACTGTGCTCACCATTTTCACTCATTCTCAAAATAAAAGAGTTTGATGTATTAAGTAAACAGAATTTCCAGTAAAACGCCCATATAGACTATATAAATACAGAATTTATACAGATAAAATCTGTTCATTTTTTATTAATCAACTGTTTTTGTGTTATAATTAACACATTTACATACAGCACTATCCACATGTTGTAGATAAGATACTCAAAAGTGCAAGTACAATTCAATCTAACTTTACAAATAAAGATGGACACAGTAAAAAGTAAAAAAAATCTGAAAGTAGCAGAACATCTAAAACTAACTACAATTCATTAGTAAGAAGAATATATACATACATAAAATACTACTTATTATTATTTATATGAACTAGACCAATGACTTTTAAGGAAATCCCTTACACAACAATACTAATTTAAAATAATAATTTAAAGCAAAAAAAAAAAAAACCTTCTACCCAAATAACCATTTCTAAATATTCCAGGCTTGTAAATAAATTGTATTTACCTAATGTGTGACCAGGACTAGAATGTAGCAGAATACATGAACCAGAAATATGCATTCACAATACATTTTTACATTTATGTTTGTTAATTGGATATTCTCACACAGTTCCCAGGGATTGTGCAATAAGGGTAGAGGTGGAGTGATACCAGGTCTTTTGGACGTGCGATGTGCGACAACAAACCGTTCATCTTGGTGCTGACCATGGTGCCGCCAATTGGTACTCATGACTGAAGATGACCTGCTGCCATTCTGAGTCACTCCATGACATTCTGGCACGACACCACTGCAGTCTTTGGTGACGCTGACATGATGATAAAGGCAGACGGTGTAATGGTCTGCGTGCATGTAGTCCTGTGTTGTGCAGCCGTCTGCCAATGGTGCTGGATGACTCATAGAAGACATCACTCCTCGCTGAATGTCTACGATCGTGGCTGTTGGGTCAGTCAGGAACAGCAATAAAGCCCACCCATGCTTATGTCACATGGGCAGCTGAATGTGAATCATTCGCATGTTTCACAATGTCAAACCTACCCACCAAGTTCCATTCCTCACGGCTGATTCCTTCTGGGTGTGACTATTTGTGCAACTAGTGATGTATTTATTAGACTGAAAAATCAGATCAGTTATTAATCTCAAGAGTTACCAAGCTCTACTAAAGTCTGAGTAGACTGATAAATCAGTGTGATGATCAGTTATTAATCTCAGTGTTACTGGGCTCTGTTAAAGACTGAGTAGACTGATAAATCAGTGTAATGATCAGTTATTAATCTCAGTGTTACTGAGCTCTGTTGAAGTCTGAGTAGACTGATAAATCAGTGTGATGGTCAGTTATTAATCTCAGTGTTACTGAGCTCTGCTCAGGTCTAAGTAGACTGACACATTAAGGTGATCATGCATTATTAATCTCAGTATTGCTGAGCTCTGCTAAAGTCTGAGTAGACTGATAAATCAATGTGATGATCAGTTATTAACTTCAGTTATACTGAAGTTTAAGTAGACTGAACCATTAAGGTGATGATCAGTTATTAATCTCTGTATTAGTGAAATCTTTTACAGGAATAATCAAATAACAGCTTTTCAGCAATTAACATTATTATTTTAATAATAAGGATTTTTTCTTGAAATGTATATAGAATAATTCTAATGATTATAACTACCAACCAGTAACAGAGATGAATAGTATCAATAAGTAAAATTTGTCTGCCTGTCTTACCAACAGAATATTTTTAAATTTGCTTTCCTGATACATTAAGTGAACTATATTCAGTATTCAGTCAACGCTGTACATGCCTATTCAGCTTACAAAGGGATAGCCCCGCCCATTCACCCAGGATACAACGCAGCCAATCACACGGAGCTCATTTACATATATATATGTCTTAAAAGCCCGTAACAAAAACAACTAAAGAGCAGTTGGAACTTGGCCAAGTTAGGACTGCTTTTGAAACGCAATATTACACACATTTTATATGCTGGAAAAATGAAAATACGCAAAAATGTTAATCACCATACATAACCTGGAAATCCAGCAGCCAGACCCTTCTCTGGAAAGTAGCATGGTAAGACAGGTATGAATGCTTTTCCAGCATTTCTGTGGGAAATGTAGAATCACAGCAGTGCTGAACAAGATTATACATGTACTACTGCGCTGATTGACTCATAGTAGTCCACAGTTCAGGCTCCAGGCCCGGAGTACCTGAGGAAGTAAAGAGGGGAAAACAGTACAATACATTTACAGGCTATCGTCACGATCAACGTGATAACCGCACTCATGTCTGACTGCCTGTGACTCATGAGCCAAGAGCCTAATACCCTGTGGCGTAATTACAGGTGTGGCTACTTGTGCCAACAAGTCCTCAAACAGTCGACAGGCGCCTCTAAATTCAACCATCTGTAGTAAAAGCGAATTAAATAGCAAAGCAGAAGATTTCTCCTCACTAGAGCTTCGCCTGGAAGGCAAATAAGTGTCAGTTTGTTTGGCTTGTTTCAGCTTTCCGTTTTCAGCTGGAGTGTTTGTTGTGGGGTGTGGAGTGTCTGGGTGTGGTCCTGGCCCCAGTATCGGGGGCGGAGCTGCTCCCTCTCCCCTTCCTTTCTCACTCTCCCTCTCCCTCATTGCTCTCCGCTTTACTCGCGCTTTTCGTCCTAGTCGGAATTCGGGCGAAGTGCTGGAGACACAAACCGGCCTGTGGAGTGAAGTCCGACTTCGGAGCCCAGCTGGTACCTTTTTTTTTGGAAGCGACTCCTAAAAGGTGGGCTCAATAATATATCTAAATATGTATGTAAGCTAGTTTATAGTACTTTTGTGTATCTTGGCTACGACACCGTCGCCTTTTAGCCTGGTTTCTGTTAGCCTGTCGCTTAGCTTCGAATTTTCCCGTTCCACCTTAAAGGGTGCCTCAGGCGCCTGAATGTAACTGCTGCACCATTTAAGGTGGAACGGGAAAATTCGAACAAGAGGCTGGCGGATGGGAAGCCAAGCCCAGCCTCGTCGCTTAAGGAAGCCTTTAAAGTATCCGTAAACTCGCTGTGAAACAGCTGAATCTTTATTTTTGTTATCACTTGTTTCAAAGTAGGCTGGCGGTGTCGGTTTACCTACCTGCGGGGGGAAATTTGCTCCCACTTCCGTGTGGGTCGGGTTTCTGTTGCTCCCAACAACTTTTCCCTCACCGTTCGCTCGGCTACTCGGATATTTGAGATATCAAATACTGATAAACTATTACACGTTATTGGCTCTGTGTTACTTTAGGACGAGCCCCAGTTTCGGGAAACAGCTGTTGTTTTCCCTTTTCCCTTCTTTTTCTGGAAGAGCCGTTCACACAGTAACGGTTTAAATGTCACTGTTCACTGCAGACAAACATCGGAAGGTTGGCTACAACAAAGGCCTTTAACTCTGCAGTGGGGCTGGAAGAAAAGGTCAGGCTTTGCTAAATGATGACCAGTGAGGGCCAACTTTTGTCCTAGGTTAAGGTTCAGATGTTCAGACAGATGTGAGGTACTAGGCTGTGGTGGGTTATAGGAGCTGAACGCTCTGCTATGGGGGCTACACTAACCCTGAGCCACACCTTAGAAACACACCTTGTATGGTGTACACACGGTTTCTGTTGATGTCGGGAGGCAGATTGCGATGAAAGGTCATGTACCGTGAGCTGTTTGAATGTAACACAGAATTAATACAGTACCTGAATGTTTGCACTCTCTTCTATTGCTTACATCAGTGTGTTTTTGTATTCTGTGGTAATGGCTTCAATCGAAATGCAGTTACTGATAAGGATTTAGCCTCCTTTTGGTTACTGAGGTTAAAGGGAAACTCTGTGTAGTTCAATTACTGTATAATTTATTATTTGGGGTGTGAACATGTAACGTGTTTGGTTTGGATTAATGTGAAATTGTTTAATTTGTAGAGAAATGTATTGGCAACTACTGCCTTACTGTGGGGAGGGTAGGAACTGGGAGTTCTGATGTTTCCAATACAAATTTAGGCATTTTGTTTACTATTCAAAAACCACCAGTCAGCTGACATGTGTCTTCTGAGTGTGCACATGTAATGTTAATGATGTTAACAAAGCACAGTGTATCCCCCCAACCATGAATGGATTTAAATAACTTGTTTAAAATACATAAAATGCGTTTTTAGATCAGATCTTCATCACAAAACTACCCTAAAACAATGTTTCGGACACCAGGTAGCATATTCATGATCATTTCATGTAATAAGTTTCTGCAAGGGAGCGTGTAGTCTTAGATTCTCATCACCAACAATGTGAACAGTTCTCTCTCTCTAACTCTGAATGATTTTGAATTAATTATGAAGACTTTTTTTAAAAATAAAAACAGTGGTACCGGAGTTCCCCTTTAAGGGTAGTGTTGAATTATATAGCATTCTTATATATTCATATATAGCACAAAAAAGAATTTTACAAAAATACATTTTACAAAAATACTTTTTTTGTAAAATGTATTTTACACATTTTTACAAAAATACATTTAAGGCTAAAAGATTTTACAAAAATACTTTTATTTTACAAAAATACATTTAAGGCTAAAAAACTTCTCATGGCAGTTATAAAACCAATCTGTGCTTTGTGTCAGGAACTCTGTATGTTACCTTTTAGAGTAATACACTATATGGACAAAAGAATCGGGACCTCTGGATCATTGAAGTGTTTCATTCAGTCAAATTGCCACAGGTGTGTTAAATCCTAGCCATGCACTCTGCCTTTACAAACAGAAAGATTTTAAAAAAGAATGAATCATTGGAAAGAGCTCACTGAATGGATGGGACTCTAATAGGATGCCACTGTTGCAACAACACGTTTATGATGTGTGATTTTTCGTCCCTCCTAGATATTCCACGTTTAACTGTGAGTGGCATTATTGAAAAGTGAAAGCATTTCACAAAATGGCAGACCTCGCAAAGTTACAGAGCACTGTCGCAGAGTGAGAGGTGCATTGTACGCAAAAGTCACCAGCGCTCTGCTGACTCAGTAACTGCAGAAAGTTCCGAACCACCTCTGGTGTGATCATCAGCACAACTGTATGGCATGGCAGCTGCATGCAAGTTTTACATCAACAGATAAAATGCCATGCTTGGTGCAAAGTGCGCCGCCACTAGACTCTGAAGCAGCAGAAACATGTTTGGAGTGACGGTTCAAGCTTCTCTATCCGGCAGTCTGACGGACCAGTCTGAGTTTGGCGAATGCCAGCAGAATGTTAACCTGCCTGACTGCATTGTGCAGACTGTAAAGTCTGGCGAACGTCAACACTGTGGGGTTGTTTTCAAGGGTTGGCCTAGTGTCCCTTAGTTCCATTGAGAGAACTCTTAGTGCCTCAGCATACCAAGACATTTTGGATAATTGTATGCTTTCATCTTTGTGGACACACGGAAGGTACTTTTCTGTTCCATAAAGGCATGGCTGGGTGAGTTTGGTGTGGAAGAATTTGGCTGGCCTGCACACAGCCCTGACCTCAACCCCATAGAGTGCCTTTGAGATTAACTAGAACTGAGATTTCAGCCAGAACCAGTATCTGACATCACAAATCCCCTTCCTCACAAATGCTCCAAAAGCCTTCAGAGAAGCGTGGAGTGTTAAAGATGCAAAGGGGAGGTGGGGCAGCTCCATATTAATGCCTGTTGATTTGGAACATGATGCCATAAAAGCTTGTCAGTGTACAAATACTTTAAGACATTTCCAAAGATTTTGGATATGTCTGGTTCCTATCACCGCCACTACAAACAATTCTGATGTGAGGTTCTCTAGAGTGATGCAGCTCACACTAAATTCACTTTGGCCTGTGTACTGTAAAAACGTCCTTGTCTGCAGTATTGCTGTATTTCTGCCACCTATAGATAAGAATACAGATTTGTGTGTGTGTGTGTGTGTGTGTGTGTGTGTGTGTGTGTGTGTGGTATGAGGATCTGGGTGGGGCTTTAGAACGCTACCTTTACTCGCTGATTAATTCTGTGAGCTCAGGCTGTAGTGAAAGCACCTGTGAGCATTCAACAGCAAACAGCCTGTGTGATTTATTCTGATGACGTAAAATCAATATTACTTTGTCGGATACGTGTAGGTTTTTTTTTTTCCTTTTTGCAACACAAGTGTACAAGAGCGTGTGTGTTAATGTCTCTCAGAGGAAGTAATATTCCTTAACATCCACCCTTCCTGTTTGTGACAGAGTGGACATAATGTGTCTTGAACATCTGCGCAGTCTTAGGAGCAGCCTTTTAAACTAATTTCTCCTAGCTTTAATGACATGGATTTGGTCCGCATTAGAGAGGCTAAGCCAGTCTGAACTGCAGCTTGTCTTCCTCATTGGATTCCAGCTGTGGATAACATCGCTCCTGTCTTGACTCTTGATCATGCTTTGCGTGAAGTTAATTAAGGAGGAATCAAGGAGGATAATGATGGTTGGAATCTGTTCTGTTATAATATGTTGTATTATGAGCCCATTGTACGTGTATAATTTCTGTCATAACAAAACCCTACCTACAAAACTGTAATGTCCTAGGAACGGGTAACGAATGGTATTAATGTATGTGAATGTAAATACATTTTAGTTTCAAGTAATATGAGGCAGTAGGCATTTTCAAATGATGTGCCTAATAAAAAGTCATTCAGGCTGTTTGATGTCAGATTTTTCATTCTAGAAATACTTGCCATGTCAGACTTGTTTACAGTGGTGGTTATAGAACCCAGACGTCTAATGCATACATGAAATGCTTAAGAGCGTGTTGCTTGACAGATTATCTTCAAGAAGTCTGTTATGCAGCAATTTCAACGAATCGATTGAATTCCCTTTTTAATGTGGTGGCAGTCGTGTGTAATAATGCTGAGAACCTACATCCCATTAATTCACATTCTTAATCGAAGACTTGGCACAAGATGTGATGAACTCATGGAGGAGAATGCTAATTTACACTCGGGCGAGTAGATGCTAAGAATGTGCTCTCATTCGCATACAAGCTGTCACTGTGTTTTGTGGGTAGGAGGGTCTTGACTTTTGTGGTACAGTGTTTAGTAGTGCAGTCAGGACAAGCTGGCTTGTTGGCTGCAGGTTTCAGTCTAAGATTTAAAGCATCTGGGGATACACATACACAGGCACACACACAGAGAGACAGCCTCTAATCCCCCAACCAGCTTAAATCCCTGATACTGCCCTACATTAGGGAAGCAAGGGGCACTGTGTTATCCCCTAGTTTATAAATATACTTTCAGATGGGAAAACGGGATTACAGATTGGCAGCATTCGTTTAGCTTCTGTCACTCTTTGGGTCTCTCTGGGTCTGTCGCTGTTAGTAAGTGGTCACTTTCCTTTAACCCCTGATACTCTAATGATGGATAGCAGAATAATACGTCTGCAGTTTAAGGCTTTTCTTTTAAGTGTACATTTGCGGATCATGCATACTTAGCCATTCTCGCAGAGCCAGATGTGATCTTATACCTGTGAGAAGATTTGGGCGTAATGTGATTGAGAATGTACAGTTATTAGGGCGGGAACAAACAAAGTGTGACATTTCTAAACCAGTTCAACATCTTGAGAAGGCAGAGCTCGAAGTAGGGGATGACTGTGTCCTCATCAGCAAGACTCAAAAATCAATAAACTCAAAATCAAGTCATGTTTATTGTCACATCACGTTTAAACAGGTGTGAAAGAGAGTTAAAGTCTTGGGTCTGTAGTCCGTTTGTGATACTTAAAGATATACACATTAAACAGTAAGATCTACATGCTTAGCTTCAGCAGAAACGGTTTCATTAGCTAGTAACAGTGTTTTGCTAGCTGACTTGTTTTGTACTGCTTAAAAGAGCACATGGGTGGCATGTAGTGGAAGGCTCACCAATGGTAGTGTCAGATTTTGCCACAGTCCAGAGCCACATGTCGTCATGTGAGTATTCTTGTTACAAGATTACGTTTGGTCTCGCAGGACTGACCTCCTACCACACAGATGTTCGTGTACATGAATGTCTGAGGGAATGGTACCACTTTGCTTAATCAGCTTATGCGCCGGCTGCTGTCCTATGCTGTAGGTATGATATGTGATTTGCTTGCTATTAAAGGAGTGAATATATGCATTATTGGCACGTCTGTATTTTATAGGCGATGGTGAACTGTGTTTTACTGAAAGAGTGGCCTGAAACGTCAGTATAACACTTTTTATCTTAAAAAAAAATAAATAAATAAAAAAAACCTTGGTCACTTAAAGATTCATTTTCAGCCTCCATTTCTTTATCTACTCTGCCTGATGATTTGTGATTAATGGTGAACTCATATGGGCATTTAAAGCATCTGTGGTCTATTCGAGAAATTTTATAGGCCTAGAAGGAGATGCTTTATAAGCCTAAATGCACTTGTTGTGTATCATTTGCATGAATATGATATTCCTGCTTTGGTTGATTTGTGTTCTGAATATAAGCAAAATGTTAATGAACATATGAATATATGGTCTCCATTTTTGCCTTCAGCATGACAAGTTTAATGCACATACATTTGAGCAGTTTAGACACAGTTTCTTCAGCTTTATGGAATTAATTTTACACCCACATTTTGAATAGATGTGATTTTCACATGAAGGTACTGAGCAAAGTCAGAGCCGTGCTATCTGTGAGCCAAAGGAGATTGGAAGTTATCCGCCTCTCACAAGGAAACTGTTGTATCCACACAGCTCTTATCTGCACTGCTGTTCTTCTTCACCCTGTGTTGTAAGGCAATGACGTGGGAGTAGTTAGGCATGTGTCATCCAACTTAGACATTACCACTCCTTAATCGGAAAGTGCTCGGGCAGGGCTGGGGAACAGTACTATACAGTGAATTTTCACACACTGGAGACGATGTCAGAGTGCTGATTAAGCATTCTGAATTCAGGTGTCTGGTTTATTTCATTTAGTTACTTTTTGAGCATAACTAAATGCTTATAAGAGGATGTGTTCTCCTGTGTCCACTACAATGTCATAATTGGCAGGAAATGCCATGCTGCGGGGGAACAGTGCTTGTTGAGTGGGTTGGCAGGTTTTTCTCCCAATTTCGTCATTGTTAATTCACAGTGTGGTGTTCAGAATGTCTTTCACTGTATGGCCTCCAACAGCACAGTGAAGGCCAGTATATGCTTCATCCAATATGAATGAAGCCCAAGGGCTGTTCTCTCTTACTTGACAAGTCTTCTTGGTCAGCTGAGATTCAGTAACTTGGCTAATCACAGTGTTTGGGCCATGTAGCTAATAAGTCAGTATATAAATATACAAAATATTTAACATATAAGCATATAAACATGGACAAATGCGTTGGTGCCGCACTTAACTTGGATCATTTGACCTAGGTGTTCAGTCAAAACAAGTTTGGAGTTCCATTTGTATTATTAAAGTAGAAAAGGAGCAAAGCTAGCACACATTGGTACTCAATAGTCACCAAATCTTTTACAGAATCCAAAACATAACACCCAAAATGTCCCTCCCAACCTGCTCAAAAGTCATTCAGGATTTAATTAACCAAAAACAATTGGTAACCATTTAAGACAGTACTGTGGCTACTACTTTATAACTATATATATGTAAGAATATGCAAAATCATAATGTATTTAAATCAGTTTTCAAAGGTGTAAGAAAGATAATAGATAATCAGTATTGTTCAGTGTCATACAGTTTCCTTTTAAGCTGCATTCTTTTGCTCAAAGAAAGTCCATGGCCAAGGACAGCCCTATAGGCATTGTGGTTTTTTAGCTTAAGCGGCCATGGAGTGTTGTTGAAAGTGTTCGTTCATTGTGAGGAGAAAGCTGAGCACTCCCACACTACAGTGCCATCATTTCTTCGTAATGAGAACACAACTCCTCTAACCACAGCAAATGGCAGGGTGCATCGGTGCATTGCCAACGATGCCTTTACTAATTGCACCATGTACATTTCACCTATGTGTTTAATTACTGCGCCCTGCATTTTCTGTCACTGAAACATTTGCCAAGTTTTTATAGTCTGTTATGTTTCTAACCAAGTTCACTCTGCAAGACCGTTATGCTCTTCAGAGTCTCCTCAGATTTACGCTCTGCCTGCACAGCTTCCCATAGGGCCCCTGGAACCAATGAAATATTCACCAACTGTCACATTGACTCAGCTGCGAGCTACAAGCTCATGCATACCTCCTGTGACGCAGCCCTCCTAGCCTAAAAAAGAGCTAGGATAGTGGGCTAAAGATAATCCAGTGCTCATTGCTGCACTAAGGGGCTAAAACCTTTTACTCTGCCATTTCCAATGACATTTTAGGAGTTGAATTGCTCAGTGAGGCACATTAAGAGGAGCAAATAATGGACGCCTAACTGCATCCTGGGAAAATGTCAGTAAATTAATTCCTTATGCCTCCTCATTTTCTCTAAAGTGGCCCTTTTCTATCCAATTTAGGCAAAATGACTCCTATCCAGTATGTATGTAAGTCTTTGCAGGCATCCAGTTGTTTAACGTCTTGGCTCTTAGTGGACAGAGGGATGTAATGAATACTAGATATTATCTACACAGTTCTCCGAGATGCACGCCTGGTCATGGTCATTGGCCTCGTTCTCACATCTTTCTCTTCTCACTCTTCTGTGAAGCGAATCTGTCACCCAGAACAGGCACTGATTCACTCCTCAGCCCGTCAAGGCACTCCACTCACCCTCTCTTTCTCTCTCCCCTCAAGAATGCAGAAAACCTTCTAATGCTCTCTTCTGCTCTGCATAAAAATAAATATGCAGTGCCCTGAATGCAGTGTCCAAATCCAGCTTGTTGCTGCTGGTGAGCACTCTGAGAAATAGTTTTTGCAGACATGTTCAAGAGAATAGTCTGTCATTTTTCATCCCGCAGCTGGCTGGGCAACGATTTTGACATGTTTCTTTGAGTCAGTAGATATATCTGCAACACGACAGACATCCTTGACATACTGTCATAACAGTTATTTCTTCACATCCTGAAGATCCTGAAGTTTTTAGCTAATTTTGGAATGTTTTAAACTGAAAATTGGAGCAATAAAAGATCAAAACATATTAAAAAAAAAAAAAAAAAAAAGTTTTCAGTGTCACAAAGTCTTCTTTGGATGAACCATGGAACGTAGAACTAAAGGATATGGCCAGACGTAAGTGTGCATGTGAAGTAAACGGCCCAAAAGTGTATTAAACGGCCTACTCAAGACCTTTTTGGCTGTTAGTGTTAGCTGAGCAGCTATCTATTTGTCAGTAAGCAGTTGATTGGTTAGTCTGGTCTCTGAATTTCGTTTAGTTACAACGCATTGGGCCATTTTCTCCAAGGGATTCATTCCATTGATAGCTACTGCTTATCACTATACTATGCTGCATGCCTGTGCAAATCCAGTACTTGTCATTTTTCCCCCCTTACCAATAGGTAGTTTACAGTCCTAATGGTTTGGCTTTTCCATGCAAATGATCCTCCTGCAAGAGGAAAGAATGCTGGAGCTTGTCAAAACTTGCTGAAAGTAAGCTGGAACTAAAGCTTTTGCTATCACTCTTCAGTCGAATCGCATGCTACCAGAATGCTTTGAGATTTTTGATTTTCATATAAAAGTCATGATTTATTATAGATTGATCACACTGGCACTGTAGTTCCTGTCACACATGATTTGTATTCATGTTATTTCAGCTCAAGGAACCAAAGACAAACAAGTTAACTCAGTTTGTTCACAGTTTAACATGTTTCTTTTCCAGGGGTGTATGACATTTAATTAGTATCATCTGCAGTCAATACTGAAACATGGCTCATTGTTTTATCTTTGGGTGGTCTAAAGGATGGGGAGGCGCCTTTTTGAGATGCTGCTGGAAAAGCCATTTACTGTCTTATCAGTGGTGACTAATGGCTAGAAAAGTTATTTGTAAGATCTCTTGCATTCCCTTGAGGAGTGTCTGTGACACTCACTGCACAGTCTTCAGAGCCTTGCATATGTTTTTCTCTTTACAATAAGTGTCCATAGTACAGATCTATAATGTGATTAGGTGCAGATGGTTTTGCTGTAATGTCCTAGACTACTGCAGTAGTAGTGTAATGTTATATAGGGTTAAAGCGATAGTTGGATGGGGAGGACATATTTACAGAATTGTTCTTGACCAGCCAAGATGTACATGATTGGAGTGTGGTTGGTGTACCTCAGCAGATAACACCACTACCCACCAAGTAGTCAACACCACATGTGGGAGAATGGGGTTCGAATCCCGGTCTGGGTGACTATGCTGTGTTAAACCAATAAGAGTCCTTGGGCAAGACTCCTAACACTACGTTGGCTTATCTTGTAAGTTGCTCTGGATAAGGGCGTCAGCTAAATGCCGTAAATGTAATGGTTTTAGTTTTAGAAGCCCCCACGATACAATGTTACCATGATGTACTGTGATTGTGCCAAATGCAAATATTATAATAGCAGATATTGTGTTGTGATTTATGTTTTAGCCACCATTTATGTTCCCAGAGGAAAAGTTTGAGCCATTATAGTCACATAGGAATTCAGTTCCCATTTATGGCATTTATGTTAATACCTTTCTTTTAGCTTTACTCGAAGCAATTGGTTTTAATATACACACAATATTTTCACACAATGTTGCAGTCCTACGTTGTCAATATTCACCCTCACCGCCCTTAAAAATATATTACTCTATTTATGATGTGCCCAGTTCATTAAATGAATCAGTTCGTCAGTTCTGTCAGCCAGTTATCGTGCACCCTTCATCTGATCTGGATGATGTAGCCTATGAGTGTGGGTAAAAGTAGCTGAAACATTAGTAACAGCATCTTAAAGCCTGATTTGAGGTGATAAACTGTGATGATTTAGGCATGCAGTTTTCCCTCTTCGGGCTTGTTTGATTTATCGACTTGTAGCTCCAGTGGGAACCTAAAAAAACAAACGTCTAACATATACTGGCTGTTCAGCTGCTTGTGGGGAGAAGTGGAAAATAGGGAACTGTGTAAATTTGATTTGTTCATCAAACTATCACTTTAAGTTCACCCCACGAGGCCAGGCCTTTGGTGGCCACCTGCTAGCCCACATCCCACTCATGCTCCAGCGGAAACTGGCTCGTGTCAGGGGACCTCTTAGTGACCACAGGCTCTTAACGGTCTGGGCTCAGCTGGTAGCTCTGTCTGCTTCCAGAGCCATTAACTCTGTGGGTGTGGGTTCTGAGCTCACAGTATTACGGATATCATGGAGCGGCTGTATTCTTTGGATACTCTGTCTCTGCGTCTATATGTGCCTCAAATGAACACGGCTGATTGGATGGAAAATTGCCCATAATTTTTGCAGTAATTTTGCTAATGGCACCCAGCTGTCTGGAAACGTGGGGATCAACAAAGCTCCTCAAATTGGCATGCTCTGTGAGGGATTGGTTTTGGATGAGGAGAGAATCGCACCCCAGTTTGCCAATTACTCAATGTAAATGAACCCAAAAAAAAAAAAAAAAAGAGTTAGTGAAAAAATAGATTTTTTATTAGATCAGGATTGCAGGCATTACTCACACAGTACAGTAACTGACTTCTGAATGTTCCAGGAATGGTATGGCTCAGGCATTTCATTGTGTTATCTAGACAAGAAGAAGCTGTACACACCCCAGCTCCACCTAAATGTGACGCTCTTAGTCAGCCCTGAGGGGAGGGAGGAGCTTAGGAGTGAAGGACTGAAACGACAAGCGTCTGTGTTTATAGCAGTGGCAGATTTTTTCATGACTGTTAATGATCAACTTATTTGCCTCTGTTACTTTGACTCCTGGGTGTGGCTGGGAGAGAGATTGGTTAAGAGATACAGAGAAAAGTGAGTCAGCAACAGTGAAGGAGAAGTAGAGTAAGCGAGAGAGAGGGGGAGAAAGAAAGTGTGAGAGAATGCTCGGGGTGAGGAATGTCACACCAGGATTAGAGTGTGTGGAGAGCTGGGTTTGGCTGGGTTTGGCTGGGAGGTGCTGTGCTACTCTGTGGCCCAGCCTTGCTCGCTTTTTGTCTCTATTGACAACAACCCCCAGTTGCCAGCACTCTGGAAACGCCCGACCTGGCCAGGGGGGTATGGCGGGGGCTCACAGAGGCATCACTAGGTTGGGATGAGTTACAGATGTATCAAGGCATTCAAATTGAACTTAATTATGTAATAAAATACAGCACAATTATAATGTTTGTGTTGGGAGATGCACTTAAACTGAAAACATATCTAACTGTTTAGATTAATAAGGTGCGGCTATCGTAGACTCAAAACTAGGAGCCAGCAGACGCTGCTTAAAGGCGTGTCATTCTCAGTAATGTGACTGTTCATCAGGAAACTGAAAACGCAGTGAGAGACTGTTACTCATTAACCCGTCACTCACACTCCCGTAAAGCTTGGGCTAAAGTCCAAAGGCTGCAGTCGAGTGTTATCTGTTTATCAGCCAGAATCAGCACTCTACTGTACATCTGTCCATATTTAGCCAGCTTTGGAACTGTTGTATCAGTTTCATCACAGTTGTTTCTCAACCTAATGTATTGTCAGGGCTTGCATAGCTGTAATGGCCCATGAACGTGCAGGCAGCCCATTTCGTGCTTTCATTCAGCCCTGATTTCTTGTAAAATGATAAATGAGTTGGCGTTTGAGGATCAGAAATGGTAGCGATTAACTGCTGCAAGGTCGAGTCAGGTTTGCAGCTTTAGACAGTCAGAAGTGTTGATATCCAACAGCTACTTGACACTGGCTCCAGGACTTGGGTCGACTCAGAGAGAATGCCAGCAGCAAAGAGAAACATGGACAGAGTTTGTCAACTTGTTTTTGGTTATGCCACTCTTATTAACTGATCTGGCTTCACTCGTTAAAACAAACCATGCATAGCATAAACATGCAAGCACAGTATTGATGTCAGCTGGTGCATGGCATGATGGCTCTACAGCAATAATAAAAAATCCTATAACACTAACACAGGAAGTAAAAAGAAGCTGTTGACAGCTGTTCAGAAATCCTCGAGCTTCAAATAGTCATGGGTGTGTGAACACTGTACCGTTTACATGAGTCCTTGAGTTTGCAGGGTTTCTAAACGGAGTGGGAAAGTGGCCTCGCCCTATACTTTCACAGGGGAGTCAGAGCAGTGTGATGTGGGAGGAGGACACTAGTCATACCTGTTACATGTTTGCACATGTTCTTATCAGCTATGCAGTTACGCTAAACCAGGTGTTTGTTCGGGCTTCGTAAGAATCATGTAGGCATAGTCGTGCCAGGAATATCAGTTTTAATTCCACATAGAGCATCTTCTAATTCAGTTCCTTTGTGTTATAGTTTTATAGTATTGTGTTTGTGTTTATATCTTTATTCTAGAGTGTGGGGTGGGAGCTAATTGGTTAAAAAGTGTTTTGATGTTTAGTACTACAAGATGTAGGTGTTTGCATTGTACTTGTATGTTAAATACATTACCCACTATACTTTGCAATGTACATGTGCATGGGGGGTGGGGGTATATATAAACTAACTACAATATGATCTTGGTGCCATGTTGTATTTGTTCACAGTAGGAGCCCCAGAATTAGTACAAGAGAAAATAATTCTACCCAATAACCAGTAACCAAATATTTACTGTCAATCAATAGAGTAAGGTTTATATATACAAGATGGATTCAAGCTTGCACATCTCCACTTGGGCTTCAGTGTCTTATATCGTTTTGACTGATCAGTGTTAAACTCATTCTGGCGAGATAATGGTCTAGCTGGGGCATCCTAAGCTCTCTCTCCTAGAGCAATGTGGCAAAAATAGAATATCAAGACGAAAGACGATTTCATGTACATGATTTGTACCGTAAGGTTTACAGTTGGAAAAGGTATAAAGTTGGAACCATTGTAGTGCTGTAGTGGTGCCATATTTTAAAAATGCTATAATGAATTCTAATACAGCAAAGAGGAATTTATTCTCTGTTCTTTGATACATTTTTGGTGGTGATGGAAGAATATGGAGCGTAAAGGTTCCTGTAAGAACTTTATTAGAATAGCACACACACTGACTTTGTCATCGAACATTAAAGGGTCCTAAGAGGTGTGTGTCTGTCTGTGTGTCTGTCTGTGTGTGCGTGTGTGTGTGTGTCAGAGAGAATGTAAAAGAGGGAGAGTGAGAATGATAAAGGTGGAATGCCTAGAGGTGCCTGAGAAATAATGAAAACGCAGAGATGAGTAGATGATCATGAAATAAGGACAGTTGAGTTGGAGGAGGGAATAGATAGATAGATAGATAGATAGATAGATAGATAGATAGATAGATAGATAGATAGATAGATACTTTATTGATCCCAGAGGGAAATTCAAGGCATCCAGTAGCAGGTATACAAACAAACTATACAGAAGTAACAACAGAAGAAAGATAGATAGATTTGTACAAATAGAGACAATAGAAAGATAGATTTGTACAAATAGAGACAATAATGCAAGAAGCTCAATTTCATTTCTTAAGTAAAGCCACTCCCTTTTTTTACGAACCGACTTCTGATTGTCTATTTCTGCTTTAGATTCAACAAAAGAAAGAGACCAACCCTTTATTGAACTGAGTTTTATATCTGGCCCAAACAAGTTTGCTACCAGATATATGTCTGGGATGATTAGATAAAAGATCATTCACTTGCAGAAGTAAATAACTGTGCAAGACCTTATGACCACCAGATAAACAGCATCTACAGCTATTATATTCAAGAAAAATCAAGCTCCGCTCTGGGTTCTGATCTGAAAGAGAAAAAAAATCTTAGATATTTCGGTCCATTCTTCCTCTTCTTATCTGTTACCGTGAATGTGATCAAAACTGGACTGGCCACCCCAAAGCCCAGATATCGTTGAATGTGTTTGGAAGGGAACTTCTACGACCAATTGTGGAAAAAGAAAAGAACAGAAGCTATAAAAAGGCAAAGAGACGCACTAACCACTAAAATAGTATAAAAATTTAGTTCTTAAAACCTTTATTACCTATCTATAACCTACAGTTATTTGCCTGACACAGGCAAATAAAAACTCCTTCTTAATTAGTGCTTTGACTGAAAATGAAAGAAAAAAAAAACTTTTAATATTAGATTTTTTTTTTTTTGGACACAGTAATGAATCCTAAAATATTTTCAGGTAAATTAACAGGGAGAAAAACTTTGTTTAGCACTGCTTTAAACAAATGAGCTCTGAGACTTTAGTTTAGCTGAAGGAAGACCCTTCAGGGCAGCATTAGGTGTGTATGGGTGTGTAATGGCTGAATCAAGACGGGCCCGTCGGATGAGTTATTATGCTTACTGCAGCCTGTTTCAGTCCCACGGCAATGCTGTGGGTGGAGCCTGGGGTGAAAGGTCAAAAAAAATCTGCAGCTGGCATTCCTCTCACACAGCTGTGCCCCTCCCTCTTTGCTCTGTATATACATGGATGCACATACTCTCTAAATGTATGCTCTTTCCGGCGCTTTGGGCACAACAGAAATGTTGTTGACATTGGTGATTTAATTTACAGTTATATATCACAGTAACTTTCATTTATCAACATATTGCCCACCTGTACATACAATAACCTGTCCCTTTAAAGCAGTTACCTGTGCGGTCATACAACCTTAGCCATTTGTTTAACTAAACTTTTTTTTCTTCTTCTCAATTTTAAGGTTGTAAGATTTGGACTAGGCTTGAGCCAAGGAGGCGAAGATGGCAATGCAAAGTAAGTCAAATGCTTTATTAATGCTTACCCTAATATTCTATTGTAACCAGTGCTTATGTGTTATAACCATAGGGGTTACAGTATTGAATAGTTTGCCTGATCCTCAGATCACTGTTTTTATCCTAATCTGTGTGTATTTCTGTGTCTTTGTGTGGCAGTGGGTGAGCGTGAGGGTTTGGTGAAGGTTACGGAGTGGCAGAAGACTTATTATGCAGGAGATTCGGGCATCCAATCAGGAGCCACTACAGTGCGCTCGGATGATGATGGTACAGAATACAGCACCAAGAAATATACTTATACCACCACAGTTACAGAGAACCCTGCAGGTAAGCAACACACATGCACACTCTGTGATATGCTAGTATATACTACTGATACACAGCCAAAGCCCTCATTACTTGTTTTAGTATGTTGTTTACTTCACATTGAGTAAAACTGTAGCAACTTGAATGCTTCTTGTAAAACTGGTCTCCTCAAAGTCTTCTACTGATTCATGAAGTATTTTGGTGCTATATATAATCCCTTGGGTTAACCATATACATATGTAATTAAATAGCCCACAGTTTTTATTTACGTCTATCCGTAGATAAGTGTTTATCTTGAGCATTCTCTTTCGCTGTCTTCCCTGCAGATCTGGAGTCCCAGTACACTATGACCCGTGCTCAGCGTGTTAGGGCAGCCATGTTTCCTGAAACAATGGCAGAAGGGACAACAGTTTTGTCCACACAATTGGACTCATCCCAACAGACCAACGTGCAGAAGCTGGCTGAGCCCTCTCAGCTGCTCAAGACTGCCATCATCCAGCTCATCAACTACCAGGATGATGCTGAGCTGGCTACCCGTGCTGTGCCCGAGCTTACTAAGCTGCTGAACGACGATGACCAGGTACCTGAGAGAAATTTAAGCTGTACCACCTAAATTCAGGTTTTATTAAGGCTGCTACTATCGTTTTAGTTTCTGTGCATGTTAAAGGCGTTCATGATTCTTTATATCCTGTGCTCTTTCAGTGGTAATGTATAATTTAACTAGTGGTACTTAAACCAGTCCCTAGGGACCTCAGAGGATCCACACTGGATCAAATGTTAAATTGAATTGCTGTTGAATTTCACTAAATTGTTAACCTTCTGACCTCCTGCTTTCCCAGGTGGTGGTGAACAAGGCGGCACAGATTGTAAACCAGCTGACGAAGAAAGAGGCATCCCGGCGGGCTTTGATGCAGTCACCACAGATGGTAGCTGCGGTAGTGAGGGCCATGCAGAACACGGGTGACATGGAAACAGCCCGGGCCACAGCCAGCATCCTGCACAACCTCTCACACCAGCGCGAGGGTCTGCTGGCCATCTTCAAATCAGGTGGCATTCCTGCACTGGTGCGCATGCTGAGGTGAGACATAGTAAATTATGGTTGGTAGCACATAAGTAGACAGTTGCTCTTTACTTACTTATAAACAGTTAAAGTCTCTAAATTTCTGTTCTCTTATTGCATGTCAGGATCAGTCCACTGACTTTGATGATGAATTCTGTGGGGGTTTTTTTATGATCACAAATGTAGGCTGTCCAGAGTGTCCAAACTCCTGTTTCCAAAGCTGTTTACTCAGTTTTAATTGGAAACAATGAGACAAGTGTATCTAACAAGTAATAAAAGCTTATACTTCAGATGCCACAAATCAGCATGCTTTAAATATGTTGAGTGTTTAAGTAATCTTAAATAGACTTGCTTCTGTGGTTTCTAGCACTGTATGAAAGACTGTCATTGTTAAAATAAGTGAAAGTATTTTGCATAGTTAAAACAGTATTAGGAACAATCTTAAAGCCTGAATTTTGTCAGCACCAAGGGGTAAAAATTTGTGTAAATGCAAATATTCTCATAACTATTGCTTGAATCCACAACACCACACGGCATCAATGCTGTAATGTCTTTGTTGCAGCTCTCCCATGGAGTCTGTGCTATTCTATGCTATCACCACCCTGCACAACCTGCTCCTGCACCAGGAGGGTGCCAAGATGGCTGTGCGTCTGGCCGATGGCCTACAGAGAATGGTCCCACTGTTGAAGAAGAGCAACCCCAAGTTCCTCGCCATTACCACAGACTGCCTTCAGCTTCTCTCATATGGCAACCAGGAGAGCAAGGTGCGTGTAGGATTTTGTGTGTTATAGGGAAAATGCCTTATTGGGTAAAACCTTCGAAAGCATTGACCATGTTGATACAAAGAGGGAAAGATGTGAATCTAATCCTTAAACATCCTTGTTTCTGTGCAGTTGATAATCCTTGCTAACGGAGGTCCCGAGGGTCTGGTGCAGATCATGAGGAACTACAACTACGAGAAGCTGCTGTGGACCACCAGCCGAGTGCTCAAAGTGCTCTCTGTGTGTCCTAGCAACAAGCCTGCCATAGTAGAGGCTGGTGAGTGAAAGTGGAGGGCTTTAAGCCCGCTCCCAGGGACCGACTGCTCTTCTAGCAGGACAATCAATCTCTGGGGAGTCGCTGTTTCTTTCCGTTTCAGCCTCTTTCTATTGCAGTTTTGTTCATTCATCTCTCTCTCTCTCTCTCTCTCTCTCTCTCTCTCTCTCTCTCTCTCTCTCTCTCTCTCTCTCTCTCTCTCTCTCTCTGTGTTTAATGCTGTGTTGTACTATAACTACTGTAACTATAACTAAACTACTGATAAAGGAGGAAAGTTGGTGTATTGTTATTCAATGACTTGATAATATGGAACTGTGTGGGTTTGTAAGGGTGTCTATGTGTTGCCTTATCCTCATTTTATCTCCCCCTCCCCCTGCTCTCTTTATGCTCTCTTTTCCTCAGGTGGAATGCAGGCTCTGGGAAAGCACGTGACTGGCTCTAGCCAGCGCCTGTCGCAGAACTGTTTGTGGACTCTAAGGAACCTGTCTGACGCTGCCACCAAACAGGTCTGTAATCATTAATCATTAAACACTCTGTGTTCACATTCACTTTGAGAAACTAGCAGATAAATGGCTAGGGGTGTAAAGGTATACACCGTTATGAAGTCGTACAGTTGATTTAGTATTAAGAATGTGACATTTGGAACAAAATTTTGAATAGAATTGTGTGATGACTGTGTCTGCCTGGATGAGAGTGGGGCACAAACTAACACAGGGTAAAATGTGCCATGAATATTTTGTGTAGTAAATGAGGTTAAAGTGAAATATGCTTGTCATCATCCTGCATTCCCATAGCAACATAATCTATTTTGACAGCAGTCAGACCTGTTCAGACATGTTTTGTAAGATAGTACCACAAAAGTAACTATTTTTCATTGTAAGGTTGTTTTTTTTCCCCAGTTTCTTAAACAATTCACACCTATATTAATTTAGTTACCCTCTTTGTGGCTGTAATACAGCATCGTTAGTGCCGGTATACAGGTTCTACATGGCAGAGTTCAAACCGGAACAATTTGGGGAAATATATCAAAAAAATAAACTCTTGTGTGTTTCTGACTAATTTTTGCAGCTGTGTTTTAGGTTGTAAATATGTTCTATAAATTAAGGTTTTTCAAGACTTGATCCTTGAATGTAGCCTCGTCAGATGGCCAATAAGTTGTGATTCACAGTATAGTTTTGTTCCCTCTGGTCTTGTCCAGTTCGTCTGCAGGCAGTTCCCAAGCTCAGTGGCATTAGGTTACATTAAGACAGTGTTGTTGATATTGCAGACTGAAAACTGCAGCTATTGTGACTTGAAAATTACACTTTCTTTAAGTGACTCCTATGTAAAACAGCTGTGAGGCAGAAGGCCTAAGCCTAGGAGTATGATATTCCATGAAACAATGTGGGTTAAGCTGCTGAAGACCTTGGGCATTAGATAATAAATAAATGTCTTGCAAACTCCAATTACCCAGACTGAAACGGTGACCCTCTTAATGAGTTCTTCAAAAATGTTTTGCTCTGTGTAGGATGGGCTCGATGGGCTGCTGCAGGTCCTGATCAGCCTCCTCTCCACAGACGACGTCAACATGCTTGCCTGCGTCACAGGCATCCTTTCGAATCTCACATGCAACAATGCTCGCAACAAGACTCATGTGACCCAGAACAATGGAGTGGAGGCTTTGATCCATGCCCTGCTCCGGGCCGGAGAGAAAGAGGATGTGGCCGAGCCAGCTACCTGTGCCCTGCGCCACCTCACCAGCCGCCACCCAGAAGCAGAGGTGGCCCAGAACGCTGTGCGCACACATTACGGCATCCCTGCCATTGTCAAACTGCTCAACAAGCCGTACTACTGGCCTGTGGTCAAGGTAAGAACCAGGATGTAAAGGACAGAGGAAGTTTTACTGACGGGCTTTAACAAAAGCTAATAAATGGAAAAAAGGCTTTGTAATTATTCCTCATCTTACAACATTGTCATCTTATTTCTCATCTTGGAAACCTTTAAAACTGTGTTGTTCATTAGTCACAGAATTCCGGTACAGAAAACAGGAATCTTTCTCTCCATTTTTACTTGGTAGTCATATGGAAAACCAAGGGTGTCCAAACATTTATGTAATTCCACTTCCAGCTTTGTCCAGAGAGGACCCTGATTGCTATATTTGATCTTTTAAGAATATCTTAACGATGCATGTATGTGTGGATGAGACTCAGTAGTTGTGTCCTTTTCTCTTTAGGCTGTCGTTGGTCTGATCCGTAACCTGGCACTGTGCCCTACCAATCAGGCACCTCTTAGAGATGCAGATGCCATTCCCAAACTGGTCAATCTGCTTATAAATGCCCACCAGGATGCTCAGAAGCATGGCTCAGCCAGCCAGCAAACATATCAGGTAGGCAACAACGCATTGCTCCACCAAACAGCATCATGATGATTAACACTGCAACTCGGCAAGATAAACGTCTGATCGTGCAACAACGTGCAAACATGACTGTGTCGGGCAACATACTATATAACCTTCAATAAATGAAAGCCTGGTCACAGTACTGCATGTTCCCCTACTGAATTATTAATGTGATCCACCAAAACCAGTGGTTGCGGTTACCATATCTCGTTTCATAAACATTTCTCTTGTTCTCTGTGCTTTCCTTTTAGGATGGTGTGAGAATGGAGGAGATTGTGGAGGGTTGCACAGGGGCTCTTCACATCATGGCCAGAGATCCTGTCAATAGGAGTTTCATTGCTGACATGAACACCATCCCACTGTTTGTGCAGGTTAATGTCGTGACATGTTATGGCACCTGTGTATTGTGCCAGCTTTCTTTTCAATATTTTCCAACTTACCTTAGTTCTGCTTTTCTTTGAGTCCAGTACTCTACTTTTTTTTTCAAGAGACAGGATTTCTAATGTGTATTATGGCTTTCATGACTCTCTCTCCTTGTCTTTCTCCTCTCTTTCTTTAGCTGCTTTACTCTCCTGTGGATAATATCAAGCGAGTGGCTGCTGGTGTGCTGTGTGAGCTGGCTCTGGATAAACAGTCGGCCGTGGCCATTGATGGCGAGGGTGCCTGCTCTCCACTCATGGAACTGCTGCACTCGAGCAACGAGGGCATCGGTGAGTGAAAGGAAGGCTTGAATAAATCAGATTAATAGGCTGTAACAGAGTTACAGTGTAGCAGTAGTAGTGTGGAGATACTGCTTTAAGATAGCATAATGAAATGGCTTGCAAAACTAGATCCTGTATATACGCTACCAACAGGTGGCCAGATATTCTAAGTTTCATGTCATTTTGAGGATTCCTTCGCTGTATTGTGCTGAGAGAGATTTTCAGCTATGGACAGCTGTTACCATGTTTGTTACAATCTGAATCTGCCACCACGTACAGACTTAACTTATCTCATGGTAGTAAAATGTGGGTGTTTCAGAGGTCATAAACGGTTAAAATTCAGGCCAAGGTCAGTTATAAACTGTTATTTCAGTGAAGTTATTTATTTACGGTGAGGGAATTCAATTACCTTTTCTGTTCCATTCTTATAATTCAATTGTTTAGATCTAACTAAAGACATTCAGAGTGTTTTAGTGTGAAAGGATCATCAGAGAGAAACCTCCAGCCTGAGATTTCTGTGCAGTGGTGGTGATTGGTATCAGTGCTCTCCAATACCTAAATCCATTTTATTTTTCCAAAATGACCCATGTACACGTACGCATCTTATTTTTTTTTATATGTAATGTTGACAAAGGTAAAGCCACAAAAGATATTTTGTGGACTATTTAGCTATTTTGACTGCATTCACAGAAATACATTTTAGGCCAAAAACTTTAATAAACCGATGCCTTAGACATTATGCAGTGTATTGGGAGCCATTAAACTTTTTTTTTTGGTTTGTTTGTTGTTTTTTTGGATCACCAAGTTCCTGTCACCACCACAGTAAACTGTTTTGGATTCCTGATAATGGCATACAGCAGTTCAGAAACATGGACATAAATGACTTTCTCTTTCTTTATCAGCTACATACGCAGCTGCTGTGCTTTTCCGCATCTCTGAGGACAAAAATGCAGACTACAAGAAGCGTGTATCTGTAGAGCTCACACACTCCCTTTTCAAACATGACCCTGCAGCATGGGACATGGTGAGTGCGCCCTCTGGTGGAAATGAGGTGCTATAGCTCAGGTTATGCATCATGGTACATATTTATCTGAAATTTGCTGTTTAGTTTTGCTGACACTGATGTATTTGTGTTTTGTTTTTTTTAGGCTCACAGCAATGCAATGATAGACCCAGCATATGGACAAGAGGGTGTGTATTAATATGATCTGTGAATTTTAAATCATATTTCAAAATGTATTTTAAATGAAAAGTATTTAATCAGGCTCTCAGTTTATGAGTTGTTTAATGTTTATTCCGAGCCTACAGGCTCTGAAAGACCTTGTGGATCATGTCATGTGATTTATCTTGACAATGTGTAAAAGCAATCTAAATGTGGCAAAATGTGTTTCACAGATATCGATCCTCGCTTTGCTGGCCCTGGTTATATGTATGACCAAATGCAGGCAGACCTTGACATGCAGGATGATTACCCACAGGCCTACGATTCGATGCAGAGATCTTACGATGCCTGCTAACAGGTTAAACACCTTTTTTTTAATTACACAATTAATTTCCCTTCTCTTTCTCTCTCTTGCTTCCTTATCTGCTTACTTGTTTTGGTTTTCCTTTAACATAACAAGGTACTGTAAATAAGAGCTACATAGAATTGTCACATTGGAAAAGAGGCTAGAGTTATGGGTTGTGTTAGATGTACAGAAGATGTACACGGACATACCAAAGGTCATGGGATAGAATTATGTAAAGTTATTATGAAGTGACGTTACCCAAGGGGCAGGATTTGTAACGCCCACACCCAGGTTCTGAGTGAGGTTGAACACTGGCCAGCATGCTCATGGCAGAAGCAAGTTTGAACGAGATGATAAACGAGATGGTGGGGCAATCCATTTCCAATATTGTGTGGGCATTGCTCAATCCACAGTGTTACATCTGTACCAGGAATACTCCTTTCCCATCCACAGTGGACAGCGCCAGGGCCTCCTAAGTAGTACCTAATAACCGTGACTAGTGTCCTCTGACTGGGGTCTGTACAAAAAGACAAGCGATTCTGGCTGACACCACATTCAGTGCACGACACCGCACACGCATGTCCTGCAGCATTCTTTTGCTTCTGTGGAATATGGGAGCAGAAGACCCACCAACATGGCTCTGTTAATACCACGACACCGGACACAGCACCTCGCCTGGGCTCGTGAGGTTGCTGACTGCACCCTATAAGATGAGGAAGTATGTGGCACGGGTCCAGTGATTCACAGTACAAGCTGATGGTAGGGTTCTTGTGACGCAGACCCCGTGGGCTCCACTTGTGATGAGATGATGGGATATTCCAGCAGGATAATGTGCAGTGCTATTAGGCTTAAGTTGTCCAGAGTTAGTAAGAGGAGCATTCTGGATGGTTCAGATGAATGAATGGTGTGGCCTTATGCTCGCCTGACATGGGCCCACTTAAGGCATTCCACGATCATGCCTAAAGCACACTGGTCAATGGTCAACCTCGCTTACAAGGTCACGCCTTACATACCTGAGGTAACACCACTTCATACTGCTGTCCCATGAGTTTTGGTGTCTTGTGTTTTCTTGTGTAGAATTTGCTATAATTCATTTAAAAGAGTTTTGAGGCCATAAAACTAAATTTAGTCAAATATCTAAAAAACAGGTGTTATTACACCTTTAATAAAAAATCAGGTTAATTGTTCAATGTATGGCATATAAGAGATGAGAGCCCAGTACTCTCAGACTATTTTAGTATGACGTTAATATTGATCCTATTTGTGTTTTGTTTTTTACAGATTGATAATTCTTCAAGGTCAAGAAATGGAACAGAAATGGAATGAATACCTAAAACCGAGTTGCCCTGTAGAGCCTTTCATCAGCTGGTTTGCTGTGGCTCACTTTCCTCAGCTGGATTGGGTCTACACGCACACTGCTGTACTATATGCAATTATCACTGTTGTGAGGGCCGGAATTCAGTTTTACTTAACACTGCCTTCTTATGAAAACGATGGCGCACGTCTTACCTTTTCTTTTCTTTTTTTTTGTGTAGAAAATATTGTATTATTGGGATGTTATCGGGGCGGTGTGTAAACACATTGGTGGCAAGAGGACTGGTAAAACTGCCAAAGAGATTTTATTGAGTTATTGTGTTTGATAATCGTGCTTTTATTTTTTATTGTGCTTTTGATCATGGAAAATGCTGCCAGCACTGAGACTGAAGAGTTGAAATAAATTGACCCCCAGTTCAGGCTTTTAGCTTTGTCCACTGTGACTTCAGTCATCCATTGGCCTAAATTTGTTTTTAACCAGCTTCATGGGTTTCTCTACATGTTATAAATTACTCAGTACAGCACAGCTTAGTAAACTCCATGCCCAGTCTGGCTCGTATGCCATGAAAGAATATTTTCCCAATGTGCAGCAGGGTGTCAAAGACCTTGTGATATAAACAAGGGTGGAGTGGGCTACAGTTATGATAAATATTACTTGCAAAGGGAGGTTATGTAGTAAAGTTTAAATATTTAAACTCGGTAGCCCCAAACTCAACTGTATTTTGCCTTTTCCCTGCATAGTAACAAATTATTGTGGAATTGAATGATTAGATCACTTCTGCTGATAACATTTCTCCTCAACTGTTCATCTGCCTCTCCTGCAGCACAAGTACAGCTGAGGGCAGCTCCTGCATTTGTGTATACACTGGCCTTCTGAGCTAATGCTTATTTCTTTGACTCCTCTACCCCACACACATGCACCAGTTAAGATGTATAGACACTATGGAACAATATTGTACTTGCAGGATCTTGAGCTGATTTGTTTTTTTTTGTTTGCTATTTACGGCATAGACAAGAGATGCACCAATAAGGGATAAACACTAACATGGTTCAGTTAATCACCAAAGGTTTTACAGTGAGGATTAACTTGTAGGAATGTCAAACATGACGAGGGATTGTCTTTATAGTCTTTCTACTTCATACTTTGTAGAAAAAATAAAATTGGTTACTAACTGATGTGCGATTTCAGTGTAATGATTTTAACAGAACAGATGTTGCAGAGGTGATTGTTGTAATTCAAGTTTAATGGAGGTCACTGGGATTTCGTTTATTTACAGAGTAAGTAACTTAAACTGGTATAATGTACTTTAAAACAGTTTACCAATTTGACATGTTAAGTATACTTTTACATCCATTAAAAAAAAAAGAAAAGAAAAGAAGTCTTTCCCTTCTAAAAAAAACTAACAGATGTCTGCATGAGCAGGGAACAATGCAGATATTTGTACACAACTGATACTAGACTTTGTCCCATGTTATTAAAATTAATTTAAAAAACAAAAAATAAAATAAATCTGTGCAAGAGGTCTGAGGGTGTCCTTTACATGGATACAAGAGTTGTAATTTTAAGGCAGGCCTCCTGCCAGGATGCTGCCCAGCAATGCACGATCCTTCAGTGCATTCTCCACATCTTTCTCTTCAATCTTCAGAGAGATCTGTACAAAAGAAAAGAAAAAAAAAAAAGTTAGGTATGCAGTTTAAAAACTGGTTTCATGTAAAAATCACTCTCACCTCCTGCATTTGAAAAAGGAAAATAAATCAGGTTCTGCACTCAGACTCATTCATATTTAAACCTCTAGAAGTAACATGACAAAAGTATAAACTGTAACAAAAACATGGGCATGCTGCTCATTTACAGGTACCAGCTTCTGACTCAAATGTTCGGTTCTGCCTTAAATGCCACAGCTTGTACAGGCAGCAGAAAGCAACCAAAAATGAGAATTCACCAAAACAAGCTGGTGAACAGGAAGCCACCTACAGTGCCCACATCAGTTTGCTCTGCAGATCTTGCAGTTGAAGCTAGATACCAAACTGTCAATTTTTTTTTTTTTTAATAAAAAAAGGTTGTTGGCTGAAGTAGCCTAGATAACCAAGTAGTATGACAGCCAAACTTATTTACACAAATGTACATTTCATATTCCTGACCATCATTTCAACATGTTGCTTGTGATTATTGGAATGTTCACAGTGAACCAGAGCTCATTATCCACAATGAGAAAGACGTACGAGAATTTAAAATGTATTCGTTGCAATCTCAAAAAGAACACTGACTAACAACTTGAAGTATCATGATATTTTGGCTATTACACCCACTCGTGAGTAAAACTGACTAATGTGGATCCACATGGCTACCAGATTAGTCAAATATGCAGACAAAGTGTTGGTGTTTACCTTGGTGAGTCGTGCCTCCTTGGCCTTTTTGAGGGAAAATATGCCCCGGCTCTCAAGCAGACTGCAGAGAGACAAGCATTCACCTTGTCCCACTCCACTGACCTGCCTTTGCTGACAAAGTTTGCTATAGGCCTCACACAGCTGTAAGAAAATAGAAAATTAAATGAGAGAATGGACTTCACATGGCTGCAGTTCTATCCCCAGGCTTGCCGTGACTGAAGCCATTCATTTAAAATACACATCCAACTCACCTTTCCCAACTGGACCTCTCTACTCTTGCCATTACGGGTTAGCAGAAGCAGACAACACACAAGCAGTTTCTGCTGCAAAGGGAAGCTTTCTCCATCTCCTCCACTGCTAGATGCCATACGGTCCCCATACACTTCAGACAGTACTTTTGCTACCTGCGGTACACTCACACGTGATGCTGCAACAAGAGAAACATCCCCATCAGGCATTTCCTTCAAACGATCAGCATTACAGTTACAGGAAACTCATTTGGTAAATTTGAGTTGCCCGAGTGCTGAAAGAATTAAAGTATATGCTCGTTAGGCATCGTGTAGCCCACTGTACCGTCTCCTCAATTCAGTACACACACACACACACACACACACACACACACACACACACACACACACACACACACACACACACACACACACACACACTTGATTCTAATAAATGTATTAACACTGATTATACTGCATGAAGAACTACAGATGCTTACTGTTCCATTTTTTTCAAGGACAGTCATTTACATTTAAAAGTAGTTTTACCTTTATTACTGGCTGTAGACTCTGATGGCATTTTGGACCTGTTGTTGGACTCAACCATCTCTACGGCTCTCCTATATAGTGAGGAGGAGGGAAAGTGGGGGACATTCATGAGCACACTCCAAAAAAGGCGAGAACCTCACAATTGGAAGCCACAGTACAAAAGCATATGCCATACCTGCAGATGTCCAATGCTTTTCTAGCATCTCCTGACACTGCAGACACCTTCCTGGCACAAAACTGAACAGCAGAAGCATCTAGAAGATTGTCTCCCGCCACCTGACAAAGAAAAAAAGCTGTGTTAGAAGCTGAAATAGCTGAGCTTTCAAACTTATGAATATTCAAAAAATTAGAAGACAAATCTCTCTCCTTAAAATACTTGCAACTAAAAATTTTGGGTTCACATGTAACGGAGCCCTTACTTGTGTGAGCCTGTCCTGGACAATAGCTGTTAGTTCTTGGCGGCTGTATGGAGGGAAATGGAGGAGTTGAGGTCTGCAGTGAGGGTTGGCCTGCAGTCTGGGCAGAATACGGTCGGTCAAGTCTAGAGCATTTGCAATGCCTGCAGAAAAACAAATCAAAAGGAGACAGGTTTTGCATGAGGTTTTAAAAACCTGGAGCACACACAAATAAATAAACACAGTTTTAAGTGATTTTGGTGATTTTTTTTTTAAATTGCAGACGATCTATTATATACTACTCATGATTAAATCTTACCTATAAGACAAAGTCGAGACTTGGGAAGATATGGCCATTCGAAGATCGTGTAAAGGACATCTTGGGACTTGCTATCCAGCTGATCCATCTCATCCAGAACCAGAAGTCTGTCAGATACATAAATACAGTCAAAATTACCCAAACCAACAACATCTGCAGCAGCAGAGGAATACTGCTGACAGAGCGCTTGCACTTAGGATGTTTAAAAACTTACACAGTAGGCCCTGAACTCGTTAGCAGCTTCTGAAGTTTGCCATCACTCTGGCCTTTAGAGGTTTTCAACTTCTCAGCCAACATGGGGAAGATTGAATGGGAGCTACGCAATGTCATGCAGTTGATCACCACAGTCTGCACTCCCTTGAGAAGAGCCTGAAACAGGGACAATGAGAAACACGTCAGAATAAAAACACACACTTTAACTGTTCTGCCTGTTACTAAGCCTTTTTAGCATCTTTTAAAGCTCACCTTATGTTCCTGAAGCACACAGTTAAGGCAAGCTGTTTTCCCTGTCCCTGGAGCTCCAGAGATGTAAAGGCTGGAGGGCTTGCCAGGTACAACGTTGTTCTCCAAAAAAGAAATAATCGTGGCTCGCTCTGCCTCACGAGAGAGAAGTCGTTCAGGCACAGCTGTGTGCAGAGCCTGCTTCACACTCTGGTAATGTGACTCTAAAATAGGGAAAAGATGAAAGCATGTAGAGTTACCATTGCAACTTGCATGCCCAATGAACTTCAATTAAAACAGTCAAATAAAAACAGGCCCTAAAAACTTCCATCTGTACAAATTTACACCCATCAAATACGCACATAATGTACAAGGCAATAATTAAGACTCACTTTGTTCAGCGAAATGCTGTGCGACTGGGGCCTTCACTGGTGACTCTGAATCAGTATTGATGGCCTGCAAGCGTTTGGGAGAGGGCCCAGCAAGGGATGGGAGAGGAACCTTGGGAGACAAGGGGGTGGACCGAGGAGGAGAAGCAAAAACAGGGTTGTTCTCATTGAAGGAGAGCTTGCGGGGGGAAGACATAGAGGGGCGGCTCTGTTTAGGAGGAGAACCCAGGAGAGCGGCTGGCAAATTGCACGCATTCTCATCACCTGAAAGAGAAGGAAATTAAAATGAGATCACATTTGTACAGAAGCACCAACACTGCTATAAATACTAACCAAATATTTTAAATACCTGTGCGCTTTCGGGGGCTCAGGGGTAGCCGCTCATTCACAGAGCAGCTCTTCAGCATGGGGTTTCTGGGAGAAAGGGGAAAGGACCGGACGTCCACAATGGGCTTCCTGGGTGAGAGAGGGACAGCCCTAACATCTACTACATTCAGCTTCCTGGGAGAAAGCGGGGTGTTCTGGACGACCGATGCATTTTCTGAATCGGGCTGAGAGGAAGTTTTGGAGCGGGACGTCACCCTGGACGACTTGCGTCTGGGGAACTGGAGGGTGGGCTGACTCTGAGAACGAGTGCTGGGCATTTTTACAACGAGGCCAGACGGCAGTACTGAAAGGAAAAAAGATAGACAAGTTAATCAGCTAACCATTTTTAAAGCTGAGGCAAAGCCAGAAGACATAACAGATAAAAATGGAGCCATCTTTCACATGGTCTATCGATACCAATGCACTCGTAACACGACTCATTTCTAGCTAACAGATGGTGACCCATAAGAAAAGGCCACCGTCGCCTGAACTAGCTGGCTGGCTAACGTGCATTGCTAGAGTCTCAGCACGTTAGCCAGCGACATAACAATAAACCTTGCTTAATCTTTGCCTAACCACTAACCATAAGTTACTTTGAGTAGATGTTTAAGCATTTGGGCTTTTTCCCCGCAGCTGCCTTTGAAATCTAGCTAGCTAAATTAGCTGGCTAAAGCTGTTACTAGAGCTAGCTGCACAAACACCGCCACCAAACATTAAACACATGGCCTGTATTCGTTTAGGACAATATCTATAGATCCTGACGACACATCAAAAGAACCAGGAATAAAATATTAATCAGAATCCCTCTCTGGACAAGATATTAAACTTTCCTGAACGGTTACAAAACTGAAATAGAAAGTTAGCTATGTGGCTAGCCACATTTCCTACTTGGCGCCAACTCGCCTACACCTGAACATGCCTACTAAACTGTGAATGAAACGTCAGGCTTAGAAGCAATGTTTCTCATGCCATTACTGACTACAACACACTAATGAAATTTCGTGTCTTACCAGTTTAAATATGAGACTAAAATGCTCTTTCCGCTGTTCCTCAAGAAGCCCGCTGCCTGTAGCACCGCTGACAGAAACTGAACTCGCGCGCTTCAGCAAAGCAAGAGATCTTCTTGGATCAGCTTGGATCAGATTGGTTGGAGGAATGACAATAACTGCGAACATCCAATCAAAACGTGAGAGCTTCCCCTCCCTGGAGTGACACGCTACTGTTGGCGGGTGTTTTTCTTTGTTGACAGTCAAGCAGAAAAAAAATTCCCGGGAAAATTTCAACCGCGATACACAAGTTAAAGCTTTTGTTTGCAAAACGTCAAGCTGGCCATGCAAAGTTAAAGATCTATCTAAAGCTGAACGGCTGAATGAGACATCAGAGTTAAATGGGATATTTGACTCACTGTTCCTGGCTCAGTCGATAAGCGACAGAAAACGTGATGCAGAAACAGTAAAAGAATTTTGGATATTAAGTAAAGTATTTCGCTGGAATTATATCACATATTTAAATGCATTGGACGTACATGTTTTAAATGGAGCACACTAGATCAGACAATTGGGAATAGATAGAAAGATCAAATCTGATCAAAAATGTTGGAAAACAATTACATCAGATGTTCCACAAGGAGGTGTCATGTGTTTCTGCTTCATATGTCCACAAGGTCAATTGTATTATAGGACAGACATAAGCTATGCTGCTTCGTGCTTTATTAGGAGTGACACCTTAGTGGAAAGTAAATAAGCAGCTCAAGGTTTGGGCTGCAACAAATAACATGGCCCTCAATGGCAAGAGGGCCATTGTGATGTGTTTTCTAAACTCCTTCCTTTAATCGACAGTGGACATGCCAATACTGTGGTAACCAAGACAAAAAAAATGGACTTTTACTTTAACAATCAGTTCAGTGGAGATTCTCATGTTAAAGTGGCTGGACTTCCTGACCGTCTTGGTAAGGATCTTGTTGATCTTTATGATATTCATTAGGCCTTATAATGCCTAGGGTATGAAAAAGTGCTGAGACAGGGTTTAAAAAACAAGCCATCAGAACTATGAGCTTTAAGATTCCTTCAAGGCACATGTTCAGTCAATAATATAAAACCATACCAACTTCCCATAACCATTTATTTTAAATTTAATACGAACATCATAAAAATGTAACACACAATTCCAATGTGTACATCTGGCAGCACAGAAGAACTGAGTACTAAATCGTTACATCAATTTACAACAGGCCTAGAAAAATGAACAGGAAAAACACACAGAGCTCCCCTGGCCAGCTACGTACAGACAGACATGTCATGGAAGGAGACATGGTAAGAAATGGTTCCGTCTCTTCATTATAAACTATTATACTTTCAAATGTATTATAAAACTTTACAATAAAAAAATCTTTAACTACACTTTATATAGTGTAATATACATTATTACATTTAGGTTTCTCCATTAGCAAGCAGATGTTCTATCAAAGACAAAACGTATTGGTACCAATTTGTGACAGAATGGTAAAAATTAATGGTAATAATTAATGACAGTACTAAGGTGCTGTTGCAGCACCACATATCCAGGAGTAGGCCCTTTAAACAGACATGGCAGGGTCTAATACAGATACTGTGGGCTTAGTGGCACTTAGGGTTTTTGGTCAGTATTAAAGAAGTGGTTAAAAATCTGGTACGTTTAATACACACAAATCATGGTAAGAAATTTCCCTTCTTCACAAATGAACATAAACCGTTTTTGTAGCTCACAGTAAAAGCGCCCCCCTTCAGCAACACACTTGTCAGTAATCCAAATGTAACGAATGGTTCTAGTAAAGGCCACTCGGCCTATGTGGCGAATACAAGCATTTTGAGCCCCATAATAATGACAAAACAATCATTTACCAGTTCAGTTTTACCTAATGCAGTGACACACTGCCCTCCATAGTGAAGAATGGTGCATGGTGTAGTTACAAATATGACTTTGTGATTGTTCTAAGACAATAACGATCATTCCTTGTTACACAACGATTGTCTAATCAATTCATTCATAATAGGGGTAAACATCAACAAGTGCTAAACAAAATGGTTCATTTAGTAGATGCCATTCTCTGACAATGGAATGAGCATATATATATATATGCCTCTACAGGCAATAGGCACAACAAGGTTTCTACATTATAAGCCGATCAGGACCATGCCATTACACAGTGTCCTATGGTCTAGAGGTATAAATCTGGAAAACTTGACAGATTAGAGTCAGTGTCTTAGAGAGGAGTTAAAAACAAATGATTCACCAATGTTAATTCACAAACGAGAAGAACTCTATGTAGTGTAGTCTCCGGCTTAGTGGGGATCTGCAAAATCCATCCATAGTGTGGTCACATGATTCATTTAGTGTGTATACTTCATATGGAATGCATAGATACTATTTATTTGCATTTGTACAATATTCTAAATAACTAAAATATGCATATGTTGTGTGCAAAGGTCTGGCCATCCTTTATTCTTTTCACAAAAGGAGATTTGTAAGGCCCAGCAAATCTCTTCACCTGATATATTATTCAACTGAAGACATGAAGATATCATGTTTAACGTTGTGCTGTGCTGAGGTCAGCTTTTCTAATAGTATACTCTCAAAAATGATGCGTTGACTAACAGCACATGACTATTTAAACCCTTTTTGTGCCAGCACCCAGGAGCACAGCTTATGTTTGGAACAGAAAACTTAGTGTTCAAAATTTGAACCTAGTCCTTGTGCAAAACAGGAAAGCACACCGGTCATGTTAAAAGTAACACAAACTGTGTCGTCCTTAAATGGGCACACAAATTCGTTTAAACACGCAACGTTCTGTTTTTAACACATCCGTTCCAAGAGTGTAGAGCTGTATTAGTGTGTAGTTGGGTTAGAGTTTTGTAGTCATTTGCCTTCCTGAGTGCCGTTCACCTTCCAACAGGTGGCAGTGGAGGAGCTCCTCTCATCATACCTACAGTGGAACAGACAGGGAAGAGAGATGTTAGTACTAACAAAGGATCTAACAAGCAAAAAGTTACTAACGCAGTACATTTATACTACCACTCAATAGCTTAAAATACCATACCCGTAGAATACTGCTTTCCATATTTTTGATTAATAGTGAAATTATCATAACTATGACACAACATATATTTGAATGGATTTGTGGTGACACTACAGAATTATTTTAGGTATTATTTAATTATATATATTGACTCTTTCCAAACCAGTCCTAGTACCAACTAAAAATGAGAGATCTTTCAAATACAACACCTGTTGTAGCAAATTCGTGCTTTATTATTTACACATCAAATGTGCTAATGATGTGCGTGTATGTATGTATGTATGTATGTATGTATGTATGTATGTATATTACATACACACACACATACACACACACATACACACACACATACACAGACTGGGGGGAGGGGGCATCCAAAAGTCAATGACTCAATGACGTCTGGGCAACCAGAAGTCAATCAAGGCTTGGAATGGCCATTTGATGGTACTGAATTAATCCTATCCACATCATGTCTAACAGTCTGCCAGTGCCTGGTGGCCAACAATTTTATTAACAAAATACTAGATTAATGTCAGCGACAAATATAGTCCTGTGAAAACTCATGATATTTGTTACTCTACTACATCTCTGCATTAAAAATGGTTTTAACTGTAAAATCTGCAGATAAGATTATGCTTTTTTAAAAATCTTTATAAACACTATGAAAAGTAACGATGATTTCTCATTTTCAGGTTGTCTTGGTTGAACGAATAAGGAAATTAGCTTCTTACCTCTATTTGTTTTGCTGGGATAGACTTTACTGAATTGTTTATACTCTTCTGGTGGGGGAAGTTCCTCAATAGAATGGAAAGAGTACTTGGACTCAAAATCATCTGAAGAAGACACAAGAAAAGGTTGAAAAAAATGATATATACATATTTTATACAAATAAAATCACACAGAGATGTCATCTAATTGTTTAATTCAACTCCTTTAAGGTGCACTCATTAAGGACAAGTGTTCAGTTGTGTGTAAGCAGCTTTAGGAGAGCCCGAGCCCTGAGAATTCTTTTAGGGTAAGTTGGAGTGGTGCTTGTGATCCTATCCTAATTATCCAACATCAGTTCCTGACTTCACTACTGTTCTTTGGGGCTAAACGCAACCACAGAAATGAAGCCATATGAAACCATATGAAAAACAATGAAACATGTGGCTGCTTAATTTATAAGATTATCAACTGCTTTAGTCATTCCAGTTCTACTTAAATGGTTTTACCATTTGGACCTTAGATGAACCATTGAATCACTGATACTTCCTTTCCCACCTGTGCAATCCCACACCAACAAAGAACACCCTCTTACAGTAAGGCACATGTTTATTTGCCTGTGATGATGACATCATAGCTATGCTGCTCCATAAACATCTCCGCATTCAGAGAATGCTCTCTTCTGCCTCACACAAGAGGAACTGCATGGACCCTATTTGAATTCCTGAGAGATCATTTGACTGCACAGCTATTTTCAAACACTGATAACATCCAAGCAGCACACAAGTTGATCAGTCAGTGATGTCTGAAGAAAAGATACTGTTAAAATAGTTTTGTTTAGTTACAGTTTTGTCAGACCATAAGTAACTGAAGAGTGACAGTGGCGGCTGATTTAGCTCCAGTGAAACATGAACTTAGAGTATTATTATATTATATTATATTATATCAAATGACATATTTTGTTGGTTTTGTAAATAAGTTTACACAAACCAAATGAAACTGTAAATGACTTGACACATGTAATACTCGATTAAAGCCATCCTAGACTAACAGAAGTTAAAAATACTCTAATGTGGGCTATTTAGTCAAGAACCTCTGAGATGTGGTCCACGGTCTGCTTTGTTTTCAGACTGGCCGAAGAACACAGCAAAACAACAGGCGTACTGTTGGCCTCCTTTATTACTAGAAACTAAATGCTAAAGCCTCTTGTATTCAGGCTCTTCAACGTTTAAGTCCTTGTAGAAGTAAACTGAATACAGACTGATATTTCTTTTGTGTATGGACTGCGCTTCTTACAAGGCAGCATGGCAACGCCACAATACCATCAAACAGCACCGCTCAATACTACAATGCAGAAAGATTACACAAGATAAGCACAGCTACCTTGCTTACACCTACAGCTTTGTGATGTACCTATTTCACTGGAACTGAAGATGGCAGATGAAGAATGCAGAAATTACTTTTAACATGGAATGTTTACTGGTCACTCTCAATAACCAGCCCTATTTTACCACATTGGAACAATGCAGAAATTCGAACAGGCTCTGTGTACATTTTTTTACACAGCATCATTTCGGACTTGGTGTGAAAGACTGGATTGACATAGACGTGTTTTTTTTTTTTTCCAAAACGTGATTATTTTTTCCCCTCCCTCATCTGTTAGCTCTTGAACTGTTCAGCTCTTTTCCACTGCAAAAAAAAAAAAAAAAAAAAAAACTGGTGCACTGATGCAAGTGGCAAGGAGTTGGCACTGCAGTCGCCACAGAGACTTGCCCATGCCACCATTTTTGAATGAACACATTGAACGCAGTAACAAAATGACCCAACCGTGGCCTGCTGAAGGCAGAACATGTTCCGTCATGTTGTTTTTATGCATGACGACGACTTCTGGACTACGGACCGCCTATATCCACAAATGTAATCGCTCGGCTCTCTCGGATCCTTGTGCCTGTGAATAGCAGTTGTACAGCTCTAATAAGCCATCTCCATTAGGTAAATCTTATAGAGCACCACAATTTAGATGCCTGTGGGTGAGTTCTCGTTAGCCACAGTTTTCTCTCTGGAGAAACCAATTTCGTCAGTGGGCACAGCTTTCTTCGTGACATACGCACATTATTCAAATCAACTTATTTTCATAAATGCTTACATCGATGAGTCAGTCAAGCCCTGAGAACAAAACTGACAAAATCTATTCATTTTGTTTAGGACTTTTCAACCACGCTGACCTGCAAAAGCTTTGGAGGTGTGTCCATTGCGGATAGGTGGGGGTGGAGGCGCGTGTCCAGAAGGTTGGCGACCAGCAGATGCAAGTGGAGGAGGCCTTCCTCGGCTGGGTGGTTCAGAAGAGGTCTGCTGTGTTCCACTATGCATGCGGTATGGGGGAGGAGGAGGAGGCGCATCTCGAGATCCAGAGGCGGGAGCCTGGGGGGCTTCATTAATAAAAACAAATGAGCAAACTGATTTAATTACATGCACTTTTAAAAATAAATATTCCACTTACACCTTCAAAATACTTTTACACTTCAAAGGTGACTCTGTTGTAGCATTCTGGGGCTTAATTACTGCCCAAATATCACAAGTCCATTTAGCACTCTTGAGTTACGTTAGCCTCAGAGGAAAAACCAAATAAGCAAACATTTCATGACTGGTCAACTACACCTGGAGAAATGTTAAAACCCCATACATTCAATCTATGTCCTACCTGATAGCCCCCAGTAGATGATCAAACTATTAACAATCAATCAGGTGAAAACTCAACAGGATTAGGGTTAGTACCAGGACTAGGTTTAGGCTAAATTAAGCTGGATTGAACAGATATTGAAAGTTGAATGCAAAATAGATCAACAGGACGTTAATTAGGACAAACGAAAGTAAACATGTCATGCGACAACTGTTTTGCTGCTTGATACAAAAGAAAAACTTGCATGGTTTCTTGAATCTGATCTAACGCTTCTCAGATACACAGAGGAGAGTAGTCACAGGGCTCTCCTGCTTTTGTGTTTTGGTGCACTGGGTACCAAATAAGGCCTATCCAGATAAGGAGTTACCTAGACCTTTAACACCTTACAAGAGAAATACAGAAATACATTTATCTGGTATTTTATTTTGTTCCATAAACACTGCTTAAACATTGTGTGTAGTTAGTCAAGTCTCTTTACGACTACCCACAGTTTATATATGGAAATAAGCTTTGTTGGAATTGGCTGCCCTGTTCGGCTCTTCATTCAAAACCTTTGTTATAACAGTATAACGTGAACAGCTATGCTAAACTCCTGTAGGCTTCATAGGTGTACATTTGCTTTAGTGACATCACAAAGCAACTCATTTAATACAAACAAAAATCGCAGCTTAGTTTCTATATGTGAACCGTTTACATTTTAGCCATGCTACATCTAACACTCTTTTGGTAAAACAGGGGAGGAAAATGTGGTTTCCATAATGTGGGTTAGACTGAAAGTTCTACAAATACAAGCAGCACAGTGATTCAAGAGTGGTCCTAACACCAGTGGTTAGTGGTGCTACCTGATTTGCGTCCTGGAGGGTCTCTTGCTGGTGGTGGGGGCCGACTACTCTGCTGGGCTGAGAGGGGTGGAGGAGGGGGCGGTGCTTGGCTCCGAGAATTAGAATTGCTGTGGTTTCTCCTCAGCGAGTTCCGCCTCTGTGGCAGCTCAGGGGGTGGGTCCCCATTAGCTACTGGAGGAGGCTGTCGGTATGGAGGTGGGGGTGGTGGTGGAGCAGAGGATCCCGACGGAGGGCGAGATAAAGGAGCGTTTCTTGCCGAGCTGTCGCGTGCAGAGGATGGCGGAGGAGGAGCCTTGTTTCCATGTGGAGGTGGGAGGGGCTTCTCACGGCTGTGGGAGGGGGCTGTAACCTTCTGATGGGAGGGAGGTGGGGCATTATTGGGTCTACGATTAAAAGGCGGTGGAGGAGGAGGGGCAGAGCTGCTGGATTTCGCTGCACTTGCTGGTTTGGAGATGTCAGGCAATGAGGGGCGAGGGTTGCGAGTCTGATGTGGGGGCGAAGAACGCCCCTCATCGGCTTGACGTCCCACAGGTGAGGGAGCACGACCGCCAGTGCGTGGTAGTGCAGGACGGGAACCAGGCGGCCGCAGCGCTGATCTGCCAGCAGTGCTTTCTGCAGGGAGACACACATTAAAAGGGCGAGTAACAGATTACACAGTGGTCAACAGCAACTCAAATTGCAATATGGCATTTCATCTACACACAACACTGAGAGTAATTCTATCTTATGATTTTTATTTTTTAAAATAAAAATAAAAAAACACTTAGGCTTAAACATTCTACATCCAGCGTGCAGATTACTAGCGCCAAGGAGGATAAAAAGGCCTTCGTGAAAGACCTTATAAAACTACCTCCCACTGGTCGTAGTTTAGGCACTCCTCCACTAAACAGGCCTCCCATTGGCATAGGCCCAGAACTGCCACCAAACCCCCCTCCACTTCCGCCACTGCTGTTGCTGCCCCCTCCACCACCACCACCTCCTCCTCCTCCTCCTCCAGATTCTATGAGAAAAAAAAAAACCACAAAGATACATGAAAAATGTTGTCATTAAAATGTGTTACTTTCCCAGTCAATACTTTGGATTTTGCTTGTATCAGGTCTATAGGCTAATGACCTACTCTCAAGAATGGGTGCGCTCCTGTCATTGACCCCAGTGGTTTTTTTCAGCCTGGTCCCTTTGCATATATCTGACAACAGAGCTGACCTTCCTTTGGTCTCACCCTGAGAGAGCTTGGGTGGAGCAGTGTTTGCCTGTTAAAAGGAAATATGATCTCAATGGAGGGTTACGGACAAGTCAGTTTATTATTAAAAATCAACCATATGATGGATTTTTAAACATTTGCATTTTAATCACAGCAAAAATAATACAAACACAACAATGTTTTGGACATTTGAAAAAGTTTTGCTGTCTTCAGTGGAAATGTAAGTACCTACCTGGCTGAAGGTAGGGGGAGGTGGAGGTCCAGGTGGAGGAGGTGGGGGAGGAGGAATGGGCATCTTGGTGATTCCCTGAGAATGCCAATAGTTGCCTCAATCTCAGCAGGTTTATATTTTTGCTCACAAAGGATCTGCAAGGGTAAAGGTATATACGTATAAACTGGGAGTCCATAATTAATAATGATTGTTTGTGACATGTAGGAAATTCCAAACCCCATAACACCTAGAAAAAACCTGGATCTACAGCGTAAATGTAACCTCGGTGTGTACGACTTTTACGTAAATCAGCTGTGCCCATGGAGTTTACCCTTTTCCACATGCAAACAAGAGTCAACATATTCAAAAGCAGGCCAAACCCTTTTATTTCCTTCTTTTCACTGATCGCTCGAAAGCTTCCCAAACCAGTCCGATGGGCTTGGTGCTAATAGCAGAGTGCTAAGTGTTCCTTTAGGCTTCCCTGCTCTACACCCCAGACTACACCCCTACTTTAGAAAAATGCTCCAACAGGTTTACACATGAACATCTCAGCGTCTCTGCCTTTATCTTTATCTCTCCCTCTCTCTCTTTCTCTCTCTCTCTCTCTCTCTCTCTCTCTCTCACACACACAGGTAAAGAGAGATACGAAGTGATACAAAGCTTCGTCAGTCCCAAATGGAATGCCGTAAGGCAGGATCACTAGTAACCAAACAAGTAACAGAAGTGTCAGCTATGAAACAGGCTCAGGTGACCACATCAGCACTGTGCGACAAGTGCATTTCAAAGGCATGAAGTATTATTGAACTATTTAAGGTTTTTTTTTTTTTTACAATAATAAAGCTATTCCTGCAGCTTCTCCCTTCTCTCAGATGTATCACACATCTATACAGTTTACCATCTGGGATGTTAAATCTAATTAACCTACTTGGTCTATGTCTCTCTAATAAAAAGGTGACCTTCATGCTGAATTTGCTTCCTGGGCCACAAAAAGAGGCATTTGAACGGCACTGTCACCTCACACTGACAGCTAGACACATGAACCAACCAACTGTTTACTGTAATGAAGAGGTTTAGGAAAAAGGGTCTCCTTAGGAGTATGTGTACATGCCTTCTAAAGCATTAATGCTGTCCAAAATAACAGGATCACCCTAAAGGTGTTGTTCGTATCTACAATATAATCTGAGCATAACTGGTAGAGAGCTTTTAGCATTCTTTGCCATACAACAAACATACAGAACAACATTAAATTATTTCACCCATTTTCACCCCCTGAATAACTGAGTCGTTGGGATGTAAACACGGTTTAATGGGAAATGATCAGATGTAGAGAAACATGGACACACAATTTATGTACAGTGTTGGTAACCTGGGTCACCATGTCTTAAAACACAAATATGGTCATTTTATTTACTACCAAAACCACCAGTGAACCTACACATGTCTTCTGAGTGTTTATATGTGCTGATGATGCTAAACAGTCATATATCTGATAAACTGAGCTTTGTTTGGGGACTTGCCTGACAACACCCTTCATGTATTCCTCCACCATGAAAGTATTAAAATACCTGTTCAGCCAAAACCTTTTCACAATACTATTATCCCCTCTGATGTTCAAGATATCATCCATACACACCAGGGAAATATTGGCTTATGGCACAAAATGCTGCTGGAGATCTGAAGAAAGTTCATATCAACAGTTGTCTATCTGTACTTGTGTAGCTGTTGACACTGGTGCAGATTGGCCAATATGGCTCAGTCCTGAAGGCGGATTACTCCTGGATTCGAACTTTAAAGCCACAGTATACAAACATACAGCGTCAAACATATGGTTACAGTCCCCACTGCTTAGACTCAACGCCCGCTATTAGTAACACTGAAATAACATAACGTTACATTTATACGGAAGCTTAATATCTTCTTTATTTCTAAAACTCAAACGAGGAAATAAACCAGCGGGTAAATCCAGGGTCGTATAGTAGTGCAGCATGTGACTTATACTGCTGGTGATCTTGACAAGACCGAGAATTAAAAATCTTAACCTAAAACAGACACAGTCACACTTATATTAGTACATTGAACGCAGCTTCACAATACAATAACAGTGACGGGCTAGTCGGTTTGGTCGAAGCTGTAGGCTAGATCAGCGAACACTCGCGGAAAGAAAACATCAAGTGGGCTGAAGGTGCTAAAGGTGTCCCTGCAAAAGGTACACCGTAACTCTAAAGGTAAACTCCGAGGTTTACTGATACTGAGTGGACAGGAACTCTAGTTCATTCGTAGGCTGATTCGAGGAGAAAAATCAGTCTGTCATGTCAACAAGTGCTGACACAAAGTTTTAGTTAACGTACACGGAAAACCATTAGCTCAATAAACTTTCTCTCTGAATACAAAGTATGAAGACTCTGTGTCCGCCATATCTTACCTTACCTGCTGCGACTACTCAGGGGTTCTTGTCTCCACCAACATTGAAGAAACCGAGGTTCAGTCAGAAAGCTCCGGCAAAGTATGGGACCGTCTGACTGACAGACCGGCTACAAAGCAAACCTGGCAACCGAGGAGTGTTAACTAATCGCAGACAGCTTCATGTTTTCCACTCGCCAGCAGGGCACAGCGGCGGCGAATCACTGAGCTTACAGCTGACAGACTTATTGCGCCCAAGTAAAGGCTGATAGAGTTAGAAATGTCAGCACAAGACCGCTTCAGACGCACTAAACAACCTCAAGCTCTTTTAACTTTTCCTCCCGGCCGAGCAAGTAGGGGAGTGAGCAGGGCCGCTGTTTCCTTTAGAGCTTCGAAGGAACCCGGAAATCGAGGAGCCAACACAAAATGGAGGCAGATGCCCGAAGTGCTCCGATTGGAGCCGAAGAGGTTTTATTGGTGACCCGGCGTGTCAGCTTCTGTCATCTCGTAACACAATCCTTATCGCCTGCCTACCGGCGAGCTTGGCACACCGTCACAAAGAGAGCTAAAAAGGTCAAACCGGAGCATTTAAACTATGAAAACTATACACTATTGGTAGGACAGTTCTGGGGCTTCAAGAGTTTAGGGAAATCTTAGCATAGAGGGGATGCACTGATGTCACTGTCCCATCGGAATATGTTCTGTAGATGAAACCAGGGAGGAAGCAAGCGATAAGCGAGTATCTGCCCAAGACGAAGGTAGGTCATTTAGGAGTAAACTATAATTTCTTGTGGTCATCTGCAGTGTTATCTGGCTGACTGTCTACACTTGCTAGGTGAAGTACCTCCTGACCTCCTGGGTTTGTTTTGGCTAGCTAGCATTGTAGCTAACGTTGTACCTGACACAAAATAGCAACTGCAATTCTATGTTTCAGTGCCCAGATTCCAGTTGTTTCTGCAAATTGCATCTCTCTATTTGCCAGCTTCTTGTTCAAATTTTACCTTTCCACCTTAAATAGTACTGCAGTTACACTCTGTTAGAATTACAACTGTTGTACAATTTACAGGAGAAAACGTGAACAAAAAGCTAAGGAGTTTCTAAATTGACTTCAGCTGAATTCAGATCATATTAAAATGTTTTGTGTGTGTGTGTGTTTGTGGCTTTAACAAACATTGTCACTGTCCAATGAAAAACATGTATCTCCATTTGTTTTTACTTTTATGCATCATTTGAACACAGCAGGTGTATGTCAATTCGATTCAACTTTATTGTCATTATACCAATACAGGGTTGTACAGTATAACGAAACACAGTCAGGCTCCTTCTGCATTGCAGTTACAAAATGTCTTTGTACTACACACATATATATAAGTATTCATAAAAGTTTCATCACAGTCATCATAAAAGTTTCAAACATTGTGAAATTTGGCTGTTACCTGAACGCTAAGCTGCTATTCTCCCACCTGCGCTGTACACTTTATATATCTATAATGTTTACTACCACATACTCAACTGACACTGCTCTTACTCTTTGTACATGTCCTGCACACATACTGTACTGTAAAAAATCATGCAGAATATCTTTACTCATATAGACTGGGTAATGTGTTATCGTGTGATGCCACATTGTTTGATGGAAATGAAAATTGTCACCCTACAGAGGGTTGAATTCAAAGACACCCTGAAAATCAAAGCAAAAAAATGATGCAGCAGGCTCGTCCATTTAACCCAAATTCCATTGCAGCAACTCAAAATGGTACTCAGTAGTTTGTATGGTCTCCACATGCTCCTAATTAGACAACGAATGGTGTCCTGGGGGATCTCCTCCCAGATCTGGACCAGGGCATCACTGAGCTCCTGGACAATCTGAAGTGCAACCTGGTGGCGTCGGATGGGCCGAAACATAATGTCCCAGAGGTGTTCTATTGGATTTAGGTCAGGCGAGCCGGTGGTCCTGTCATTGGTATCAATTCCTTCATTTTTCAAGAACTGCCTGCATACTCTCGCCATATGAGGCTGGGCATTGTTATGCACCAGGAGGAACCCAGGACCCACTGCACCAGCGTAGGGTCTGACAACGGGTCCAAGGATTTCATCCTGATACCTAATAGCAGTCAGGGGGCCATTGTCTAGCCTGTAGAGGTCTGTGTGTCCTTCCAGGGATATGCCTCTCTAGACTGACCCACTGACCCACCACCAAACCAGTCATGCTGAATGATGTTGCAGGTGGCATAACATTCTCCACGGTGTCTCCAGCGCCTGTCACGTCTGTCACGTAAAACCTGCTCTCATCTGTGAAAAGCACAAGGCGGCTGTGGCGAATCTGCCAATTCTGGTGTTCTGTAGCCAATGGCAATCGAGCTCTACGGTGCCGGCCAGTGAGCACAGGGCCCACTACAGGACGTCGGGCCCTCAGGCCGCCCTCATGAGGCCTGTTTCTGATTGTTTGGTCAGACACATTCACAGCAGTAGGGCTCTGGCAGTACTCATCTTTTTCCTCCTTGCACAAAGGAGCAGATACCGGTCCTGCTGAGGGGTTAAGGACCTTCTACAGCCTTGTCCAGCTCTCCTAGAGTAACTGCCTGTCTCCTGGAATCTCCACCATACTCCTGTGCTGGGAGACGCAGCAAACCTTGTGGCAATGGCACATATTGATGCCATCCTCCAGTAGTTGGACTACCTGTGCAACCTCTGTAGGGTCCAGGTACCGCACCATGGTACTAGTAGTGACGCTGACCCAAGTCAACTAACTGCAAAACTAGTGAAAAATCAGTCGGAGAAGATGCGGGGGGACAAAATGTCAGTGACCTCGTCCTTTTAAACCATTCCTGTTTTGGGGGGTGTCTCATTGTTGCTCCTCTACTGCACCTGTTGTTAATTTCATTAACACCAAAGCACCTGAAACTGATTAACGGCCTACTACTTAACTGACCAGATCAATATCCCTGAAGTTGAACTGAGTTGATGCTATACTCTGATTAAAAAGTGTTCCCTTTTTTTTTAAGCAGTGTGTATATATATATGTATATATATATATATATATATATATATAGCTACAAAGCATATGCCTTTAAAAACAATGTGTGTTAAATGGCTTTAACACACATTGTTTTTGTGTATTTGTCTTTGCACTACACTTAGTGTTCAGGTAACAGCCAAATTTCACAATGTTTGAAACTTTTATGATGACTGCACCAACAGAAATGGCCCAAAACTGCTTGACAAAAGTGTGGTTCTGTTGACTTACATTAAAATTAAAATAAGTTTGTCTGGATTCAGTGTGTAAATGGTTTAGTGAATGGATCAATGGTTTCCAAAACACCCCTCACTTACCACAGATGTAATTGATAGGCCAAGACATATTTTGTGTCTAAAAAAGGTGCGTCTTTAATTTTGTGTTGTTGCCACGAGGCTAATATAATATGTAAGTATATTACCCAAAAATATAAAGGGTGACACAGACTTGTTAACTAAATTAGCCACATGGTGCCATTGCAGTCTTGGAAACGATTAAGTTTAGGGAGAGGGTAAAAATCCTGTTCATTCAAACCAGTTAATTTCAAAATGAATTTAATCAGAAGGACAAAACATTTAATAAAAGTCTTTAATTCAAACATTGCTTACAGACATCACAATTCAAAAAAAGACAATTAAAATAAAACCAGAGTGAATGAAAGATTAAAAACTAAAAAAAAAGCCAGTTAAATAATTAATGGTCACATATTTGGTAAAAAAGTACACAATAGAAAAATAAAAGTCATTTACACTAAACCTGTTAGAGAACTGTTACAAAGCTGAAGTATTTACAAGCAGATATGATTAAACTATCTATTACCTTTTACACTGTAGTCTACATTCACATGTGAGCATGATGCTCCTTTGCATAATGCTACAAGAAAAAATAAATATGTACAGAAATAAACCCTTACATATGTGATCATACATAAACACATTTTGCAATGCAATCAACAAATTGCAAATAATTTAATGTACATTTGGCATTTTACAAAAATATTTACATCCAAATATTAACATGACACATGTATGAAATGAAACATGAATGCAAAGTTTCACACCCACATCTTTCCCATCACACATCTCACCCATCTTTCAGTAACATGACCATCCCTGTCTTTTCCTAAAGCGAAAGGCCATCACACTATTGTTAAGAACTTCAACTTTGACCCTTTTAAGGTGCCCTTGGGGACATCAAGTTCCATGCCTGTAGCAAAAGCCTCTAGGTCTTTCAGAACCTTTACACTGCTCTTTGATTTAGCCCTGTGTTGATTAGGACTTTTCATGCTGGTATTTAAATGAAAACTGGGGCCTCTTGTTTCACCTGCAGATTTTAAGTCTGTGTGTAGCTTTAACTTTGATGTGTCTGGGTCAATGACAGGAACACGCATACCTCCATATGAATCTCTGATGTCGCCATCCACATCCATACTGTTTGACATTTTAAGGTTCCCTCTTGGGCTTTTGAGAGTTGGCACTCTCATATCAGGGGGGCTTGCATCTATATGGAGAGATTGAGCACCTGCAGGACCGTCAATGTCAATATCAGGAGAGCTCCAGTTTAGTTTGGGACTCTTCAGAGCAGCACCAGGGAGAGTTAATTCAAAGTCTTGGTCATCAGCTCCTTTAACTTTAGGAGCTTTAATATCTGGAGTTTTGGGCAAAGAATTTGATAATCCAAATTTAGGCATTTTCAGTTTCGCTGAAGGACTGTCAGTGTTCACGTCTGGTGCATCAAGACTGATCTTGGGTTTAGAGACATCTGCGTTAAACTCTGGACCTCTCAACTTTGGCTTATGGCCTTTAACACTGAAGTCAGGTGAGCTGATCTCATTTTTTAATGTAGGAATTGAGAGTTCCATTTCAGGTGCTTTAACTTTGGGCCCTGAGAGTCCTAAGTCAGGTCCATTAATGTCAAAATCAGGAGCACTAATATCTGCTTCCATTTTGGGTGAGGACAAACTCATTCCTTTAGCATCCCTATCAGGTCCTTTAAACCCTGGCATGCTAAATTTAGGTGTTTTAAATTTGGGCAGTTTGAATTTGCCATCTGGACCATCAATATCAACATCAGGGGATTTCATATCTAGCTTTGGAGCTTCAGGGAAATCCAAATTCATGTCTGGACCATGAATTCCTCCCTTTACTTTGGGGCCTTTGAGATTTGGGCCTTTAGGCATTTTCAGTTTTCCTGAAGGAAAATCAGCATTGAAATCAGGTGCATTGAGGTCAACCTCTGGTTTTTTGAGAGTTGGTACTTTAACTGTAGGAACATCTGCATTAAACTCGGGGAGTGAAAGGTTTGGTGAATTAATCTCACCTTTCATTTTAGGAAGTGAGAGATCCATCTCAGGTGCTTTTACTTTAGGTCCAGAGAGTCCGAAATCAGGCATCTTAAACTTGGGCTTGTTCACCTTGCCTGAAGGGAAATCCATGTCTGGAAGTGTCAGGTCTGTTTTGGGTCCTTTTAAACTAGCTTTAGGTCCATTGATGTCAAGATCAGGAGTACTAATGTCAGCATCAAATTTGGGTGAAGACAAACTTAAATCTGGCGTGTCCACATCAGGTCCTTTGAACCCTGGCATGCTAAATTTTGGTGTTTTAAATTTGGGCAGTTTGAATTTGCCATCTGGACCATCAATACCAACATCAGGGGATTTCATTTCCAGTTTTGGGCCTTTCAAATCAGCTTCAGGGAAATCCATGTCTGGACCATGAATTCCTCCCTTTACCTTGGGGCCTTTGAGATTTGGGCCTTTAGGCATTTTCAGTTTTCCTGAAGGAAAATCAGCATTGAAATCAGGTGCACCGAGGTCAACCTCTGTTTTTTTAAGTGTTGGTACTTTAACTGTAGGAACATCTGCATTAAACTCTGGGAGTGAAAGGTTTGGTGAATTAATCTCACCTTTCATTTTAGGAAGTGAGAGATCCATCTCAGGTGCTTTTACTTTAGGTCCAGAGAGTCCGAAATCAGGCATCTTAAACTTGGGCTTGTTCACCTTGCCTGAAGGGAAATCCATGTCTGGAAGTGTCAGGTCTGTTTTGGGTCCTTTTAAACTAGCTTTAGGTCCATTGATGTCAAGATCAGGAGTACTAATGTCAGCATCAAATTTGGGTGAAGACAAACTCAAATCTGGCGTGTCCAGGTTTCCTTTAACATCCATTTTAGGCCCTTTAAACCCTGGCATGCTAAATTTTGGTGTTTTAAATTTGGGCAGTTTGAATTTGCCATCTGGACCATCAATATCAACATCAGGGGATTTCATTTCCAGCTTTGGACCTTTCAAATTAGCTTCAGGCAAATCCAAATTCATGTCTGGACCATGAATTCCTCCCTTTACTTTGGGGCCTTTGAGATTTGGGCCTTTAGGCATTTTCAGTTTTCCTGAAGGAAAATCAGCATTGAAATCAGGTGCATTGAGGTCAACCTCTGGTTTTTTGAGGGTTGGTACTTTAACTGTAGGAACATCTGCATTAAACTCTGGGAGTGAAAGGTTTGGTGAATTAATCTCACCTTTCATTTTAGGAAGTGAGAGATCCATCTCAGGTGCTTTTACTTTAGGTCCAGAGAGTCCGAAATCAGGCATCTTAAACTTGGGCTTGTTCACCTTGCCTGAAGGGAAATCCATGTCTGGTACTGTAATGTCTGCTTTGGGTCCTTTTAAATTAGCTTTAGGTCCATTGATGTCAAGATCAGGAGTACTAATATCAGCATCAAATTTGGGTGATGACAAATTCAAATCTGGCTTGTCCAGGTTTCCTTTAACATCCATATTAGGCCCCTTAAACCCTGGCATGCTAAATTTAGGTGTTTTAAATTTGGGCAGTTTGAATTTGCCATCTGGACCATCAATATCAACATCAGGGGATTTCATTTCCAGCTTTGGACCTTTCAAATCAGCTTCAGGGAAATCCAAATTCATGTCTGGACCGTGAATTCCTCCCTTTACTTTGGGGCCTTTGAGATTTGGGCCTTTAGGCATTTTTAGTTTTCCTGAAGGAAAATCAGCATTGAAATCAGGTGCACTGAGGTCAACCTCTGGTTTTTCGAGGGTTGGTACTTTAACTGTAGGAACATCTGCATTAAACTCTGGGAGTGAAAGGTTTGGTGAATTAATCTCACCTTTCATTTTAGGAAGTGAGAGGTCCATCTCAGGTGCTTTTACTTTAGGTCCAGAGAGTCCGAAATCAGGCATCTTAAACTTGGGCTTGTTCACCTTGCCTGAAGGGAAATCCATGTCTGGAAGTGTCAGGTCTGTTTTGGGTCCTTTTAAACTAGCTTTAGGTCCATTTATGTCAAGATCAGGAGTACTAATATCAGCATCAAATTTGGGTGATGACAAACTCAAATATGTCCCATTAAAGCCTCCTTTAGCATCCATATTAGGTTTTTTCAATTTTGGAAAACTAAATTTGGGTGTTTTCATTTTGGGCATTTTGATTTTGCCTGGACCATCAACATCAGGGGATTTCATTTCCAGCTTTGGACCTTTCAAATTAGCTTCAGGCAAATCCAAATTCATGTCTGGACCATGAATTCCTCCCTTTACTTTGGGGCCTTTGAGATTTGGGCCTTTAGGCATTTTCAGTTTTCCTGAAGGAAAATCAGCATTGAAATCAGGTGCACTGAGGTCAACCTCTGGTTTTTCGAGAGCTGGTACTTTAACTGCAGGAACATCTGCATTAAACTCTGGGAGTGAAAGGTTTGGTGAATTAATCTCACCTTTCATTTTAGGAAGTGAGAGGTCCATCTCAGGTGCTTTTACTTTAGGTCCAGAGAGTCCGAAATCAGGCATCTTAAACTTGGGCTTGTTCACCTTGCCTGAAGGGAAATCCATGTCTGGTACTGTAATGTCTGCTTTGGGTCCTTTTAAGCTAGCTTTAGGTCCATTGATGTCAAGATCAGGAGTACTAATGTCAGCATCAAATTTGGGTGAAGACAAACTCAAATCTGGCTTGTCCAGGTTTCCTTTAACATCCATTTTAGGCCCCTTAAACCCTGGCATGCTAAATTTAGGTGTTTTAAATTTGGGCAGTTTGAATTTGCCATCTGGACCATCAATATCAACATCAGGGGATTTCATATCTAGTTTTGGGCCTTTCAAATCAGCTTCAGGGAAATCCAAATCCATGTCTGGACCGTGAATTCCTCCCTTTACTTTGGGGCCCTTGAGATTTGGACCTTTAGGCATTTTCAGTTTTCCTGAAGGAAAATCAGCATTGAAATCAGGTGCACTGAGGTCAACCTCTGGTTTTTCGAGGGTTGGTACTTTAACTGTAGGAACATCTGCATTAAACTCTGGGAGTGAAAGGTTTGGTGAATTAATCTCACCTTTCATTTTAGGAAGTGAGAGATCCATCTCAGGTGCTTTTACTTTAGGTCCAGAGAGTCCGAAATCAGGCATCTTAAACTTGGGCTTGTTCACCTTGCCTGAAGGGAAATCCATGTCTGGAAGTGTCAGGTCTGTTTTGGGTCCTTTTAAACTAGCTTTAGGTCCATTGATGTCAAGATCAGGAGTACTAATGTCAGCATCAAATTTGGGTGAAGACAAACTTAAATCTGGCGTGTCCACATCAGGTCCTTTGAACCCTGGCATGCTAAATTTTGGTGTTTTAAATTTGGGCAGTTTGAATTTGCCATCTGGACCATCAATACCAACATCAGGGGATTTCATTTCCAGTTTTGGGCCTTTCAAATCAGCTTCAGGGAAATCCATGTTTGGAGCATGAATTCCTCCCTTTACCTTGGGGCCTTTGAGATTTGGGCCTTTAGGCATTTTCAGTTTTCCTGAAGGAAAATCAGCATTGAAATCAGGTGCATTGAGGTCAACCTCTGGTTTTTCGAGGGTTGGTACTTTAACTGTAGGAACATCTGCATTAAACTCTGGGAGTGAAAGGTTTGGTGAATTAATCTCACCTTTCATTTTAGGAAGTGAGAGATCCATCTCAGGTGCTTTTACTTTAGGTCCAGAGAGTCCGAAATCAGGCATCTTAAACTTGGGCTTGTTCACCTTGCCTGAAGGGAAATCCATGTCTGGAAGTGTCAGGTCTGTTTTGGGTCCTTTTAAACTAGCTTTAGGTCCATTGATGTCAAGATCAGGAGTACTAATATCAGCATCAAATTTGGGTGATGAGAAACTCAAATCTGGCTTATCCACTTCAGGCCCTTTAAACCCTGGCATGCTAAATTTGGGTGTTTTTATTTTGGGTATTTTAACTTTGCCTGCTGGTCCATCAACATCAATATCAGGGGATTTCACATCTAGTTTTGGCCCTTTCATGTGAGCCTCTGGGAAATCAATATCTCCCTTTATTTGAGGGCCTTTGATATCTGGTCCTTGAGGCAAGTCATCCGAAAATCCTAAATCTGGAGTTTTAGAACCTGGCAATTTAAATTTTCCAGGGGAAGCATCAATGTCAGGTGACTTCATGTTCATATTTGGACTCTTCAGATTAAGTTTGGGTAAAGACAAGTCCATGCCGGGGCCATCAATATCTCCTTTGACTGTGGGGCTGTTTAGAGTTGGTTTGTGCAAATCACCTGAAAGTCCAAATTTAGGCAGCTTCAGTTCACCATTGGAAGAACCAATGTGAAAGTCAGGACTGACAAAATTAAGCTTTGGCTTTTTAACATTTGGCACTTCAGTTCTGTTTGCATTCAACTCTGGGGCAGTGAAGTCTGGTAAATTAGCTTCAGCACCGTCAATGCCAATGCTAGCACTGATGCTTCCACTTTCTGAGGAATCTAACGATTTTCTGGTCTTTGGTATCTTCAAACTTGCTCTCTTGCTAACATCTTTTCTTTGCAGCAAAAGTTCAGGATTATAGTCATATTCTGAGGTCGCATCAATGTTAAGTTCAGGAGCCTTGATCTCACCCGTGGCAATTCCAGAACCTTGAAGCAGCAAGTTCTGTTTAGCATTAGCATCAAGTTCGGAAGCTTTACCCTTCAACTTTTGAAGGCAAGCTTCTACATTTGGCTTCTTAAGTGAAACATCTACTGTTGGTATGTCATTTAAAGCCAGATTGCTGTCTTCTTGTCCTGCCATGCCATTACTTAAACCCTGAGCAACGACGTGGCCTTCTAGGGTTGCATTGTCTTGACTTCCTCCATTTGGATTTCCTTTCATAAATTTCTTCACTTTGGCATTGAAAATCTTGTTGTAAGAATCCTTAAGTATCTGCAGAAACAGTTGGCAGCAATGAATGTTTTGTCTCTCCCTGTTCTTAGAGGACGGAAGTCCAGCACAGACTGGCGATTGTTCCTTTTGAACACACTAAATTGAACTAATCCATTAATTACCTAATCTATTTAGGTGTTTTATTAGCACTGGGCAATGACCAAACTGCGTGGGATTCTTGTCCTCCAGAACTTATTCTATTTGTCTGTTTGTGCATTCAAAATATATTTATCACATACCTCATCTGGAGCTTTGATTTTCTGATCAAGATTTTCCAAGCTCTTGCTGGGTTGTAGGCCTGGCTTTGTCAGCACTTCCACCTTGTCATTGTATGGTTCAATTAGCTTCAATATTTCAATCACTTCATTCTTCTTTAGGTGGTCAAAGTGAATGGTGGCACCAACGATTTCATCTCCTATAATGTCAGTGACAAGAACTCATCACCACATGTATACACTACAAACATGACAAACTCATTCTAGTATCAATATCTCTGATAAAAATATAAAAATAAAGTGTGCAATATCAGGGTTGGAATTGCATTCTGCAATAGGGCATTTCCAGTACCAGCAGTAAAGATATCCGACACAGTATCTTGAATTTACCTTCCTGTAATCCTTGACTTGCTGACCCATCTGGATTAATTTTGGAGACAAGCACACCTCCTTTGTCATTATCTTCAAGTACAAGGCTTTCAGAGAGACTCCTTCGATGGCCAGGCTGAAACCAAACACAAAGTGATTCAGCATAAATGCATACACTACAAGTACTAAATAATAATATTTTAATAGTATTGTACTATAATAATAATTACTAGGTAATACTAGTGCTGGACGGTATTTATATATCATTGGTATATATATTGGTTTCACAGTATTTGACTTTTTTTCCATGCCTGACTTCACTAAAGTATTTCCGACCTGGCATGTAATTTCTGGAATCAAGTGTCTTTATCATAGCCCTGAATCCGTGTTTCTCAACTGTACTCATCGGAACCATGTCTTTGGCTATATAAATTGTTATGGAGTTGGTTGTCTCTATCCACCGCTGGCTTTTTCTGTCGTAGGAAGTACCTTTAGCAAACGCTTCAGTAAGTGCCGTCTGACTAATAGCTTTACCTGATGGCATGGAAGGCGCTGATTTTAGTTTCATGCATTTTTGGTACTCCAAAGCACGTTTGCGGCTGAGATGGTGCAGCGCATTGCTCGTGTTACCACCTCTTGCGACTTTAGCTCGACAGCATTTACAGTAAGTTTGATTCACATCCGACCTTTTAAACCCAAAGAACCTCCAAACAACAGACATGGCTCCTTTTTCGTCAAAAGTTCTTCTGGGTCATCATCTTCTACTACATCTTCTACTTGTATTTGGAATTCAATGACCACATGTTGCTGATCAAACAGCTATTATAAGAATTAATGACTGTAAATAGGTAATTATAATGTATTATTCAGTAACATTTGCTGTATGTTTACCATGTTGTAAATTATTGTTGTTTCCAATTTTTTTTATTATAGTCATTTCAATTGTGAATTTAGCATCGGTTTATGTTTTGGTGTGTAGCTTATAGCATTTTTTAAATTATTATTGAATAAAGTTTTTAGGTGTGATTAAATGGTAGTGTATGTACAAGAGGCTACACAAAGTATTGTACAAATATGGCCATATGCAGGAACTGGCAATCAATTTAATATGAAATGCAACAACAATCAATCAATGCAAAAAGTATCTTCTAACTTTAAAATTGTAAACTCTAATTAAAAAATAAAACAAAACTACTTACCATTTTTAAAAGCAACAGCCGGCCTTAAGCCTGTAAATGAGAAAAGGAGAATTGACCAGATGTTTGTGAAGTGTTACATTCCTGTTCCCTCTGGAGGATGTGTTAATTTATTTTCACTTAAAAAACCGTCAACAAAACGTGTCATTTGAATAGCGTGCTTGTGATCTTTTGCATATGACTGTATGTAATTTAAATATCATTGTAAAGGTCAAACAACCCCCTTTACTCAAAATGGATACTGGAGCTAAAATTTCCTAAGCCATTCCTTTAACACGGCACCGCAGCTTTCAGCCTCATTCCAGCACTGAAACTTATTCGCCAGGGAGGGGAAGCACAATGAAGATCTCATAATCAGTAATGAATGAGTGAGAAATATGAGGAGTGTTTAGTAACTCAAGTCAGTATGATGCAGACTACACAAGGTACACCAACAATAATGAGTGTACCAATAAGGGTGGAGTAATGGAAATCAATACTCCATCTCTGTATATGAATATGAGGAATATTCCATCTCTAAAGAAGATTTTTATCTCAAAACAGCTCTGAATCCTTTCAACCACAAACAGGAATGGTACAGATGAACAAACATAGGCATGAAACCTTAAGGTATTCATGGAATTGTTCTGGGAGAGTGTATCGACGAGACCAGAAACGGGTTAGGCCAGAACAAAAGAGTCTGTGTGCTTAACCACACCCTCTGGTGTAAATACACTTTATACATTCAAGGAAATTTTCAATGGCGAGAGGTGCCAGAGTGATACTCTACTTGGTATCATCACAAAAAAGGTTTTCACTCAGTTTACTTTGCTTACACAGGCTATCTGTGGAGTAGGTCTAGGGATGTTATACAGGCTATATGGACAGGATCCCACATTGTTAAATTTCACAGTGAGATTTCACATTACTTCAAGTTCAACTGCAAGTTGCAGTCATGTGGGTAGGTTTGTGGCCAAATTACATAATGTTGATTTGTAAGTGCAAGTAAGTACACACCCTCAACACACCTCTGCACATTTTAATTCAGAAATAATAAAATGTGGTCCTTGTAAAAGTTATAGCATTTTATTTTCTGATGTTTATGTTAATCTCTTTAAATATAGAAATAGTGCACTAAAATTAAATGAAAAGTACATTATCGCTGCTGTTGGAACTAAACCTAGTCTCCATCAGTTTTTTAGGTTTTAACATAACTTAAAATGTCATTTGACATTTGCATAGTTTGTACATTTCATGATGAACGGATCCAAAAAAGAAATCGTCCAAAATTACTTATAAAAAATAAAATAAAATTTATTTCTACTGGTCATTTTGGAGACCCAAGCAGCAATACGTGTTTGTTCCTTACAGACGAGATGAAACTTTTCAACTGTAACTAAGCATGTCATTTGACTCTAAAGTGTTCAAGCTTTTGCATACAGTTGTAAACAATTACGCATTACACTACATAATGTATGGGGCATTACACTAAAACCACCACGACCAATTTAATCAGCATCCTTGCTTGACTTCTGTCTGCCTCTTATCGCTCTATGGGAAAGTGCTTATCTAATGAACTTGTGAGAAGGGTAAACTCTTAGAAGTCCTTAAAGGTTACACTCACAAAAAACAACTACAATATACATTACACTTGGACAGAAAATACTGACTTAAAGTGCGGCTGAATTTGGTTGGTGTTATGAGAGCATAAATCATTGTACTTAAATTATTAGTAGGAAAGAAATATAAGCGAGTCTTACCTGGCTGTGTGTTAAGAACGTAAAGACTTTCCAAAAGCTGGAAGTTATCTTGCCATGTTGATAAGCAGTGCTACCACGCACAGAGTGGTAAGACCATGTTTACCACGTTCTCTATTGACTGTTTATGGGCGGACTCTTTAAGGCAGCACTCACTCCAAGAGCCAACAAACTGGTTGGTTCAGCATCTGACTCACCCCGGGCCACTTAGACTAAGCAACAAATTCCGGCTCCAAAATGGCATGACAACCTACTATGCAGGAAAACATTAAAAAAAAAAACAACAACAAACACGTCACACCTGCATCTTCCCGTACGACTCTCAGGGAAACTTTCTTCTATTCTCTTCAGCCACATAGCAAACCATCCCTTGAAGCACTGGATTATCTGGGTGGAGATGATTGCTTAACAGTGAACACACCTTGTGATGTATTTTGTTCTTTGACACCACGGAGTAAATATGTATATAGCATTGTTAATAAGAGTGCATGGAAGATGCCACGCCTTAACGTTACTTATGTATATAAGATGCTTTAGTAGAAATCATAACTCCTCAAAAAAAAAAGCCTTTATGAAGTGAAGAAAAGAAAAACTTTATGAAAATATTTTATTATGTTCCCATTTATGTAACACACATGTGCTGCATTTAGTGTATACATTCCATTGTCTGTAGACGTACTTCCACAGTCTGGCACCCATAATAAAGTGGTATAAAATAAATAGCACAGATAATGAGCCACAAGCTACAGCTAATAACTAATGCAGGTCAGAGACTAATGCAGGCTAAAATGTAACACAAGTCATTTTGTAGTTAAACAGGTTCAGGTAAGACATGCTTTTAATCATCTTCTCATATTCCCACGATGTCATCTGCAAATTTTGCCAGCAATCAGACAAAGCCCTTGAGAATCATTCTGAAGGTTGTTTCTTTCTGCCATAAAATCTTTTTTTTAATAATCAATGTGTCATTTTTATTATATACTATATAATCCTTATACAAAGTGTATGCGTGTGTGTGCATATCACAATTCATAGCTATTATTTTTTAAATCTCACTCCTGGTGCATGGAATATAGCCCCCCTCCTCATGTGTTACAACTTAGTGTAACAACTTAGCCGTCTAAAAAAAATCATTAAAAGAAGTTCATATCCCCAAGTTTATGTTTAAAATGATGAATTATTTGTTTTTTACACATATTCATCACAACCTTTTGTCTTTGAGGTCTAGAATCAATGCCACATTTCACACTTCTCTTTTCATTAACCATATAGTCACTGTTCTGGGTAAAATCTCCCCTAAGCAGAAACTGTACACCATTAACATTTCACACCGTGTAAAGTCCAAGTTCCAATGATGTGGAAAAATACCAGATGTTTGGGAAACGACGATACGTGTTTTGATAAATATATTTTCACATATTTGAACTGGAAGGCTCATTTTGTTCAAACGACATAAAACTGTACTGATTGCTTTACCGCACTCCACTAGCTCCACTATTACAATTAAACCCATCTATGGTTTTCACTCCTGTACCTTCCAGCTAAACTGGTCATAAGCAGTTGGTGGTGGAACAGAGTTTACGTTTCAGTAGCAGCAGAGATGTTTAGGGTTCAATTTTAAACATGTGCTTTTACAGTTTTTCAGCAAAAGCCAATAAATGTAAGACTGAGGCCCAAGCTCCTGTACTACTTTCAGTACACATTCAGTTGTTCTAACTGAAATCCGTGTAAGTCTTTAAGTGATCTTCCATATGGCTTTCCTTTTTCCATTATTACAGTAAAACCAGCAACACTGTTATGGTCAGTGAAGGCCAGGTAAAAGAATTCAAAAGAAAATGTAAAAAAACAGAAATTATGTAAAAAAAAAAAAAAAAAAAGTCAAAGATTGAGAATATGTAGATATTTGTGCTACATATTAGCTTTGTTGAGTTTTATCACGTGTCACAAACATCTGGAACTTAGTAAATGAAAAATACAGACAAAATATACATAAATGAAAGGTGCAATGACATGTTAAAAAAACAGGAACCAAACCAGTGAAATTTTGGTTTAAAGTTTGATAGCATAAGAGGTAAAAAAAAATAAAAAAAGTTTTTCCCTGAGTATCTCCTTCATACATCTAAAATTTTTACCAAGTTCATCCATAACCACAAACGGACAACACAAACCATACCAAAAACACCATCAAGTAAACTTTATGGCTGGTTCATGAAGATTCTTAGTGTTCAAGTTCAGTTCCTCTGAGTGTTTCCGTTTACCACAAAGTATAAAAAAAGATCTGTAAAATACGTAAAGTTGTTCTAACAAAGTTGAAGTGTGAACACTGGTCACAGTTTATAAAACCTTCATGTGGATTACTAATCGGTGTTTAAAACATCAGATGATAAATCAGTCAGTCAGTCATTCTCCTGTTCCACAAAGTAGCTTCTTGAAAACAGAATCCGTTCTTGTGGACAGAGTAGATGGGCTGTCAAATTCCACCACCTTCCCAGCATGCATCACCAGAACTCTATCAGAGTCCATAATTGTATTGAGCCTGCGGAACAAAAGAGGAAATATTCATGATTTTTAAAGGCAAAGCTGACATGTAGTGCATCTCATTCAGAATGTTCTTTTATCCGTGTTGTTCACTTAAACAGTAGAACACCACATTACAACAGGACATTAACCTATGGGCAATGGTGAGGACAGTCTTATCCTTGAACCTTTCTCGGATAGTCTTCTGAAGAAGCATGTCAGTTTTGTGATCAACACTAGCTGTAGCCTCATCGATACATAAAACCTACAGAAGAAATGACAGACAACATGAAATATTGTACGTCAGTGGCTCTTCGGCTTATTATACAAACAACTAATGGCAGCATATGCAGCACTCACATTTGCTTCAGTCAAAAGAGCACGAGCAAGACAGACCAGCTGCCTCTGGCCAACTGAAAGAGATTTCCCTCTCTCTCCCACCTCTGCATCCAACCCTCCTGTCAAACAGTAAAGAAACGACACAAAAATTTAACAATATTATTTGTGGTGTCGCCCTTTCAAGTAAACAAACACCAATCTGGAACTCCATCCTTGGTACTCACCCATTCTCTGGACTACATCTCCTAAATGGCACTGCTCTAGAGCGTCGAGTAGCCGGTGGTCAAGGTGACAACCACTGGGATCAAGGTTCTCCCTTATTGAGCTGGAGAATAAAAAAGGATCCTGGGGGATGATGGCTAGCCTGGACCTACAAATGACACAGCAAGGCATTTCATGTGTGTGCGAGAGGCGGGTTCATCTGTAAAATTCTCTCACAACATTTGTTGAATCTCCTAGTTTGTTAGGAGCGTATAACACAACTCAAACAACTGGGATCCATACCTAAGCTGAGATAGCCCGACCCGACTGATGTCCTCCCCGTCTAGCAGTATCCGTCCTTGGTTCAGTTCCACCATACGGAACAGAGTCAAAAACAGTGTGGACTTCCCCGAGCCAGTGCGCCCAACAATACCCACTCTCTCTCCTGGCATCACCACCAAGCTCACTCCATCCAAGGCGTTGGGTAAGCCAGGCCGATACGCCAGCACAGCCCCTTCAAATTCTATGTGACCATGCTCTGGCCAGGTGGCTGGAACCTAAGAATTGGGCAAATAAAGTTAAAATGTTAATTTAATATTTGTATGTACGTATGATCTTAAAGTGAACGTAAACCACTGTCTAGTCTGCACAGTGTTATATTATTAAATAGTTACCAATTTTTATCTTTCTTGAGCTAGCTTTAAATGATCCACCACAAACTCAAACGAATATCATTAACAGAAAAATGTTTTGGCCGAGTTTACAGGTTGTGTCACAGCTAGCACTGGTTCCTCCCAGCAGATATGCCTACGGGTGACAAAATCAGGGAAAACCTGAATAAATGGGTGGAGTAGCAAACCAAATGTGCATGCATCCAGACAGATGCATCACAAAACACAGTTGAGCAATTATAACCCAACCATGCTCTGTGGAATGCCTGAAATGCTGAACAGGCCCTGCTGACTAATGGATCAAGAGAAAAGTGTCTTTGAAAGACAGTTCTTTAATGGGGCTACACATGGCATGAGATTCGGATTTAACACTAAACAGCTGAAGGTTTGGGTACTTGTGGTTAAAAGCTCATGCATATGCTGACTGCTGGCACTGTTGTGCTGTGGGGAGGGCATTCGGAATGGTTTGGGCCCTATTTTAGAGGGAGGGGTCACTGCAAATCAATACAAAATTATTGTCATTATTACCAGAATGAAAATGATATCTTTTAGGATGACCATGCCCCCGTCGCAGGGCACAAGCGGCCACTGAATGGTTCAATAGATATCAGATTTCCACCTAATTAAATACATACATTGATTTTGATTTGTTAAGACAGCGCTCTCATTAATCACAAAACCTCTTGAAGGAATATCCCTTGGAAGAATAGTGTGCCATCTTCCTGGTCAGTACTTATACAAGTACTGTATAATCAATGCTAAGGTGTAATGAAGGTGTAAGGTGTAATGGAAGTGTTCTGGTATTCAAAAGGCCTTGCTTAGACTGCCAGCCCAAATCTGATTTTTGGCATATCAAGACTGTATCCAGACTGATTTTGATAGTCAGAAGCAGAAGAGGCAGAGGAGGTTTGAAAAGTGATTCCAACAGTTTACTGATGCCTACATTGTTACCACAGGAACAGGTGGGTGACGTCTGGCCAAATCAATCTGATTTGATCACTTCTAAGTTAATCATAGCAGCCTCACTTACCGATTTGCTGCCATTCTGAGGTTCCAGTGGAATGCTGGTAGAATACTCCTCGGTGCGCTCCACACTAACTAGCTGCATCTCAGTCTGCGTAAAGCTGAAGATCAGCCCTGACAGCAGGTTCGTGATGGAGAGGGCATACGACAAAGCTAGGCCAACCAGACCTGGCGAGAGCAAAGGCACTGATAAACATATGCTATAGTGTAGTTCTGATTAACTTCAGCTTTACATACAGGACATACAGGAAATCTGTCTTGATAGCTGCACACATGCATAACATGCTACATAATAAACAGACTAGATAGCACTGTATAAAATTGAATATGAATAAACGGCAAGGTATAAAATGTTTCAAAAAGATGATTATGTGGATATTTCAGGTGTGTAACGTCTGTGCAGACATGTACGCCAATGTTGTTTACATTACAAATGATATATTACAGTCTAGAGGATCTATTTCAGGATCACTTATGGCATTATTAAGAAAGACATGAGAAAATCAGATCACCAACCTGGGTCGATGGATCTGACCTGATGCTCGATCACAGCGATTACACTGATTCCTGTCACTACAGCAACGCCAATCATCTGCAGACGGATGTCCAGCCACTGCATGGCAGCATTGCTGATGAACAAGCAGCGCTGGTTCTGATCCAGACGCCTCTCGTTCTCCTCTTCAAACCTGCACACACAACCACATAGGCCTTTGCAGATGAAGTGCTTACTGACCGAACCTTTTGGGAACTCTTCAGTATTTAAAGAGCATTGACAGCTGTCATACCTAGCAGCATGTCCACTGGCCCTCACTGTTGCCAAGCCACTGAGGGTCTCTGAAAAGTGTGAGTACACTGGAGAGAGGGTGAGGCTGCAGAGCCGCTTGAGCTCACGGGATGAGTGACGATAAAACCGCTGCGTTTGGTAATAGAGCACCCCTAGCGGTATTAGAGGGAGTAGCACCCAGGGTAGGCCATAGCTCATCACCACCAACATCCCCAGCAGGCCGAACATATTGGCTAATAGGATGTTGAGGACGAATGGCAACGAGTCGTCTATGGTGTAGATGTCTGAGGAGAAGCGATTTAGAACTCGGCCCAGGGGAGTCGTGTCAAAAAAGGTCACTGTCGCCTACAAATAAGAAGTGGATTATATTATATGGGCAATTCAGAAGAAGTGATATTCTGATCAAAGGTCTAATATTTTTAATTATTATAATAATACTGCTCCGACATTATTTGCTCAGGGAAGGTAAAAGAAGAAGAGATTACCTTAAGCACACTATCCAGCAGTCTTTTGTGGATGACGGTGGCAGCACAGATTGCTCCATAGGCAAAGAGGAAGGCACGAGCAGCAGTGAAGATAGTATTAGCAGCAGCTAGAGAGCCATATACAGTCATGTAGAACTTCAGCTCGGAGCTCATGTTGCTGAATGGGCTTGTGTGTCTCTGTGGTACAGGGAAACTACAAGAAAATTAATCATAAATAAAAATAATGATCACTCAGGGATGGCAAGAAATTAGCAACCTTCTACTAGCTATGCAGGAAGTACAGTTTGTACGGTTAGTAGAAAAACTAGACATAATTATTTCAATTTAGGGATATGTAAACATGGGGTGGCATGGTGTTGCTGTGCGTAGCGTTGAGGGTTCAATTGCCCGGTGGGGCATTCAGGTTCTTTTCTTTCTGGAGTTTGAGTGTTCTCCTCATATCTGTGTGGGTTTCCTCCCATAGTGGAATAAAGAGCATTTAAGAATGGCATTGTACAAACATTCCAGAATTAATGGAGTGCTTATGCGTTCCAGTTGATGTAGAATGTGCATGCTTTACAGTGATTTACAGTTTTACAGTAAACAAATAACAGTCAGGTGAACTGGAGATGATAAATTGCCCCTAGGGTGTAAATATGTGTATGAATGTGTCTGCCCTGTCCAGGGTGTTTCCTGCCTTTCGCCCAATGAGCGCTGGGACAGGCTCCAGCACCCTCTTTGACCCAGAAGGATCATCAGCCCAGATAATGAATGAATGGATATCTATATACAGTGCATGATAGTACCTGTTTACTTTATTGGGTATTCAAGTAAAACTTGTTTACTTTGACATAATGAAATAAACAGTCTGTTATCTTTCTGTGAAAAATGTTTATCCACGCCTAAGCTATGAACAACAGGACTATGAACAAAAATGGATAAATTCTTCAAGTCACACTTACACTGGCCTTTCTGGAAAGAGAAGCACCATGGAGGACAGAGGGCCTGCTGTCAGAGATACCAGCTCAGACCCATTAGTCTTTAAGTGGGAGATCCAATGAGACAGCCACCAGTCTGACACATTCTTAGAGCCTGGGGTAAATATTTTGCTGTTAGTTGTTGTTATTATCATCTGTTCTGAGTCCACACATTCACCAAAAGATGAAATCCTGTATTTGAGTCATACCTTGCATGAGGAACAGGGAAATAAGAACAGACATAGCCATACACCCGCCCACTGCTCTCCAATAGGTCCGATAGACCATCCAAGCAAGTCCACCTGTCTGCTTTTGCTCTTCCCCCATTGTGGTTAGCCCCTCCTCTGAAACTGGTTCATTGGTCAGTTCTTCTTCTTTGTTAGCACCATCTAATAAATGATGTGTCTGTTATCAAATCATCCAGCCCTCAGTTATCACTGGTTTAACACATTATCAGGTAATGAAGCAGAATATGTACCTTTCTCTTTCACTTTGCTGTCATTCTTACTATCATTTGGTACAGCTTTCATCAGAGATAAGACTTCGTGTGGAGTTCCTTTGCAAACCAAATCACACAAGGTAGGAAATGTGAAATGCTCAATAACTGAATAAATAAACTGACCAACAATTTAGGTCATTTAAATTACACTGCACATAAAAGCAAGTGAATTATGACACTGGTGCTGGGCAATACCTGTTTTCACAACTGTTCCATTGTTCATCAAAACCACCACATCTGCCTTCTCCACAAACTCTATTCGATGAGTGCACAGGATTCTGGTCTTGTTCCTAAGAATTCCCAGAATGCACTTCTCCATGAGATGCTGGGCCACATCAGCATCCACTGCAGCTAAAGGATCATCTAGTAGATAAATATCCTTGTCCTGTTGTGGAATAGAATATATATATATTGGATTAACACATATATGGATTATTTTTCACACTGCAGTCCCACAGAAAAATAAATAAACAAACAAACAAACAGTTAAGTATTCAGATATTTACATAGATTAAATTATGATATATTTAAATCCAAAGCATTAGCTGAGACAGAAATAAGTTAAATACACACAACATAATTTTTAGGGTACTTTCTGTTGGCTATTGTAAAAATTTGCCCTAAAATTAAAATAAATAATAATTTAATAAATTATAAAATGCTGTCCCATGTTTTCATGTGACTACTGAAGCACATACCCCTGTTTCAGTACTGGTTTTGATAAGCTGTCGTTCACTTGGGTTTTTCATTTCCCCTAAGAGCTGTTTCATTACTGTATTAGCTGAAGGGAGGAGTGTTAGATGAGCCTTTGAAGGGGCGAGGAATCGAGTGAACACCAGTGCTGACTTCTCGCCCCAAATCATTGCGACCTACCACGTCTTCTCTTTCAAACTAGGAAATAATGGTGGACTAAGCTATGTATAAGCTTTAGCAACAACCTAATTCATAATGCATAACATTTCAAATATATATTGTACATAAAATCAGTGGTGTGGTGGAATAGGATAGGAATAGGAATATAGAGTCGTGTGTTCTTTGATATCCAGCCGCGACAGTTCACTAGTAAGAAGGGGGGATTAGTAGCCTAAGTGTTGGTTTCAGTGTTGGTCATTTAGCAAGTCATTACAGATTCCATCCACATGCTTGTGTGAGACCGGACTTTGAGCTCTTACAGTAACCAAAAGCTAAAACAGGGCTCCCAAACAGGCTTGGCATCAATAACATACCATTTACAGCCTAAACACCATGCTACAACTACTTCACCCCAAGACCCATATTACTCCTTGTTTAGATTAGATTAGAAGACTCTGTACAATCCAGTGTTTTCTTTTAGAGTTTTTAAGAAGGTCAAGTGTGTGTGCTTACCATTAGGGTTGTCATGACCGACTGATTAAATGCAATTTGAACAAAACAAAAAACAAATCACTGCTTAAAACGTACCTTGTCTCAATGAATGACTCAATAATGAACAACCTTACAAAGGCTGTGCATTGTTGATAATAGTTCAGCCCATTTGTAACGTTTGGCCTTTTTTCATTTCTATGATTGCTGGAATACAAATATGATGGATAGTGAGCGTCCTAGTTACCATATAAACAGCTCGGGCCAGGGCAAGTCGACTTTTCTGCCCTCCACTGAGCGTCACTCCATTCTCTCCCACCTCTGTTTGGTCCCCGTCAGGTAAAACCTGTGGAGTATTCAACATGTCAAAGTTATCAAATCAACTTAATAGCTGCACTTAAACCAGAGAGTCTGTTATTTGTTTACTGTAAAACTGTAAATCACTGTAAAGCATGCACATTCTACATCAACTGGAACGCATAAGCACTCCATCAATTCTGGAATGTTTGTACAATGCCATTCTTAAATGCTCTTTATTCCTTTATTCCATTGACTTAATCCAAAAGATCCAGTCAACTTACATTAAGATCATCAATGAACGCACAAGCTTCAAGCACAGTCTGATAGAAGCCACTGTCAAAGTCCTTTCCAAACAGGATGTTGTCTCGCACTGTTGCATGCTGAATCCATGGCTCCTGGGCAGCCAATCCAAAGCCCTTCTCTCTCCCTTGGACATGTACTACACCACTACATCTAAAGAATGAACATAAATAAACGAGAGAAGAACTTTATGAAGCAAGCAATGCTTATTAAATTGAACAGTGAGCACTTTCACTTATGCTTAGTATTCAATAAGGAGTCAATAGCTACTATCACTTACAGTGACCTTATCATATTCTATTTATTAGTCTACTGCAAGTCCTTGTTTATTTATGCACTTGTTTATTTATGTCATCTCTTATACCACCTAAGTAATAAATTTTTTTTAATGTTGCCCTGCAGGAACACTGTACACCTGTACAAGAAGGGGATAATTAAAGTTCTTGATCTTGATGCTCAATAACATGCCTAATGGCTTAGATTATACCTGCTAATACCTGATGAGCTAACATGCATAAGCCTCCAAGTTATTAAATACAGAGGTGTCATAAAACATTCCTGAAACACTCAGCTGTGCAGCCTTACAGGTCCTTCGTTGTAGTATTCTGCATGTTTTCAATAGGAGATACATGTAGGTCTGGACTGCAGGTAGGCCAGTTTAGGATCTACCCTCTTTGATTATGCAGCTAAATTGTTCTAGCGTGTGCAGAATGTTTCTTGGTGTTGCCATGTTGAAATAAACATGGATATCCCTGAAAAAGATGGTGTCTAAAAGTCAGCATGTGTCGTTCCTAAATGTGATTAATCAGACCAAAAAACTTGTTTCTATTGTGCATCAGTCCGCTGCAGAGGAGCTCAAACCCAGATTTAACAGAATTCCCACATGCACAGTTCAGCCTTAACTTGCTATTGTGGGTGCAGCAACCAGCGGTGTTAATTTACAACGGGTTGTATTTATGATTCCTTGTGCTAATGTCCTTCAGAGAAGCCAGTTGCCAGTTTGTAATGCAATGCAGGCTGATGATTTAAGGGGTATACACATTTGGCCATGGTTTTTGGCCTTGCCCTAAATCCTCAACTGAATTCTTTGGATTCCCTGAACCTTCTGATGATATTATGCACTGCTTAGAATGAAAGTTCTGAAATCTCTGCAATCATATGCTGAGTAATGTTGAACTCAATTTTGCTGGTGGGTTTTTTTTTACGTGCTGTCTCACGTTTTGTCGTGAGAGTCATTCTTTGAGTGTAATTTTATCATCTCTTTTGTTTTAAAACATCTTATTGCCATAACTTTATTGAATTGTACCTGTTCAACTCTCCGGTGATAGCAGCTAGTAGCGAACTTTTCCCACAGCCAACTTTCCCTACCACAACAACCAGAGAGCCCTGAAAATACATTTTATAAAGGCTTAGAACCGGGAAGAAAATGTACAAACCATTTACCATTTTACTTTAAATCACACAAAACAGATAAATCCATCTAAGACACATTACACATCATAAGAGGGCAACAATAAACATATTATCCCTGTCTGAACAAATGTAGGATACAACGAGAATTTCTTCCATTTTTTTTTGACAATTTCTGTTATATTGGCTGTTTTATGTCAACTTTCACACCAAGTAAAGGAAACCAGGTCTTTAAAAATATGTATTAAAATGTATGTATTTTCTATAATACCCCACGGACTATGACCACATATGCAGTTGCTTGTTACCGAGTCTGTAGTATCAGGATAAATATGGCAATGACAGATCTGAATATATTTATCAGTGATAAACATGAGCAAAACTGGCAGTAAAAATATTATCTATGGCTCATCATTTTGACCTTTTATCCAAATTAAAGACCTAGGGTTAATTACATATACAATGACTCAAACACAAAAATCAAAATTTTCCAATTAAATAAATGCTCTTCTCAAATCTGTGTGAGATACAGTTTGTGGCACCCCTAGAGGAAGTTTTTGAGTACAATTTATTCCCAGTCATATTTTATATTGGGGTATGAATGTGAGGTGACACACAGGCCATCCATCCATGGTCATCCATTCGTGGTCATCCATCGACCAGGAGATACAGCAGTGATGTGCTACACAAATCACAAACCAGGAACAGCTACAGGAAAAATAGCTTAAATGCCTGTTTCCACCATCAGAGCAATAAGTAAGCAAGTAATGAGGAACCTGTTGGGAACAGGACACATGTTTACACTGACCTCAAGCCCAGTGAGGAGGACAGTTAAGGTGTCAAAAGAACATCCAATGATCATAGCTAGAGGACTGAGGCTTTAGTTAAGTCTATGGGTAAGAACATCTTGGGTCTGCCAGGAGAAAGTCTGTGCTGTCAAGAACCAACAACAAAGTGGTGCAGAGAAGCAGCTTATTCCCAGGTATGGTGGTGGGAAGTATCTGTGATGTTCTGCAGGATTTTTCTCCAAAAGCTCTGGACAATTTACATGATGCATGGTATCACAGACTGTAAGTGCACGTAAACGTTAAATCAAAACCTGGCTGCCTCCGTTAGGAAGGTTAAACAGGACTGTGGCTGATGATCCAAAGATCCAAAGCCCACCTCAAAATCAACAAAAATGATCACACTGAGCACACAATCAAGGTTTTGAATGAAGGGTAAAAGGGATAAGCAATGAAGAATGTTTCATATAAGCCAGTTATAGATCATGTTTACCAGAGATGCCAATATTTGTGGAGATAATTAAGCATGTGATCCACAATGATGATACAAAAGGCTGTATCAGGAAGTCCTCATACAGATGGCAGACACAGCAAACAAATTTAAGGAAATGATCTACGGCATGCAAAATTGTGACTTTTATGACAGCAACAATATTTTGCATAGAACATAAAAAAGAAATAAGGAATAATGCGGGTAACTGGTTGTTGTATTATACGTTGATTTGCAATTTCTGCACCATTTAACAATTTTCAATCTAACTCACTGTAGATGCGACTGAGTAAATGTGGTTACATATTGGCAAGTGGTTCAGATGTACACAGTCCACATTAAATAAGGATTAAATAATAATAGGTGCATGTAAAAAGTTTAGAACAGACTTCTTACCTTTCTGAGACTTAAATTGAGATTATGGAGATACAGACTTCCTGAAGAAGACCTATCCTCCACCTCAGAATCTGACTGGGGATCATCTGGCCTCTTCCAGGAGAAACTGGCCTGGGTCAACTGAATAGCAGTAAGAGGATCCTGAGGAGGCACTGCATTTTAAAAATAAAAACAAAGAAAATAATTTAGCCAGAGCTTATTATAAAGTCTCTCTTTTATTTTATTTTCATGAAGCTCTTGGCAAAGAATATGCTTCTTGATTTGATTTGTTCCTGGCAAAAACGCACAATGAAATAAAATACTGTAAATCTGTCTGCCTAGCTTTATTATGGTATACAACACTATCAACACTGCGGCTGTCAGTATAAAATCCCACCTCACATCAAGTTTTGCTACCCAGAAGATGCCAGAGGTACGCCTTTTGCATGTTGACACTTCACTGAACATTTAAGAAACTTGAACTTGAAATTCTAAAAAAGAACTTGGATTTTAATTATGTGGCTGCACCAGATTCAACCTCAGGCACCTTCTTCCTGGCTGACTGATGGACTTCTTGGCACTTCACTGTTGTTTCCTTTAGACTGCACAGCTGATTTAAGTCCACATGGACCTTTTTAAACCCTTCTAAACACAGTGTACTTTACGGGTACTTTAAAGCTTCTACACTAACCTTGGCTGTAGTAGGCAACAAAGTCCTGGTTATGGAGAAGAAGGAACTGCTGAATACGATCTAGAGACACTTTAGCTTCCAGTATGCCGTTAAGAACCCAGGGGAAAGCATTGAGCGGCAGAATGAGCATGCCCACCAGAGCCAGAGTGGTGAAAACCTGTAAGATTAAAAAAAAATAATAATAATAAGATCAGCAGCTATGGAGAAAAGAAAAAAGCTATGTCAGACTTATTCTGCTCACCTTTGCAGCAGTGAGGTTGTTCCCAAGCAGCACATAAGTGATAAATGTGAGGATAGAGATAACCACTGGAAGAGCAGCCCAAGTATACACACACACTGCATCCAGGTACTTCAAGGTCTTCAGGTGACTCAGCTCTTTTTTGCGACTTTGGTTTATCTTCTGCATGAAGTGCTGCTCCCAGTTATAGAACTTAAGGACTCGAATTCCAAAAAGCACTTCAGTCATCAGCTGGAGGAGGATAAGCAAACAAATGACACTGACTTTTTAAAGACTGTTTGTGTTTATCGAATCAAATCCCGCATTTCTGTGAGCTAAGAGAATACATTTTCAGTCCAAGACTTAAGATACACACCGATCAGCCATAACATTAGAACTACATCCTTGTTTCTGCACTTTCTACACCGTTTTATCAGCTCCACCTACCATATAGGTGCACTATGAAGTTTCCCTGCATGCTTTGTCCAGAGGTCAGGATCCCCCTCAGGACCACCACAGAGCAGGTATAACGTGTGAGGCATGTCATTCTCAGCACCGCAGTGCCACTCATGTGCTGGTGTGAGTGGATCAGGCACAGCAGTGCTGCTGGAAAGTTTAACCACTGTGTCTACTCTATTAGACACTCTGACCTTGTTGGTCCATCTTGTACTACCTTGCTGTTAGCTGGATAGGTTATAAGCTGCAGCAGCCCTGCTGTGTCTGATACAGTCATAGCAGCGCACACTAACACACCACCACTACATCACTGTAGTGCTGAGAATGATCCACAACCAAAATAATACCTGCTCTGTGGTGATCCTGTGGGGGTCCCAACCATTGAGGAACAGCATGAAAAGGTGCTGAAAAAAGTATATAGAGGAACAGATGAACTACAGTCCGTAATTGTAGAACATCAAAATGCATCCACGTGGTGATTGGAGCTGATATAATGGAGAATGATCGGTGAACCGAGCTGATGGGTGTATTTCACCAAATGATTTCTCTTGCAGGATGTCTCTTGCTAAGACATACAATTTCAAACAGGCATTACAAACTAGATTCCTTCTGAGCCACAGATCTGCAGAGATGCAGCTAAAAGCCTATGGAATAGGAGGAGCGGTGGGAGACATTCCTGCTGGACAATTCTCACCTCTGACTATCCAGAGTTAAATCCTGCTTTTTAAAACATGCACCAATCCTCTCAGTAGGAGTAGACACTCTGACCAGCGATGTTTCTTAGCATATAGCATGCTTTAGTAAACAAACACATGGCATTTGAATTCTTACCTTCACTCTGCTGTCCTTATGTGTCAGCATGTGTTTATTGTTCTCCAGGATGCGGGCTGCTAGGAACTTATTGAGCGGTACAAGCAAAATAGCCACACCCAGTCCCCCCAAGAAGGCCACGCCTACTTGCAGGTAAAGCAGGTATAAGGCAAGGGCGAACTGGAACGGTAGACTCCACACTTCGTGAAAACTGCGGAAAAAATTCACCAATCGGTCCGTGTCTGTGCTCATGAAGTTCACCACCTCACCCATGCTGAATCGAGCCAGGGATGAACCGCTGACCTTTAGAGCTTTGGTGTATATGGTGGACACCACAGCAGCCCGAGCTTCCAGAGCAACCTTTGACACTTCGAATGTGAAGACGTTGCGCAGGAACGCTGCTAGGAACGTGCTCGAGAAGAGTCCCACTGCACACCACACACCTCTGCTCAGTGGTGCCCCTTCAGTCTCCATGAAGCCCACTAACGCACTGAGAAGCAGAGGTCCCGCGAAAGTCAACAGACTAGCTAAGAGCTTCAGCACACCAAGGAAGTAGTAGCGTGCACCAAATGCCTTGTGCAGGACCCACAAGAGCTTTGCCTCATGGTGGTTCCTTTCCTCATAGAATTCCTCAGGTTGGACCTCAGATAAACCTTCATGCTGGTCCTTTCTAGGATTCCTCTGCGAGTCTTGAGGGGTGTTCAATGCCCTCTGACGCAAACACTGTGCCCAACACTGAGCAAACCGTTGAGTGATGGCTTTGGTTCGAAGTTTGTGTGGCAGCTGAAAAACATCACACGGCCTCTCCAGCTCCCCACGTTGACCTTGCTTGAGCTGGCCGTTCAGCCAAAGGTAGAGGAACCTGGACAGGCAGTTGCAGCCATCCTCTGCTACCGTGTCACCTCCACAAGGCTCTGAGATAATAAGAGGAGTCACATCATCTGCGTTGATAAGGAGGGACTCTCCTCGTGATGTGTAACAAGGAAAGGTAAAGGCCAGTAGGTACACAAGAATCAGGGCTGCTTTGGCCACAGTTAAGGCTAGACGGACCACCTGCAGGGGGTATCCAGTATCGAGATGTTCGCCATCCTGGATGTAAGCAGCAATGGTAAAAGCGAAGTTGGGAATCGGAAGAATAACCAAGACCACAAACAGTAGTGGGCCTCTAGTCCTTCTGTAAACAGATCTTTGTAGAGCTAATACTGCCACAAAATGGACCAGCCAAGCAATGATACCACATCCATCGGTTAGTACGTCCAGGTAAAAGCCCCGCTGTTGGAGTTCAAGTGCCAATACCAAATCTGTGATACAAAGAAGAACCAGGAGGAGTGCAGAAGCAGCCCTTAGATTCCAGCCAATAGCAAGAGAAGGTGGAGTGTAACCAAGTCTGCAAAAGTTGAACAGAAAAAAAAAAAAACACAAATGTTAAAATCGTTAAAGGGCCGCATTTTTTTCCTTTGGGTCCAATCATAACATGAATGATTCATTTTTATATGCACATTATCCAACTTCCCTTTACCGCTTAGAAATAAATACACTATTTGTACTGTGGCTTTTACTGTGGTAAGTCTGATTATTTAGCCACCTTGGTCAAATTACACATTCAGTGTTTTTCTAAGTGAACATAAGTTAACACGTTGCTTAACACTTAGTTTCCACTTAGTGGGCGGGGAGGGAACGGTGCAGTTTCAACAGTGTTTACATAATACATTAAACTCTTATTTTGCAAAAACGGGTGGTTTTCCATGATATGCCCTTTAAAAACACACAGGTTTTAGTGAATACATTTACAGGTGTCAAATCTGCCTATTATAACCATCTTGGGCCTTACTTTTTCTTTAATGACACTTTCAAATATTGCTAGTCGTGTGTTGCATTTTTGAGCTTTTTTTCTAAGTGAAGCTGCTTGTTTGGGTTTTGTTCTGGTCCTGTTGCATGATCTTTCAACACTCTGTTCTCTTCTCCCCTTCCTCACAAAAATCAAAACAAATCAAGACCACATAACTCATGGTCCAACAATGATGAAATTTATTTAGCTGGTTTTAATAATGCCAGGGACTACATGGGCAAAATATGAACAAAGTAAAAAAGTGTGTGTGTGATTAAAAGACTGGAAAATTAAGATGTGAGCCTGGACTTTTCCATAAATTAATTAAATTAGATAATCTGGCTATATCTTGGCCAGAACAGTATATACACACACACACACACACACACACACACACACACACACACATATATATATACACATTATGACAAATTGACTTTTTGTGAAGCTGCTTTGAGACAACGTTGGTTGTAAAAAGCGCTATATAAATAAATATTGATTGATTGATTGACATATATATATATATATACACAGTATATGTACACACACACACATACATACTAATCTTGGCCAGAACAATATACACACACAGGGTGAGGGTGTGTGTGTGTGTGTGAGTGTGAGAGAGAGAGACGCAGTAACTTACCTTGGCACACTAAGGTAACAGGCGCTAAGGACTGCAGTGACTGCATGTGCGAGAGAGCCACAGATCAGCTGGTTAAAACACGGGCTCAGTGTGCCGTTCTGCCACACTGGGAATGGATAGTCCTCACCAGTGTCACACAGACCTGATATGAGATCAGAAGGAAATGCAGAGGCTACACTTTCCCCCATGATCTGGACATCTGGAGCAGAGCTGAGACAAAACACTGTGTCAGCCAGAGTTTGCTTATGATAAGCTTGGGTAATTAACGTCCCAGGATTCTTTCAATTTGCATAATCACGGTCTTAAACTGCAAAGTGTACACTTTAAAAGTACAGGGGACTCCACTACTGCTTCACAACACCTACACCAGTAAAGTCATTCACACTGCTCTGATGGTTTATGGCATATAGTAGTGAATGGTTGTCTTTACATTTGTTACATTACACTTTCATTCTGGTTTTAGAATTTGCATTTTGATGAAGATAGAATATAAAAACAAACGATTCTGACTCAGCATGTTTCGCGTTTCTGTGATACTGCACAGCAAACCTACACTTTAACATCTTAGCGACTGGTAAATATTTGCTTTAACTCTCCTTTAAAAATGCCAGCATCTCTACCAACCGTTCATGTACTCAGATATTTTACTAGGCTGTGAATAAAGTGCGACCAGCTGGCGGTTCGAGTGACAGAGTGCTAGCCAAGCTACGTCAACGCTGGGGCATGTCATTAAAACTAGCTGTGCTGTTCCACCTGTTTGAAAACTCTCTGCAACTTCCTAAACTCAGAAATCACTGAATTTCATTTACCTCCCTCCTGCAGCCTGTGAGCTCACTCTTTATGGTCACTATAAGCCTGCTGGGCAACCGGAGCTGTGGCTAAGTTAACCCCGGAAGCAGCACACTGTAACGCTATTCCCAAATCCCCCTTTCAAAATAAAAGTCCGTAAAAGTAGAATTCCCTTCACAACCAACAACTTACAAAAAAAATAAAAATACACATCTGGTTTAGAGATGTTCTATGAATCTTTACTTGGAATTTGCAGTGAAACACAGAAGAACAGAGTGATCTGAATGCTTTATTGTGTCAATCTGGGCGAGATGGGCTGACTGTAGAAAAGTAGCAAGCTCTCTTGTTTAAGCACCTCAGTAAGTTATACAAACACAGTTACCTATCAATCGGCTTTCAGAGAAAGGGAGACTTTCAGGTGTTGGATTCTTCTAGGAAAGATAGAAAGTGGGTATTTTTTTTTCTCCTTTTTAGTTTTGACAAAATAAAGCCATGGTGCATGAACAAAATAGCTACTAAGTTGAAACCACTCGATTAAAACCCTGAATTTGGTCAGTGCACATAAAATTGGCATATCTTAATACAAGTTAGACAAAAGATAAAGCAGTTATACAAATGCATTTCCATGTAATTAGACTGAAATCTCTTTAAATAGGGGTGCAGCTGTCTAAGGCAACATTAAGTTGATAAAAAGGGTCATCTAATAGGCTCGTGTATTACAGGAATGAAACTATACAAGGTTACTTCTTTTCCTCATTTACACTGTACACAGTCCTCGTCACTCAGGTTTGGCTGGAGCAGCCAACACAGTCGTTTGTGTAACAAATATCCTACTTCTTGTGGTCTCCAAGATACACTTGTACACACTCAGACACACAGTACAAACATACTTATGCACAAACTTTCCCTCTCCTTAAAGCACTTTTGAGGACCAGGACATTAAACATTTACATAAACTTGGATTGGAATAAATTCCAAAATGCTTGGATATCTCTTAGGCTGTGTTTCAAAACCACTAACTCCTTGTATCTGGGTAAGTTGTAAAATGAATCCCTCTCTTCTATACTCATGTTTTTATTGGTATAGGTAGTATATAATGTGTAATGTAATCTTGCACTTAACTATCTGAATATCAGATTTTCATAACCGACTTTAAAATGCTCATAAAATACCGTCTACATACATGACTAAGCTACTTCTGTCTTTCAAATACAGCCATCTTCTGTATGCACTACTCACTGAGTGACTCATTGTTCCTAAAGCTGCAACAATTAAATGATTTCTAATTTGTCTGTTCTTTCTATTCATGACATGATTGTCCGATCACAGAAAAATATCTTCATTTCAAATATCTACTGAATGTACCAAGTCATCGCTGTTGTAACAAACCCTCATACCTCAGACACTTTATAGAAGAAAGTGGGTTGGGGTGGGGGCTGTGTCCTACCTGTAATGTACATTAATGTAACAAGATATTTATATCAAGTAACTTTTGGACCATTTCTGTTGGTCCATTTGTCATGAAATGTTCACACAATGTTAAATTACAGCTGGAATTTTCAAACAAACAAACAGAAACAAAGATGAGTTATGAGGTTTTGATAGAGCAGCGCTGATATCGATTAACCAAGAGTTAAAATTTTCAATTAAGATTCTGAAATTAACCTTGGCTGGGTTACTGAGAAACTCCAAGCATTTCCATATTCAAACTAGCCCAGGTATGTACAAATGTAGGTTTGTATATGCAAGCAAACATTTACACAATAAAAGCTGTCCGTGAGCTGCTACACACCAGTCAAAAGGCTCAAAAAATATATATTATGGAGAAAAGCAGAGCTTTTTGGCTGGAGTATTTCCTTTATGTCTAGGACTCATTCGTTCACTCTCTTTCTTCTTCCTGCTGTGGAAGAATAAACTGACAAGGTTTCCCATACTACACAGCCACAGCGTCAGGTTTCCGTATCCTCAAGTGAGACACATATGAAGCCTGTGTTATGTACTGGCCCAGCTAGACTGCCAGCCCTCCTTTGACAAATGGGACAAGTGGAAAAGGAGACACAAGAGGAGACCTATGTGCACAGACCACTTCACTGGGGGCCTGGTTTAGGACACGTGTCCAATTTGGGCATGGGGGGAGAAGGGGGGTGTCCTCTGTTAAAAAAGCCGCCTCCCGATTCCCACCCCAAGGGAAGAGTCTTTTTCAAAGCTCTCTTTTGAAAGCAAAAGTTCACAAGTTCTTGGTGTTGATGTGCGTTTTGTAATGCTTCGTTAGGTGGTCACTCCGCATGAACCGTTTCTGACATTTTGAGCACTCAAAACGTTTGTCTCCTGCAAAAATACACAGTTAAAATATAATGGTTAATGTTTGCAAATAATTCAATTCAGTACACAGTTAAATTTCACTGTACAGCACACAGCTTCAAAGGCCTTGATACATACTCATAACTCTAAAAATAATATACACATTTCAGGCAGAACTGTAATAAGGTATGTGGCTAACTGGGTTCGTTCTGAGACATTATCCATTCTATTCATTTTGTCATTTTTGCCCACATGCAAACAGCATTTTAGGTCATTACAGAGGGAGCTTTTCAGGGTGAAAATATTCAGAAGCCCTGTTTTCTCTGTTGTTGTGTAGAAAGGGAAAACCAATGTGCGTTTTCTTTGTTTGCACAATTTTCTCTTTTGTTTACATGAGCCAAAACCAAAGGAAAAAAAAAAAAAGATTTTATTTATTTATTTTTTTTTACATTGGAGGAAAACCCCCAATTAAAAAAAAACCTCTGTATTTGTGGGCAAGGTCTGAGCCACAGCTTTCTTAAGTTCAAAGAAGGCTTTGTTAATTAGACTGGAACCCAGTTTTACATCCTTGGTTTAAAGTAGTCACCACAATGTTTATACTATACCTGTATGCGTTCTGGCATGTCGCTGCAGTTCATCGCTGCGAGTAAAGCGTTTCCCGCAGAAGACCCAGCTGCAGACAAAAGGCCTTTCTCCCGTATGCAGTCGCACATGCGCTCGCAACAAAGACGTCTTCCGAAAGGTCTTCTCACAACCTGGTATGTGGCATATGTGCTTCCTCTTGCCTACCTCTCCCGGCCTGTAGCAACCAAAGCGACCAAGACAAATGACCATTAACTCTGTTAGTGTCATTAAGAAGATTCCTTGATGCAAAACTTTTGGGAGATTAAGTTACATGTTATCCAGCACTAGCAACGTCACAATAATAGTGCACTTCTGCTTTCACAAGTCTTTTCAAAATACCTCTAAAAAGCACTAGATGCATCCAAAGAGGAACAAATGGACACAGCAATCTAGCCACATGATGAGCTGTATCTTGAGTAACGACCCTAGATTTTAATAAAGCAGTGGTGGCCAGTATATTATTTACCAAAACATTTTAAAAATGTTATCACTACTGTAGCTCCAGATCTAGATCCCTGTTTTTCAGTAATCTACTTACATAAACTTCTGCAACTGTATTTAACTTAAAAAAATTATATATTTCAGTTTTAAATTTTCAGCCAGGTGTTACACAACTTTGTGATGTGTGCTCCAAAAAGGCCCAGACACACATTTATGGATTTCACATATGGAGACAGATATATAGAGACTATTTCACATACAGATACAGAAACAGAAAGTGTGACAGGATTTCTGTTGGCCAAAAAAGCAGCAATGATACACAATAAAAATGTTAGCTTTTGTTTAGCTATGAGTTTTTAATTGTTAGTGCCGTCATAAGCATAAAATTAAAGCCACTAAAATACAAGCCTGACATGGCCAAACTGGTTAATTAGCCACCTTACCCTGCTAGCTATATTTACTGAGAAGCTGTGCACTGACTGGACTGTCAAATTACATGCTTGTATCCTTTATGGAAAGTATGCCAAGTAACAGTGATCAAAGCTTACAGCAAGAATGATAACATTGATAAGCAAACACAAATCTTATTCCTGACTGATAGTTAGATGAAGTTTTGCACTGTTTTATATGAGTGTGTTTATATAAGAGATAAACCTTTGTATAAATAATTTCATATCCTATGCAAATCCTACATATTTTCTATGCAAACCTATTATTATTAGGTATGTGCTCAGATTTGTTTCTGATATGCTGTGGTGATCAAGCTGTACAACTGCTGCAAAGCATCTTAACTTGTAGGGGTCTATTTCCCATTGGTGTAAAGTTTATTACATCTGTATGCTTATTTTCAGAATTCTGAAATATATTATTTTTAGGTATTTTTATTTTTAAAAGAATTCCCATTTGTAAAAATAATTTTGTTATCATCTAGGTCTGATAAAAATGTGAAACATTTACATGATCCGTCCATGATATAGACCACAATTATTATTTACATTTTACATTTACATTTACGGCATTTAGCTGACGCTCTTATCCAGAGCGACTTACAAGGTTAGTCATATTACGTGGAGGCCAATGTAGTGTTAGGAGTCTTGCCCAAGGACTCTTATTAGTGTAGCACAGCATAGTCACCTAGACCGGGATTCAAACCCCAGTCTCCCACGTGTAGAGATGGCACTCTGGGTAGTTGTGTTACCCGCTGAGCTACACCAACCACTATATAATATAGTGGTATAATAATGATGATGATATAATTATCATCATCATTATATCACTTGTGGCACAATATGTTGAAAAATGCATTATGAATATTATGACAGAGTAATTTTAATTATTTTAATATAAAATAAAATATTAATAAAATATGAATATATGATTTTTTTAATATTCCTTGCCACAACTTTAACTGGGGTTTTCTTGCCTTTTCTCTGCATCTTTGCAGTTGGGGCAAGTGCACGCCATGCGTCGCTTCTTTTCGCCTGGTTGGCTCTGCAGCTCAAGAGCAAGTGTTTGTTCCACCTTCAGCGGCTGTGTCTGCGTCTGCACACTGCCCAGCTGCAGCCCTCCTCCTTGGACCGTTAAGTGCTGCTGACCTAGGAGTCAAGGAAAAAAACAGAAGCAAGATTTAGAGCCCCTCAGAAGCATGCTGTAAAACACTGGTTCTCACACAGATCAGCTTGTTCAGTGCTATTGAACTGTACATCACACGACGGGAACTGAAATTCAGCACTACCTGAAACTCTAAAGAAAAGCTGATCAATTCATCATGGCATGACATAGAAAAAAAATACACATATGGTTACACTTAGAACACCTGCAAATGCTTGGATAGTTTTGCTATGACAACACAAAAATCCTATTACATAGTAAAAACTACATTAAACATTGTAATAATTTATGTATTAAAGTTACACAGACAGAGGAGCTTCCTACATCCTGTTCCGAAAGCAAATATCCTTTTAAATTGTTTTATGCTGGAAGAGAATGTGGTATATTTATACAATCTGCAAAACCATATGTACCCTCAACAATACATCTTGCCAAAATCAAGAGGTGTTACCCAACTGATAAAGATCAACAATCAAAGGATCTGATAATCACTTGATGAATAACTTGAACACCCATTGAAAGCCACTTTGTCCATTAATTTTCCCTTACCCCCAGCATTCGTGATGGTTACAGGCACTCCTTGTACTTGAACACCATTGATATTAATGGTTTGAACAGCCGGACCTGCTGAAGCGAGCTGAGCTGCATTTAGTGTTATCGGACCTCCGCCAGCAGGAGCAATCTTTGCAAGTGTTCGCTCTTTCCGTGCCCCTGGCTGGGCTTTCTTACTGACGACAGTCAATGTGGGAGGGGTGGCAGTGGTAGCTGGCGTAGTTGGAGAGGTAACTATAGTCTTCTGCAGCTGCACAGCCTGCCATTCACCTGAAGCTGTTTTAATCAGCACCTGTGAAATTCAGGACTCAGGTTAGACAAACCACAAAACAGAACAACTTATAGATTATACAGACAGCCAAGATATAGAGACCAGTCACATGAAATTGATAAAAGTATTAGGCAATAAAAGAGATAAAAACACCCCACTTTCAAGATAATGGTGACAAAAACCAGTACTCATAAGCATCCATAACATTTTCTAATCCTTACTCAATTTGTTTATTGTACAGAGACGAGATACTCACATGTACATCACGTTTTTCATATTTTAAATGTGCCAAACTGCTCTTCAAAGTGTTTATTTTAAAATTAGCTTTCCCTGGGTAGGTTGAAGCTGAGGTTATAAACGTCACTATGAGCCATGTTTCATGCAAGCAAAACCAATCTTACAAAGCAGCAATAAAGGTGTTATACAGTTATAGAGCACAACAACAAGATATTGGGTAATAAATCAATCACTGACAGTGCCTTATAATCACGTAGTGCACATAGGTAAATGCCAATAGCAATTTTTCTTCAAGGCATCATGTGTTCAACCCTGCAATAAATGACCCATTTCTGACCGCATATACAAATAGATTTAGAAAACAGTCATCCTAGAAAATCAGTTACCATCAGATTTATGAGCATCAAAGTCTGCCTGCAGTCAGCAGGTCATGTTCATTTAAAAATAAATAAATAAATAAATAAATAAATAAATAAATAAAACACTACACAACACAGCAACACTGAGGTACCTGCGTGGGTTCAGAGGGGGCCATCTGCACACTGGGTGTAGTTGGCTGTCTCTGGGGTACAGGGGGAAGTGTCGCAGAAGCAGCCTGCACCACTTTTATAGCTTGCTGGGGTATTTGCACCACCTGCTGTTCTGATTTCTGCTGAACCAATTGCACCTGCTGTACCACAGGCTGGTTTCCCCCTGGACTCTGTACAATCAGAAGATTGTTCCCTGCCTGAAAGGAAAGTAAAAGGAAAAATTAGAACAATGACAAATTCTGATTGAATATCATTCGAACTGTCCCCACCAGTAAGTTTTAAAATATTGTGCCATTAGTATTTGCTTTCTACCTGGCATTTTTAAAGCAAAAGGCTAGCAGGTCATTAACTTTCCAATAAAAACTCATTTCTGTGTATACAAATTCTATACATCTCCTGTTTCATGTCAGATCATTCGTTTTGTGTCAAGTCATTCTTTGTAATAATGTGCAATTTTAGGTTTTTAAGTTATACACACAGTAGTTTGTAAAACTATAAATAAATAAAAATATTTGACTATTAATTATATTATACAGGGAACTAAGTTTTCAGAGATTAATAGTTACTGATCTAGTTTGCTTTGTTAGATTACCATTTCACAGATTTGTAAATACGCTACAATTTCAATTTGCACCAACATACCACAGCAGCCTGGTCTCTCAGTTTTTAATTTGCTGTTTTTTTTTTTTACTAAAGCCAGTTTAAAACCAAATATGTCACTGCCAGTACAGCAGAACGCTTCAGTGACTGTTTCATTTTCAGCAGGTTGCTGAACTTCTGTATGAAAAACATTATGTATCTTTAGTACATCGGTTTCATGAGAGACACACACATTTCAATTGGACAATTCCAATTTCAGATTTTTTAAAATGTCTGAAAAAACTTTTTTTCTTTTTTAAATGGTAAGTTTTCACAATAATTAATTAATTATGGTAAGTTTATTCAAAATAAAGCAGTGCACTAGGCAATAGGCAAGAGGGCAATAATACACAAGGTGAGACAGTTCTGGTAGCGTAATGTCCCGTATGTATTGCCGATCTTCTCCATTCTTGACTACAGAAAATGACTGGTCATCCAGCGCTATTAACTCGATTCTCTTTATAATGGTTTCAGTCTTTTCATTATTAAAATAAGATGGGAAAAGCTGTTGGCTTGTGGCTGGCTCTGTGCTCCTGATAGTATATATTTAGAAGTGTCATTGTGTTTTAAGTGTCTTATTAAATCTGTCGTTTTAAATGTTTCCAGAGTTCCATGAGCTTGTTGTCTTTTTCACTCACTGTGAACAACTTCCACACTGACATGTTGTGTGTATTTGGCTGTGTCTGCACTACTGCTGCAGCTGCACGAACCATCATGCTAATGAGTAAACTTGACCTGCACAAATACATAATGTATATCGGATATACAAGACTGATCAGTTGGTCATCGATCATGGTCGCTCAAGATGAAAAATGGCCAATTTCAGTTAGTGGCCAATCGATCAGAGCATCTTTAGTTTTGTTGGCATGCCCCTGAAAGACAACTGCAAATAATTATCTTGGCATAACAGCCATGTGCTTAGATTTTAATTTAACATGCCCATACTGCAGACTCTGCTTTGTTACCTTACCTTAGGGCTGGGCAATTTGACTATATGAGGTTACACTATGCATTTCAGGGATTATTTAAACACTAAATAAATACATGTTTTATTACAAAGTGATTTTAAGCCTGTTTACTGTATTAAGGGGGGGTGTGCGTAAATATCACCATACTTTTTAGTGATTTTAGGCAAGTCCGAATACGCCAAATGAATCATACACAATTACAAATCTAACCTCAGATTATAGTCATCCTGTGAGACTCCACATGTATGTAAATATTACATCATATCCTGTGGAAAATGTTTTCTGCATTTTTTCTTAAGCTTGGAAGCGCTTGAGAAGGCATTTCGGTTTTGCTTGTGCATAGCACAGATACCTTGGGTCATGTAAGCTACGACACTTGCATCCAGAAGACGAGCCTTAGGTAAGATAGCATACATGTGTTATGCCATTTTTCAAACAACATTTTAACATGAGTGAGTTATAAGATTGGTTATCATTCCCTATTTTCAGTGGTCCCAGGATGCTGCTGAATGGTTTTAGTTGGTGGACTGGTTTAGTTAGTAAAGGTATGTATTTTTGGAGGTGACAGCAGTGTGTAAATGCAGCAGCCACTCTCATCTCATCTAAGGCCACATATTTTACAGATGTCCTGGAGTAAAATTACATTACTCCAGCTCACCATGTAATCTCATTCAAATCAAACTTCAGTCCATTAGAAAATTTCTAAACACATACGGTGTTATACTTAAATAAACACAAATATCCAATGATGCATGTAATTCTGAGCCTTATTTACAGGTGTTTTGTTCTGCAGCTACAAACAGGGATGATTTTTGCGCAGGGATGTCTTTTTGCATTGGAAGATGAAAACAAATGTTCAATCCTTGTATTGACACTTTAAACTTAAATATATATTAAATTTAATAATAGTAAAACACATGAGTAAGGCATGCCACATAAACAGTATTAAACCCACCTGAATAATATTATTAGCTGTGGTTTCTATCAGCACTGTCTCAACTTGTTCTGCAGGAGGAGTTGAGGCTGGCTGGGGGGTGGCAACCTGTTTCTTCCGTCCCCGTTTTCCTTTCGCTTGTCGGGGCGTGGAAGCTGCTGATTCTGTGACAATCTGAGCTCCACCAACTTCACCTGTAGCAACATTGAGGGGTAGCGTAAGTCCACCAGACAAATGCACAACGTTAGCATTAGATGTAACGCTAGCGTTATTCTGTCGCCGCTTTTGTGTTGATGGCTTGATTGGTACGGTCTTCTGTGTAGCAGACACTGTTGCTACAGATGTAGGAGTGGGAGTGGCAGCCTGCATTGTAACAGGTGAGGTGATAATAGCCTGGTTGGTCCCAGGAATGATCTGGATCTGTCCACCCTGGGGCATCATTTGAATGGTTTGGGCTCCCTGGATCTGGGGCACCACCTGGTACTGGATGTTGGAAGTAGATGTGCTTGCTGGGCGTGTGGGAGTCTGGATAGTGAGAAGGATGGGACTGGCTCCTGAAGAACCTAAGCCTGCAGGTAGTTGGATCACATTTCCCTTAGCTGACAGAAAGGCCATATTCTTGGGAGGAGCTGGAGCGATGGGAGCAGGCTTGATGGGGTGCAGGCGACGCGTTGTTGGCTGGGCTGGTGGAGTGCTGACAGGAGCCTGTGCCGCAGGTGGGCCGATCTTACTGCAAGTTGCAGCCAGGAGAGCCAAAGGTGAGGGCTGTGAATCCTACAAAAAGAACAAAACAGAGTCTTCTTGAGTTTTTTTCCTGTTTGTTTTTCAGCCGCCTACCATTGTAAGGAACAGACAAAAACCACTACAAGAAAGTAAGTACAGCTTTAACTTACTTAATATTTAGCATTCCTCAAAACAGGAACAGAAATATGATCATAAAACTACATTTAAATGTCATCATGAGGTCTAAAAAACCTATTCCAAGCAATAAAAACAAACAAAACAAAAAAAAAAAAAAAAAAAAGTGAATGAGAACAGAGATTACTTGAAAGAGATCTTACTTGAGAGGTTGTGGTAGAAGGCTGGAGATATTCACTGGGACTGACAGCAACAGTGGTAGCCATACTGTCCTTTTGATCTACAAAAAGAAAGAGAAACTACTGTAGCAAATGACTGACACACCTGGTAGTGCAAAACGTAATGTTAAAAAAAAAAAAGAAATAAAGAGATTTACACCCAGCTGAGGGGAAAAAAATGCAGTTAAACTACTGATTAAAACTACCTTTCATGTCATGCTAAGAGCATGTCTCTACAAACCCATTCATAAACACTTTTGGCTTTAACCCTCCAAAGAACATCAGGCTGTTTCCATACTAGTTCTATTTCTAAAGTCTACATCACAGTTAAAGGCTAAAGTGGAGCAAATTATACACTAGTGTAGATTTGTGGGTCAAACATTTTTCAAGGATGGAAGCACTTATGCTCACATTGAGCACCAGGAAAATAGAAAAATTAGAAAAAAATCAGATGCCACTATCATTTACATGCTTCACTAAAATATCAATAATATCTGCTTCTTTATGTTGGTGATGCTTGGAGAAAAATTTTCAATCACAAGCCAGATTTAAACACATGTCCATAATAAATTTGCAAATGTTAAATGGTAAAATAAAAGTAGGCAGACTGTGCAAAAGGTACAGCGCTAGTACACTTTAAGAAAAACAGGCTCTTGACACGGCTGGAGTGCTCACATATTAAAACTGAACCAAAAGTTTGCCACTCTGCACCAAACAAGGTAGGTCTGAAAATGATCTCAGTTTAGTGGCAGTAGTAAAAAGACTTTACAGAGGATCTTCAAACTGTCATTTGACAAATTTAAGAGTGTAGTAATCCAGTGCATTAGTATCGCAGTAAGGATGCTTTTACTGGATTAGTGGGCTGCAGTTCCTATTACTTAACACCATTGCAAAGGTTTTGCTGTTTGGGACATGCACCCGCCAGCTGAGGGTAAAATTCTGATCTGTTCTGCCACTAAGTTTAACTCTTCGTCTGTCCGTGCCGGTCAGGGTTTAATGCAGTTTAGAGGAAGAAGAGTTTTTAATGCCAGAGTCCTGAGCTCAGTCAAAAAGTGTCAGGTTGTCACCCCAGTAAGCGGCAGGTCAAATGTCTGCTCACCTAGTGTCAAGCTACAGGCTACGAAACGCTCAACAGGTGATTATTATAGTCAGATTACAATGTCCACAAAAGGTAAACAAACCCAAATAAATAAATAAAAAAATATATCAAAAACTATATACTGTATACCAACTATTGCAAAAATTATATTACACATAATGCTTTGAATTTCCATGCACTTTCACAATGAAACACAGAAACTTAAAGGGGGCGGGGGGTTACCTGGTACTAACTGGATGAGCATGAATCGAGAAATCAATGATGAACAGTGACGGTCACTCAACTCACATTACTGTCGATTACTGTAATCTCAGCTACAAGCTGTATCTTTTATAATCCATTTATTGGTTTGGAGTTCTGACAAGTTTGTTTCACCACTCAGATGTAGACCTACACCTACAATAATGCACCTTTTAGGGTTTGTACTGTCGCTTTGTATATCAATCTAAGAAAAGAGTTTCATACAGCGGCCATGTAATGTCAAGTCAACAGTTTATCCCCACGTTACTTACAAATACATAATACTATATAACTGGCTGGTAAGCTTGCAGGTTTTGGCATGCAAACTTGTGCACTTGACACGTACATGAGCATAATGAACTGAGAAGCGGTACCTGCACCTGTAATTGACATTTAACTGGTACCAACATTATGCATGCAGCACCGGAGCAGCCCTTAACACATGCATGGCATCCAAGAAAGCCAGAAAGTGCAAACAGAAAAACCTTTCAGGAAAACTTTGATTTCCTTATCTCACTGTTCGTCCATCATATACTTAACTAGGGACACCTGAAGAACTGCTTAGCTAGCTAGCGAACTTTATAAATACCAGCTACATTAAGAGCGATTCAGTGTCTAAACGTGCTATACGGGGACGAACGACTAGCTGGAAGATGAAATGTGGAGACTATTGTATTAATCTCGACAGGTTATCGCATCACCCAATCACTGCGATCAAACTTATTCCTCTGTGAAAAGTTAGTAGCATCAGGCGAACTGGGTAACTGTGGCTAGCCAGCTACAGTAAAACAAGCCATGTTCGTACATTTTGAGAAAATGCGACGGCACAACAATTCAATTTGGAGTCGGAGCTCGTCTTTAATGAGGAAGGGGGAAAAGACACCCTCAGATTTCGCGCGCGGCCTGACAGACAGCGCCACCTCAAAATATAACTAGCTAAGCGAGCTAATGTGCTAAAACAGCCTGTATGCTAACCAAACATCAACGACGACGCGTTAGCTCGCTTGTGGTCGAGCTAAAAAAGCTAGCTAACTGTGTTGTACGGCGAAAGCTAGCTGATTTAACTTCAACTGGGCGTCGTGTTCCTCATACTACACTTCTGCATTTCTTTAAAGAGTAAACAAAGGCTGAGTCGTGTCCGTATGTGTGACTAGAAACCTAAGCAAAACTCTCAACGGCTTAATCCAAATCCGTGAAACGGTAAAACTGCAAGGCAAGCTGCGCTCCGCTGGCTAGCATGCTAACGAGCCTCGAACTAGCAAAGATAAACTCTTTGATACGGAAAAGGAGCCCGATTCCGGAAGTGTGCAACCTGTAAGTGCCGTGTTACAGTTAATTTTATAACGTATATTTGGCACTCTGCATATACAATGCATTGTAGTCAACCATGTGTTTAACAAAGTAGATAGTAATATAAACACCAACGTTATAATTCCTACCCACCGCTCATGACGACATTCGCTCTCCGTGAAGCCTTCAAGAGCAAGCCCATACAGGACACCGCCTGCACCCTTCGACCAATCCGCCTGCTTGTGCGTTGCTGACGGATTGCAGTGCCGTCCAATCAGCGTAAGCCATCTTCGTGATTGAGATTTAGCTTGACCAACAGGATGCCCTAATGCTGCCTTGACAGTTGATGGGCGGGCGCTAGACCAATAGCATTTCTAGGTTCAGGGAAAGTGGGCGGGAGTTAAAAGAGGGAAAGTGAACCAGACTGAACCAATGATACGTGTTCGTGTATTTCAGTGACGTTCAGCTCACCCAGTTAGAAATGGCTACAACATATCAATCAAAAGTAATTGACAACCATTTTGATCGATCGGTTTTAAGCCTGCTCTCAGACACCGAGGTTACCTTTGGGAGGAGACGGAGATATTAAACCCTAGGTCTGGTCTCAAAGTTGCCCGTACACCATCCGCCTCAGCAGTCAGTCCGCCTTTGCGTACTATCGCCAACCATCGCCATGTTGAAGAGCGTCTCAAAGCCATTAGTATTGAGGGGGGTTCTTTCATAAACCCCCTGAAAAGAGTCCGGATTAGTGGGGTTGACTCACCGAAACTCACCGGTGAAGCATGACACCAGGGTGGAATATATATATATATATATATATATATATATATATATATATATATATATATATATATATATATATATATATATATATATATATATATATAGCAATAACTTTACCAGTATGACGCATTAAAGTCGTTATTATGTAAACAAGCTCATTCAGGGTTCTGTTTTAAGTTAAATTGTTCATTGTAGTTAATTGCAGAGAAGCAAGCTTACTCAGATTTCTCTACAGAGTTGCTAGTTGGAAACAGGGAACGCAACCACACAAAATATTTTATATATTGTCCAAAATTAAGCCACACATGTTTTATTGTAAGTCGTATGCACAAATTTGCAGTCCAGTGACATATTTTGTTGATTTTCTATGTTAAAGTAAGTACACTTCATCCACAGAGTAAGTGCTTCTGCACATTTTAAAGGAGCAGTGTGTAACCTGTAGTGGTGATATTGTGTACTGCAACCCCCTAAACCTCTTTATCCATTTCTCACTTCTCTAAGACCTATGGTGGCCATCAGGTTTCTGCCGTTCGTTCCAAAAGAAAAAAAAAAAGATTTTCTTGTTCCATGTTTTCATTTCTTTGGTGGTGAGGATTCACACATTTTTTGTCGTTATTAATAACAAAATTTCAGAACACAAAATGGTTATACAGCATTACTGTTCAAAGCAATTTGTTCTACCCGTTGAGCAATACCTCCAAGCATTTTCATGTCATTAGTACAGCTAAGCAACATTTATGGGGTTATTAATGTTAATTGTGTTCAGTTACCCCATTCCACCCAATAAGTTGATTTAGACTGTCGAAACACAATGTTTATGTAATGCTGTTTTTTCCCCATTTGCCATTTGTTAAAAATTTCCCATTTAACCTCAAATGATGCCGTGATTACCTTCTGGAATTAGATGCATTATAATAACTTTTGCACCTTGCATCTTTGTACAGTCAGTATGGGGTTTGTCCAATCTGGCCTACTGAAAGCTCTGTTGGAAGAAAACCTGCTCCAATGTAGATATGAAGGGCTCATTCTAAGCTAACAAAGACACAACAATTTGTAGTTACAGATAATTATTCACTAACAACTTTTCTATATTCCATTTCTGCGTATAAATCCTCTAAATCTTACACACTGGTCCTTTAAATACTGTTTTTTTGAATTTCACATATTGAGGAAAGGGAAGACACAAAAGGTGGCATGTGCAAAAATTATGGCACATTTTATATGTATGTTTTATTTGTCCAATATTTGAAACTTTTTTGCATTAAAGGGCCGTAAATGGCAGTTGGTTTTCTGTAGAGGACGTGTTAACTCATTTTGAAATCTACAAAACTTGTATTTTGACTGAGTGTATTAAATTTCACATGTAACTGTTTAAGGTTGATATGAAAAAGCATATGTCAATAAAAAAGTTTCTATTTTGGATAGTGCCTGGCCTTACAACAGCATGCACCTCTCTGCCGTGATAGGTTCTTCGGCCAAAAAGCTTATCTCAAAACCATCATAAAACAAAGTCTCAGGCATGACAGTGTGCACTGAACCATTTCATATCATAACTTCCTGCACAGAAGCTTTTAGAAGTATAAAACTCAGGCGTCTGATAGAGCTGCACGATCGGGAGAAGACTGACATAAACAAAGATGAAAAATGACTTTTCACTCTGAAGACCTTTTTGAAATGTTCCTGTAACTTTAAGGCTATATAGTTGGTTTTAATGCACCAAATCCAGAACTAGTTGAGCACTGTGACTCCCGTTCCTCTCCCTGGAGGGTGTGGGGATCTGTAGGCACCTCATTAATCAGCTGAATTACATTCCGTGTGTAAAAATGTAATTCTAAAATGTTAGTTTTTTGCATCTTGATTTTGCATCTTGAAGTTGCCTGCGTGATGTTGTTCCCTGTAACCTTGTTTGAATTTGAACAAAATCTGCACATGGTGCACTTTCTACATTTACATGTTGCATCTATTTAATCTTTACCTTGCATTGCATGCAACACAGGCTATAGTGTTAATTTTTCAATAAAAACCTTTGACGTTGTTTATAATAAAAAAAAGTCAAAAAATTATAATGAAGTTTTGTGCATAGCAGAATCATTCAAGAGACGAATTAGAATTATTTTTCCCACCATAAGTGATCAGGTTTCTTAATGTTATACGGAAGACTAGGGAAAAACTCTGTTTTATACACGACTCCTCAATCATTCTGCTTACTACACTGTAACTACATGAACACTGTCAGCGCACAGGGCAGGAGTTTATAAACTATAAAGATGGGTTAAAAGAATACAATAGTCTTTAAATGGAACTCTTATATGGAAGTATATAAATCTCCTGAAACAGATTTCTGTTCAGACTCACATACAATCATAGGTCCAGATATGTGACTCTTGTGGTTCAGTGGCGTTGAGTATAAGCACTGTGATTAGGACTAAATTAGTGTTTACCTGCAGCCTCTGACAGTCAGCTATTATGGTTTAGAAGGCCATTTCTTTGAAAGACTATCTTTGTCACTAGTGTAAGCAAAGGTCCACACAACAATGCTAAATATAGACCTTTAGTGAAAAAGAACAGTTGTATTTAATTCCACTTTGCTTGTGTCGTCCTTGAAGAATACAGATGGATATTAAACATGTGCTGGGAAAGAGCACCCAGTTATTTGGAGTAATTTCTATATGTCTGTTTGTGACTGCTACAGTTGCTACGTTTCCATCCAAAGAATTTTTCACAAAAATAGTTTAGGAATAGGAAGAGTAAGTATGCTAAACTTTTTTTGATAAATCGCTTAGCCACACCAGAATGCTGCATAAACCAGCATATGAATTCTGATCCTGCTGTTCTCAGTAAAAAGTCACACGGCCAGGAACCGGATATGTATCCGACCCATGTCCTAGATTAGACACATATCAATGCAACCTCAGTGAGTGTGTATACATGCAAACGATAATTCAAGAACTTCAGAAAATATGATTAGGTCAATAATCTGTTTACCATGTTTACAATGCACTTGGGTAGTGAGATAATGGGGAAACTCTGGTTCTACACGATTCAGACAGTAATCTAATTTCTGCCTCGCAACCGGCCAATAAACTGAAAAAGAATAAGTGATGTAAACATATCATAAAACTCAAACTTCTACAAGATGCACCATTTTAAATCTTTTTTTAAATTTGATCAGCCATACAGTTGGTTTTGGCTTTGCTGCAGAAGTGTTTTGTTGCCATCTTGCAGTTGTTGCAGTTGTGTTAAACGCTGCTTGCATATCTCTTACACTTCTGTCTGTTCTCACACACGTGCAGACTGAGAAATCCACAAGAAATCTTTCGTTTCCTCAGAAGTTCCTCCTGCAGATGTGATTACTGGGCAAAAATCCAGCTCTCTCTAACAGATTCCTTAATCAGCCATATCCTGCTGTGGAACGCCGTTTGTTCCTTAATGTCTAGTTCAGCATCCGTATTAACACGTCAAATTTAAATGTCCTATGACGAATGCGTTTAAAATTGGGTGCTACAACTTCATCAAAAAACAAAAAGGGAAAAACAAATCCCTGCTAGAGAGGTCGCTATTTGCACAACCTCTTACAAATGGACCATCCCAAATACAATATCATCCTAGCTACGTACATGACATGTGATGGGTTTGCAGCCCTAGCAAGTGCCCACATATCTTCACGTAGCCCCTACGACAACAAGGGGTGAGTATGCTGAGGCCAACCAATAGCAGAAATCACCACAGTGGTCCAAGCATGTTAAGATGGACAAAACTGTTGTGTAAGCATGTTTTCTTAAGACATTCAAATTCAGTGTGTTAATATGGATACCAAAGTAGATGTTAAGGACTTAACAGCGTTTCATATTTTTTCGATTGATTTCTTTGCCGTCTGTATGTGAAAACTCTTGAGACATTTAGGGACTATTAGCTTTTCATAACAGATCGTTTCTCCCTTGGACAATGACTGGTTACTTGTTGCTCTGTCGCCTTCTAGTGTGAATGTACAGTTAATCTGATCTAAGAAGTTACCTTGTTACCTAAGCTTGATGGAGAAAACAAAGCTGCTGGGCAGCAGAATCCTTTTCCCCCTACATTTTTACTTTATCGCTTGCAGTTTATGCAGAAGGTGGATGGAAACAGAGCTAACGACACATGGCAAGCTAAAGAAAGCACCCATTGTCTTCGAGTATGTTCCGTACTGTAGTGTCAGCCCTGCATGCGTGTGAAGTGGAATATTCCAAAGCCTTTTTCGTTTTCACTCTCTTTTACTGAAAAGACGGTTCATGTGGCCTGCTGCCAGACTGAGGAAGTTACAGTACAGGTAATGGAGAAATAAAGGGGACAGCAAGATAATAGGGAGAAGAAAGAAGAACCAAAACAAAGGAAAGTGATTCACGAATGTGTCCAGGTTAAAAACTCCATTGTTTTTTTTTCCCATGAGAAAGCTACAGATGGAGGTTTATGTCATAACTCCAGATCCACAGTAAATGTTCTATGTGTTTAGTTCTCAGTCCTGTGCCTGTCCAGACTTCCAGATCAGTCTCTGGATTTAATGCCAGTTTCATACGGACAGTACTCCAGCATTCCCCTGCCCTCTTCTGTCTTCTTTTTGATCAAAAATAAGAGGAGGGGCAGTTCCGAAGATGTTCATTGGCTTCTGCTGGAAGACTGATGGGGAGTAAGTGCAGAGCTGTGCACCAGCAGTTTCTATGCGCTATCCCATCTGCTATCCATACACAGAACACCTGAAAACACACAATCACAGTACAGTTAAAATCACATTTAGCAGTAAACAAACAGGTTTTGGTTTAGAATGGTTGATAATCCGTTTGCTGTACTTTTGCTTAATTGTAAGAATACATCTGCACTTCTGAGGTTTTCCGTCCTCCCAATATCAAAAATGACAAGGGTGTAGCAAAAAAGATAGGAGAGATAACTTTAAATCAAATTTCATCATCATTTACACAAACATGACACTGGTTGCACATTAGCTAAATTGTAAGGCTGAGGTGGAGGGACATTTTAAGTTATATACGCTATGGGGGTCTAGAAGGGTTAAACATCACTGTGCAAAAGTCAGAAACTCTTCATTTATATGCATTATATCCATCAATTATAAATACATGTATACATACACTCATACATACAGCAATGCTATTTGGAAGGAGGACAAAGGTTGAATATTCTCACACAGTTCCTGAAGATTTTGCAGTGGTGGTGGAGTGACACCAGGCCTTCTGGAAATGTGACATGTGACACTGTATGTGGTTAGTGTAGCTCAGCAGGTAACACCACTACCTGACAGGGAACCACCACCACATGCAGGAGACTGGGGTTCGAATCCCGGTCTGGATGACTACAAAAGTCCTTGGGCAAGACTCCTAACACTACACTGGCCTACCTGTAATATGATTAACCCTGTAAGAGTGTAACCTAAATAATGTGAATGTCCACACACCCTAAAAAAATGACAACAAACTGTTCACCGCTGACCACGGTGCCTGCACACATAGATTCGTTGGTGATCTCCACCAAAACAAAAGTGTGATTCGTCACTGAAGATGACTCTGGGTCACTCCATGCATGTCCGACAATTTGTTGGGTTCTCTGTGGTTTGCGCAGGTCTTCCAGATCCTTCATGTTGCTGGTGCGTGCCTTCATCTATCCACATCTATATCTCCAAATCTTCCAACTGCTTAAATTGCTTTTTAACTCTTCTCTGAGGCATACTTCAACACGACAGCACAAGTCAGAATGGAAAGCATGTGCAACAGGATGACCTTATATAGTCAGTCAGGTCCAGCAATAAGGCCTGTCTTTACTGACGTTACATGTGCAGCTGAGGGTGAAACTTCAATCATTTGCATGTCTGACAATGTCAAACCTACCTACCAGATTTCACTCCTGTCGGTTGATTCCTTTTGGGAGCAATTGTTTTTTTTTGATGATGGATGTTCATGTATTTGACTGAAAATTGAATAAATGAAAGTTCTCTGACTTTTGCACAGTTTCTGAAACATTCTTACACGAACATGGCTCTTCTGGCTACGTCTCCGACTCTGGCTCCTGCTCTACACCAGCCATCTGGCGCATGCCTTTGATTGACAGATACATTTCTTCCTCCGGGTCGTAGTAGTAGAACTTTCTCAGGTAGACAATGAGTGGTCTGGATAAAGGAAAAAAAAAAAACAATTTAAGTGCAGTGTAGGTAAAACTAGCAGCAGAAAGTGATAAGGAACCGTGAGTGAGAGAGTGCAGTACTTTGGGAGAGGGAGCTCCTGGATGTGATCTATGCGGACGAGCTGTCGGATACAGAAGCGGCAGAGGTGCTGCAGGGACTTGACATTGCAGAAGCGAGAGACTGGATACAGCAGCTGCACTGGAGTTGGTGGGAGCCCTGAGAGACAGAAACCAGATGTTAAGCCAGGGTGCAGAGAAAGTGCTGCGGTTAATTCTACAATAGTGAAAAATCTATTCGAATAAAAGCATTAAAGAAAATGGCTTGAGTAAAAGTGAATAAGATATTTCTGTGAAACTACTCAGATAATCACTTAAAATTAATATTTACCTATTTACCTCAGGAAAGAAACACAAAAGTGCAAGACTTATTTTCTACCTAAGTTAATTGGCTAGTTTACCAACAGAGGAAGAACGCAACAAGTACATCACTCCACACATGTGGACTGTTTTTGGAGTCCACACATGTGGACTGTTTTTGGAGTCAGTATATTTTATTGGCTTATTATAGTTTCAGAAGTTGTGAAGAACTAAATTCTGTTTCTTTATACAACAAAATTTTGCCCAAAAAATGGTTTAAAAAAATTATAAGAACAAGAATATGCCAAGCTAATGCAATTAAAATGGACTATTTGCTTTGTTATTCCCCTAAACGAATAAACATTTAGCTTTTTTCATGTTTTTGACGTTAAATGGTTTATAAAGATCTGCCAGGGGTGGGAAAAATATCATATAATAAAGGAATAATGGGTGACGAGTTATCCTAAGCAAATTTTTAATCACTAGCGTTATTTTTCATGTGAGCTGCACTTGGTTCCCTGTATGCTAATACTTTCTGTAATATAAATATTTGAAAATATTCTAATTCTATTAAGTTATACTGTCTTGTGTTGAAGTTCTAATATGATGTAGCCATTGAGACCTAAATTCCTGGGGCCGTAAAGGTTAAACAGGCAAAGCTTTAGAAATCCTACTAAGTGTCATTAGAAATGACATTTAAATTGTATGTAAACAGTGTTTACCCTCCACTACATTCCTGGCTGTCACTTGTTATTCCGAAAAGACAAACAAAGAAGCTATTTAAGCTTCCTCAACTGAGAAATTCAGTTTTTATTACACATTAATAATGATCAAATATTAAAAATACTTTATTAGAAACAAATACAATTGCCATAATATTAATCTCCATCATGTAGGATTTGGAGACCTCTCCGGTGGATATGCATGACAGCATGCAAGGTGCAGAAATTTGTTTTGTCCAACTAATTGTATCTTGAGCCCCTTCTTCCCTGATGAATCAATCTGAGGATTGTGAGCATGTTGGAAATGCATCCAAATGGTTTAAACTTGGTACATGACATGTCTTTCAAGGATGTAGAGGAATTATCTCCTACTGTCATCGTATCTTTATCAGTATAATGTTTATTTTTTGCATTTGAGACCCAAACATCAAGCTGGGCCTTATTTTTAAACCTGTGTTTGACATATAATGTGGTCCAAATAGCTATTACTCTATTAAACTATTATTTCACAGGGTGAGTCACAGCAGTGTGTCTTTCAAAGGCTACTTCTTTCAATTTTAACAAAGAATTCCAATCAAATTACAGGTAGAATGCTTTAATTAGAATGGGGTCAAGCCACTGTGATCTTATGGCCTACTGTCTATGCAGAGATATGGTCAGAAGTACGCAGTCTTTGCAGCTATATGTGCAAACAAAACAGTTATAACAACAGCCTATCAGGGCTTGATTGGAGATCTTATGCAACATACAGAGAAGAAGACATATTACCTGGAACACGTGACCGCAGAAAGTAAAGGAATTTGCCATTCTTAGAATGCATGATGGCACGCTCTATGAACTCCACCACAGAATGGCAGCGGTCCTCAAACTTTGGATGGCACCATAAGCTGAAAGTCCCTAAACAAGAAACAGCAAATAGGTAAATATCTCTGTGTAAATATGTGTATTGTTAATGTGTTTGTAGCAATCCGGCACTACGGCTCTGAGAACTTCTGCTTGTGTACCTCTGTAATGCTCCATGCGTGTGTGGTGTGTGACCCCCTGCGAGCGAAAGCTGAGGCTGAGGATGTATCGGGGGTCTGAACTGTCCCGCACTAGAAAAGAGCCATCAGGCTTCCCTTTCAGCTTAAGTTCAGCATCCTCCCAGTTCATGGGCCCCCAGTACCAGCCACACTGTGGAAACAGAGACACATAGATGCATGTTCCCCTTGCAGGCTATTCTTATTGATTGAGCATAAAGCAAATCCACCAGTGCCAAATAGTGACAACCATGGACGCATGATGCACGTCTGAAAAAAAATGTTTTCAAAGATGTTTGGCATTTTGAGACTTCTTCTACAGAACTGCCCTGATGGATTTAACCCATAAACACTCATCTTCAAAAAAGTAGTTGCACAAATAGTTTCACCCAGAGGAAATCACCTGACAGAAATAAAACTTTGGTGGGTAGGTTTCACATTGTGAAACATGCAAATGATTCAAGTTTCATGCTCTGCCACGCATGTGATGAAAGCAAAGATGGCATTATCACTGTACCTGCCTGACCCAAGTTGATTGTTAGTCCCAGAACCACTGGCAAACAGCTGCATGATGCAGGACTACATGTATGCATACCGTCACAATGTCGGCCCTTAACAGCACGTCAGTGTTACCAAAGACTGCAATGATGTTGTGCCAGACTCTCATGGAGTGACTCAGAATGGCAATGATTTATGTATAGTGACAAGTCCAGCTTTTGTCATGGTGGAGACAACAACAAATCTGTGTGTGGAGGCACCATGGTCAACGCTATGATGAACGGTCTGTTGTCAAGCCTCACATGTCCAGAAGATCTGGTGTCATCAACATTCTGGTGCTTTTTGCAGATGTTAGTGCACAATTTCTATTTATTTGCTATACAAAATATACAATATAATACCATTCAGCCGATTTTATTTCAGACTGTTGTATTTATTTATGTTTACTCTAGTATGTTAAATTTAATAAATCAACAGTAATTGTAAATTCAAATGTGCAATAATGTGTTTTCTGTAGAAATTTTATTTCCAACTGGAAAATCAATGAAACATGTAATTTAACTAGGGGCATCCACATTTAACATACAACCATATGCTCCTCTGTTCCTATACAGGTTTACATACTCACCCGCTCTAGCTCCCTCAGGCTAGCCGTGAAGCTGCTGGAATCAACTCCCCTCAGAGGACACAGATTAGGAGGTGGGGCCACTCTGGATGGGGGTGGAGTCTCCATTGGTGATGGCGCAGAATGAGGAAGTGCTCGGAAGAAAGCATCTGGAACACAAATAAATGATAATTACTAATTTATAATAGGATTTTATTTTTGAACTTCACTGATTGCTAAATGATAAGAATCATGACTCTGTAATCTATAAGATGAAGCTTAGACAGGAAAGGGCAAACAGTGTTAACATACTACCAGAATCTCAACGGGACACTAGCAGAAATAAGCATTATTATATTAGGTATTATATTTCCAATGTGTTTTATCATGGTTTGGCATTTTGCCCCTATCTGAAATGAAAGACCTAGTTTGCTTTGCCACTGTGCAGCAGTCCAACATTCATGGCTGCAGAAAAAAAATAATAAGTCAGTATAGACCTGTGTGTGTCTGTTATCCCAACCCATTTGTACTTGTCATTTGTGGTGGATGCTGTCACACAGTGTTAAAATAAAAGAGCATTTTTTTAAACATTGAATTGTTACATTGATAGGCCTCCACAGCTTCCACAGAAGTCCACAGCTTAATGCTTCTAAAAGCTGTTTCACAAAAGTTTACTGTGTAAACTGAATCATGTATATTACAAAAAGACTCAGCATTATGATTGTTTTACTATATGCTTTTTCAGGATTTACTATGTTACCTTTTTCAACATTAAATAAAAAAAACTCTTTTACATTTTCCTATTACACCACACAAAATGAGCCTTTTTTACATCATAATAACTCAGTTATGTAGAAATGTTGAAAAAATCTGTCTGTCTTTAACTTAGCAGCCTGCATAGATCCCACTTCACATGCTTTTTTATTAAAAGGGTCTCATGGGACTGAAATTAGCACAAAGCAGGAGTGGTTCAGTTTTCCAGCATCCGCCACCAGCCAAGGCCCTGTCGCTGCCTGATCTGCGCTCACTAAATGATTTGCATTGTGCATGCACACCACTTTTAAGCATATGTGCGAGACTGGGGTTCGATTCCTGGTCTGAGTGACTACGCTGGGCTACACCAATAAGCGTCCTTGGGCAAGACTCCTAACACTACATTGGCCTGCCTGTAATATGATTAACCTTGTAAGTCAGCTAAATGCCATAAATGTAATGTGCAATAAATGTGTAATAAAAAGGCTCTTACATTCCGGCTTGATGCTAATATACGTTCTTCATCATCAACAAAAAGAAATTGCACCCGGAAATAAAACTTGATGGGTACGTTTGCCATAATGAGACGTGCAAATGATTCAAGTTTCACATTCGGCCGCACATGTGACATCAGCAGGTACAGGCCTTATTGCTGTGCCTGACTGACTATACAAGGTTGTCCTGTAACATTGGCTTTTTATTCAGGCTCATGCTGTTGTGTTGATTGCATCCTTTGCAAGTATGTCTCAAAGAAGGGTGCAGAAGCAATTCAACCAGTTGGAAGAGCTGGAGAGGGGTTGCATCATAGGGCTCTAGCAAGCAGGATGGTCTTATTGATGCATTGCATGCTGCACTGGTTGTGCGTTTATTACAATAGCACACTGTTTGTGGCAGCGGCTAGAAGAAGGCACGCACCAGCAACATAAAGGATTTTGGACACGAACCAGAGAGAGAGAGAACTGGAAAACTGTCTGACATGCGCAGAGTGACCCAAAAGAGTCATCCTGTTAGTGCCACTATTGGCCAACAGCTGAACGCTGCAGAACTACATGCATTAAGACTGTTACGATGACTGCCCTTAACACCACGTCAACATCTCCAAAGTGACTCACATTGGCAGCGAGTCATCTGCAGTGATGAGTTCAGCTTTTGTCTTGGTAGTGACAACCAGTGAATGTAGATCCATTGTTATGCATCCCAAGTTTGGAAGGCCTGGAAGCGTCACCCCACCTCCACTACTACCGCTACACTACTATTCTCACTTCAGGAACAGCATGAGAATATTCAAGCTGCAAGGGATGGATTATTGCAGAACACCATTAGGAACCTCTACAACTCCATACTGAGACGTCTGGCACATTGTGTTAGCAAACACAGCTCAACGGCAAGCTGAGAGACACTATTTCTTTAGCTCAATAAATAATTCCCAAATCAGCCTAAATTTATCATCATTCATTGTTCCCAGTAACATTTATATTCTTTCCAAATAGCACAGGGGTGCAACTTTTTTTTTTGATGATGATATGATGTAATATGACAAAATGCTAACAGTAATTAGAATGATAAAGCACTGCTACTGATATTCGTGGTTCATGGTGCATTAAACATTCATTTACAGTGATACGTTTGACTGATGTTAATGATCTGTTAATAAAAGAACAGATGCGATTAAATGTGTTTATCAAAGCCAATCCTTTGCAGGATAAATGTGTGATCCAAATCAGGTAGAGTCATGAAACACATTGCAAGTGTGTGCGTGTGTATGAAACACTGGGCAGATCAGGTAGCCACAGGCCCTGACGAGAGATACTAGTGCAATGCTAACCAGCTAATGCTATCCCTACAACAATCATGGCTGCCAGCACAACTTTGTTGCCTACAGAGCAAACAAACAAGGATGATGTTAGTGTCCATCATGTGTAAAATGCTTGAAACGCTTGGCCAATTGGATACTTTAGAGTACAAGGTGAAGCTAAGACTTCAACTAATATGGCAAGTAGCCGGGTTTCCTCTTATTTTTGGCTTATGTGGCTACTGTGTTCATCTGTGATCCCTCCCACAAGCTGATATCAACTCAGGGGGTTGCTAGCTGTGTGAAAGCTGCAAGGAAGAGAGTGTGCACTGTCTTGCAGCTCCCTCTGCTCTCCGTTGAGTCACCACTGCCCCACCTCAGCTGATCAACAGTGGAGATCTCAGTACTGGGCGGTCCCTGAGAGAGTATCTTTCTCTCATCTCTTGGTTTGTGCAAAGTCCATGCTTAAAAAAGCACAAAGGGGGAAATTCCTCTGTGAGAGAATGGTCACGCTTTGTCTCTCAGATCGACATACTAAAGCTGAAAGCAAATCTTCAATCCATCAGCATGACTACTGGCAACCTATGCACGCAATTACATGTTTATTGTACACTACACAACACAGTGTAATATATTTCAACCATTAACCTACATTAAAAAAATAACTTGGCTGTACAACAGCAGAGACACCAGCATGTTAGTGGTGAGCAGAGCAAGTCACGGTCAAGTTAGGCTGGGACCCATTCTTTGATTGTGAATGTTCTTGTAAGCTGTACCTGGGCAGGCTTAGTCAGATGGTCTTCTGCATGAAGCTATTTGATTAAGTTGCTTCTTGTAGTCTATATTTGGCCATCTTGTCTTGAGACATTCAGGGTTCCAAGTTCTGACCGTGACAGTAATACAGGTATCCCACAGACCATGCAGTTGCAAAATCAGCTACTTTGTCTTAACTCTACATAGTCTAGTTTAAATCGTTTGTTTTGTTGGCCTATGATTATATCCATGCCCAGTCTGCCTTCTGTGAGTGGTCCTGTTGTTGGCAAGAGGTTTCTCAGCTTGACCTTACAGCATAGAGCATGAGCTATATTGATCCCTGGGCCAATCTGTTTGCTGCATGTAGCAAAACATCATGTTGCGTATGCAAGCCTTGTTTAGAGAATGCATGTGAGCTGACTGGCTTTGTCACCTTTGCACTTATTTAAACAATGCCTATTTAGTGGAGCAAGAATTGCATAAAAAGTAAAAAGACTTATATAAGAAACATTTCAATCAGTGGATAGCAATATGTTGTTTTATACTGTAATAGTATGCTAATTACCCGACATGCTTAAAAAAAAAGGGCTGCAACAATTAGCCCACAAAGGTCATTAATCCTTGACAATGTCTATGATGAAAAAGTCCATGCAAACTTAAAGAATTATAAAGCGCTCTGTTATTCACAGAGTAAATCGCAACATCACAAACACTGTCCAGTATATACTAAATATATATAAGTGTACTGATTACTAATTAAAGTAAATGATAAACAGTTTATCCACAGGTCATCACAAAGCTGTGTTCGGGAGTTGGACCAAAACAGTGATCTATTAGCACTTATTAGCTATTAAAGCATTTATAAGCATCACCAACAAATAAGAGGAAACCAACACCAGCAGGAGCTCACAGTTGCCCACATGCAGTTTAAAGCTGCATGTATATAAAGTTAAATTATATGTTTGCTGTTACAAATTGCATAATCATGACATATAAATGGTTATGAAACTTAAGGTCTGGTTTAACTAGGTCTTAGCTGAACAGCTCAGCAGCCAGTGGGTTTCTCCAAGGAATATGCCACCTAAGTTTCTATAACAACTGTCAAATTGTAAGCATGGTAGGTTCATAGTAGCATTAAATAATGTATGGTATAAATGTATGCTACACTGGCATGGCTCTACTATAACACTAAAGTTCCCAGTGAAGAAATTAATAAATCATGATCACAGTGGATATTTGTCAGTTCACTTAGAGGGTAAAGATTTCAATATTAAAGACTGCTATATAAGGATGTACATGACAATAAAGGTTTTGTCTCAGAGCACCATTAAAGATGCTTTAAGTTATACCTGTTTAAATTAAACATATATTCATTTGTACAGTAAGCAACAGAGCCTGCTTGGACTCACATAACATAAGAAATTTATTCATTACCCTATTAAAATAAATTAAAAATCATGAGAGGAAATTCTTCAATTAGCTAATTAATTCAGTTATAATCGATAATAGATAGATTGATTAGAGTAATAATTGTTAGATGCAGTCCTACTCGTAAATAGTACATATACATGTGCTCACCCAGACTTCCAAGAGAAGGCAATACATGCACAACATATTTGCCACCTCAGTATCTCAGTATTTGGTGTTTCATGGGGTTAAAGGTGCTTCCAAGGGCAGAACACAAGCCGTTCGTTTTGACAGAAGGAAAGGGGGTGAGAAGGTTGCGGTCTGCTCTCGGAACCAGAACGGCTCCGTAAAACACCAACACACACGCCTTCACGCCACGGCACCCTTACCATTGAGGCTGAGACTATGCTGGATGGTGGCATGGAGGGGGGGAGGAGGAGGAAGAGGCAGGGGGAGAGACTGCAGGGACGCCCCCATGACACTCACTAGGAAAGGCCCGGGCTGCGGCCCACCTATATCGTCTGAAACAGAGTGGCAAAAGTTTCAGAGACCAGGAGGAAGACGTTACGGTCAGGGCTGTTGGTTCAGAAGTCAGCGATGTGCTACAGAAAGCAACAGAACCTCACTTATGGACCTAGCAAAGGTCCACAGAGCTGGTTTGCAGGTATATAATGAGTTTAATGTACATATTAGTAGTCTTCAGTGGTTCAGAAGAGGTTGTCTGAGAAGTACATACAGGCATAATATAAGAAGGTGAATACTAGGCCAGATTTAAAGGGGAATTCCACCATATTTTAAAATTGTCTCGATTTTATCACTATGATTGTAGTGAAACTCAGATTTCTTAATAGTGGCGGTGACAGGAACCAGGAGTTGAGAATAAAAGTATAGTAATATAGTAAAAAAAAAATCTAAAACATCCATTGAACTGGCACTTGTTTTGGTGTATGTGTATGTAGCTCAGTGGTAGAGCGCATGCTTTGCATGTATGAGGCCCCGGGTTCAGTCCCCGGCATCTCCATAGGACGGTTCTTTTGGACGGTCGCCGGTTCAATCCCTAAATCGACAGCGAGGTACCTCGCACTCTCCTGAATATGAACTGTTCCCCGCTCACTAGTGCTTTTATGATTATGATTGTGTTTACAATCCTCTATATAAACACCAGTTGGTTGGTGTAGCTCAGCGGGTAACACCACTATCTGCCATAGAGCCACCACCACATGTGGGAGACTGGGGTTCGAATCCCAGTCTGGGTAACTATGCTGTGCTACACCAATAACAGTCCTTAGGCAAGACTCTTAACATTGCATTGGCCTAGCTGTAACATGAATAACCTTGTAAGTCGCTCTGGATAAGAGCAACAGATAAATGTGTAACAGTAATGATATAATAGATTTTCCACTATTGTGTGTGTGTGTGCTTCACTTCACGGATGGGTTAAACGAAGTAGACAAATTCCTCTGTGTGTATGCATAATTGGCAAATGGTTCTAATTCTAATTCTAATGCTCTTCACATGTCTGGTTCCCTTCACAGCCACTGTAGGCAATTCTGACGTGTCTCTACAAAAAGCATTTCACATCAGACTGTCCCATTTCATCATGAAGAAATTTTAGGAACAAAGGGGATTTCACCTTTAACAGTGTTTCAGGTTACACTAACTGTGCTAAATTCTCCATGAAGGCACACTTTTAAAAACTGCAATACCAATTTTGCATGAATGGTATTTAGTGAAGTTCTCTGCTTTACGGGTAACATATTTTTGCTCAAACTGTCCGAACCACAGAACAACTGGGCAAATCCCTTCAATTAGATGACACAACGTCATCCACAGTCTGTCATCTTATCCTCTTACGGCATGTGCAGTAAGACTGACAGGCCACAAATCACAGACTTCTGCAGCATGATGCAGTTTGCAAGCGAACTGGATAAAGGGATGCATCTGCGAAAAGTGAGAACACATATACTGATCCGTGCAGTCAAACATGCCAACTGTAATGGAACATGGATTTATGAGATGACAAAAAAGACGGGTCCCAAATTCTGCATCTCTTAGTTATAATCGATATTAGCATAATATTAGCATATTATGAGTCATCTGAAATAATAACTTAAAACATATTTATGGACAAACTAGGACAAACAGTTTCTTCAAAAGAAAACATCCAATCACGTCCCACGGCTAATCCTGTTTCTTGCTGACCACACAGAGCATGCCGTCATACACAGCAATCAACCATAGGATACCATCAGGGTGGAGATTATTCCCCTTTCAATCCCAGCAACCACAATGAGATCCAAGCTGATGAATTAACAAACTGCATAAGAACGTCTTCCGAATACCAGCATTCAGCTAACTCCGAAGCACTTACTACATTAGCATATGTATACAGAACAGCATCATTCCTCAGAATTAATGCTGTGAAATGTTTTTATTTGTTTCTCATGAACCCTGCTTTATATTTATACTTGCATACAGATTTCAGACAGACGGTTTGATGGGAAGTGGCATGAAAGTAAGGCAACGATACGTGGGAGAGATACATGGAGAGATGGTGAGATATTTGCCAAGCGAGACATTCTGAGAATGTCAACAGTGATGGCAGACAGTACAAAAGATGTATGATAACCAAAGAAGCAAAAGCGAGAGACAGAGAGAGAGAGAGAGAGAGAGAGAGAGAGAGTGAGAAAGAGAGAGAGAGAGAGAGAGAGAGAAAGACAGAAAGTGAAAGAGCTCATGCATTGTTGATTATGTACGTGTGTGTGTGTGTGTGTGTGTGTGTGTGTGTGTGTGTGTGTGTGCGTGTATGTGTCTGTGTGCGTACCTAGAAGGCTGAGGCTCCTGCGTGGTGGGGGTGGGGGTGTTGGGGGGTGAGGGGAGTTTCTCCCTCTCTGGGAAATGTCCACATCCACCAACGACACTGTCTCTCCTTCAGCAGCGAACAGAGACAGAAAGAAAGGGGACAAAAAAAATTAGGCATATATAAAAGTGTTACCTTGTTTTCTAGCCCCCTAGTGGCCAGTTCACAAGTGGAAGGGAAATCATTATGAATAAAAATGAATATTAAAACTACACACAGTTCCCTGTACCTGGTGGCCCTTTTATCAGATCCCTATGGGCTCTAGGCATGAAATGTTGTGACTATGTGTTGAGCTGCTAATCAGCAGTAAGGAGTGAAAGAGGAGGGACGGGAACCCCCCTTCTGCAAAAACAATTTCCACCTCTTCACAAAGATGACTGTGCTGAGATAACAAGGACGGCTTGACTGAAACTTTCTTAACAGATAAGAGCAAACACATGGTAGGATATGTAGTTTCCATAGCTTATGGTTTTGTAATTCGGGCATATTTCTATTTCTATAAACTATTCCATTAACATTACTGAAGGACAGAATTCAAATGGCGGAAACTGTTTTATATAACTTCAAGTGAAAAGAGGCTTTTTGAAGGATGCAATCTGTTGAATTCATTCTCCAAACAATAAGGAGCAGCATATCACCAGAACATGCACAGTCTCTCCTCCTCCATCTTCACTCCTTACCATCAATCTTCATCTCTTTACTCGCCAAGTGCCTTTCCGGGGTTAGAAACCAACACTAATCTTAACTCGAAGCTTTTGCTTCTATGACTTTCTGAACTTGTTGGCGTACAGGGATTCTTAATGCGAGTGGTCCCTTGATAAGAGCTTTAGCCATTGTTGTCGTGTTTACTGATAATTAGTGGCTTGTTCTTTAAATTATCTAACCAGGAGCTGGACCTTTAACATGATAACAAGGTCAGAATACGCCATCAGGGCAGTACTACTTCTTCATCCTCTAATGTTGGATTGAGAGACACGGTACTGGTACAGTGACTTATTATGGGCTAGCTGGTAATCAAACTAACTTATGTAGATACCTCTCTTTTTATACTCTGTGTAATTTAGTGACTGAGATACAAACAAAGTCGTTCAAATTGATTTGATGTTGATTGGTTTGTTTGCAGAGAAACATACAGAGCCAGGTTTGTCTACAGCGGCAGTGGTGGGAACCAAGAGTCACAATGTCCGCAATAGAAATATATAGACTTTGTCTTAAAACCATCAGTGAACCTACACATCTTCTGAGTTTTGTATTTAATGTTGATAATGGTAAAAAGGTGCAATATCCTTCTGTAAGAGCTGTTGGAGGAGGACGTTTGATTCCCATCACCACCTCTGCAAACCATTCTTTAGGACAGAAGATTTTACACCAAACCACTCTAAACCGCTTGGGTACATCTCAGTCATTTCATCATGGAGAAATTTAGATGCATCAGTGCAGTTCACCTTTAAATGTGACCATCATTTAATGTGCTACAAGCTAACGCTATCTAATTAAGATTCTGTCAGTATTTCTCCCTGCCCACTTGTTTTCAATATATCACACAGGTTTGAGAGTTTCACTGCAAGAGCTTTTCTTTGTTTTCTCTATGCCACCTTTTGCCTTTTGCCGCTGACCATCAACATGATTCACATATCGTCGCTGTCCAATGAAAAACATGTATCTTCATTTTTGTCCATCTTGACTTCTATGCATCCTTTAAAAAACAGCCGCTGCTGTTTACACTTGGTGAGATTTGCATGACAACGGACCAACTGAAACGGCCCAGAAGTGCTTGGAAGGACGTCTGGTTCCACTGACTTACATTAAAATTGAATGAGGTTTTTGGCATCTCCTGTATAGTTGCCATTTTGGAGATACAGTGGGGAAAATAAGTATTTAGTCAGTCACCAATTGTGCAAGTTGTCCCACTTAAAAAGATGAGAGAGGCCTGTAATTGACATCATAGGTAGACCTCAACTATGAGAGACAAAATGTGGAAAAAAATTGAGAAAGTCATTTTGTCTGATTTTTAAAGAATTTATTTGCAAATAATGGTGGAAAATAAGTATTTGGTCAATAACAAACAAGCACGATTTCTGGCTGTCACAGACCTGTAACTTCTTTTTTAAGAGGCTCCTCTTTCCCCCACTCATTACCTGTATTAATGGCACCTGTTTGAAGTCGTTAACAGTATAAAAGACACCTGCCTACAACCTCAGACACTCACACTCCAAACTCCACTATGGTGAAGACGAAAGAGCTGTGGCCCAGAAACCGAATTGTAGACCTGCACCAGGCTGGGAAGACTGAATCTGCAATAGGCAAGCAGCTTGATGTGAAGAAATCTACTGTGGGAGCAATAATCAGAAAATGGAAGACCTACAAGACCACTACTAATCTCCCTCGATCTGGGGCTCCACGCAAGATCTCAGCCCGTGGGGTCAAAATGATTAAGGAAAATCCCAGAACCACAAGGGGGGGATCTAGTGAAATGACCTGCAGGAAGCTGGGACCAACGTTACAAAGGCTACCATCAGCAACACACTACGACGCCAGGGACTCAGATCTTGCAGTGCCAGACGTGTCCCCCCTGCTTAAGCCAGTCCATATCCAGGCACGTCTGAAGTTTTGCTAGAGAGCATTTGGATGTTCCAGAAGAGTATTGGGAGAATGTCATATGGTCAGATGAAACCAAAGTAAACTATTTGGTAAAAACACAACTCGTCGTGTTTGGAGGAAAGTGAATGCGGAGTTGCATCCAAAGAACACCATACCACTGTGAAGCTGGCAACATCATGCTTTGGGGCTGTTTCTCTGCAAAGGGACCAGGACGACTGGTCCGTGTACATGAAAGAATGAATGGGGCCATGTATTGTGAGATTTTGGGTGCAAACCTCCTTCCATCAGCAAGGGCATGAAGATGAAACGTGGCTGGGTCTTTCAGCATGACAATGATCCCAAGCACACTTAAGGAGTGGCTTCGTAAGAAACCAATTCCTGGAGTGGCCAAGCCAGTCTCCCGATCTCAACCCCATCGAAAACCTTTGGAGGGAGTTGAAAGTCCGTGTTGCCCGCCGACAGCCCCAAAACATCACTGCTCTAGAGGAGATCTGCATGGAGGAATGGGCCAACATACCAGCAACAGTGTGTGCCAACCTTGTGAAGACTTACAGAAAACGTTTGACCTCTGTCATTGCCAACAAAGGATATACAACAAAGTATTGAGATGAACTTTTGTTATTGACCAAATACTTATTTTCCACCATTATTTGCAAATAAATTCTTTAAAAATCAGACAAAATGACTTTCTCAATTTTTTTCCACATTTTGTCTCTCATAGTTGAGGTCTACCTATGATGTCAATTACAGGCCTCTCTCATCTTTTTAAGTGGGACAACTTGCACAATTGGTGACTGACTAAATACTTATTTTCCCCACTGTACTTGTTTTTCTTTGGACAGCGACAATATGGAAATCATGACTCCTGTTTTACTGTAACGTTTACATTTCTGTGTTTAAATGTGTGGGTTTACATGTTAGCCCATAGCAGTCAGCCAAATTGGGACTGGCCCACTAGGAATTCTCCACGCTAGCATGGAACATGTTATGCCTATGCAAAACTGTGACAACATGCATCATGGAGAATGAACATTATATTTCCTCCATCATATGCAATTACTTTGCAAACATCAATGAGTTAAAAAGAAAGTTGTCGTAATCTGGTAATACCTTGTTGTTGCATCAATCAAAAGTGTGCAATAAGATATTACAAACAATCGTGTTTAGAATATTCCAGGAATAATATATTGTGAGCCCATGTTGGATGAAGGACTTTGTGTATCATTGCATCCCTAATGTTCAATGTCCAAAGTTGGTTTGGTAACACTTTACATTAAGTGTTGACTAACGAACATGAAGTAATGCATTAGTTAACATGAAGTAAAACATTAACAATGTTAACCAAACATGTAACTACTACATGTTTACATGTTAAGTAAATGTAACAGTTGTTGGAACATTAGTTAACCATTGTTAATGTATAACTCCATGTTAACTAATTCATTACGCCATGTTATGTTAGTCAACATTTAATGTAAAGCGTTACCTTTAGTTACTTTAGGTCTGCATTGGAGCTACATGGCTAATGTTGCAGCAACCAGTGGAAACTTATGACCACCGCTTAGCATTATGCACATGGCATGCCTCAATCATTACACACCTGCCTCAAACCACTGAGTTGTTAGGTAATCTCAAACTTGCTTTTGTGGTTTCTGACACAAAAATGACAATGTGCACACACAGTTCATCTTGGCTGATGATCTTCATTTGGGGAAACCAGAAAATGTTACTTAGACTGTGTCTTTTGCTTTGAATCTGCACATTTGAATCAATAAATTGATAAGTTATTAGTGTTGTGTATTTGAAATAAAGGGGCAAAAAGCGAAGTTTGTGTTTTCAAAGTAAGACACAGTGACCTTCAAGGGGCTTCCCTGGGGCATAAAATAAAAGATCAAAATTGCTTTTAGAAATTCCACCAGAGCGCTAACGGTGCAACACAATATTCTCCTTTTTATGAAGGGACCTGATAAGGAACCGATCACCTGAGAACTTCTAACTTGAGACTGTTGAATTTTTTTTATTTTTTATTATTTATAATTAATTAAATAACTTTTCATTATATTAATGTGCTTTTCTAAGCAACATTGTCTGTCAAAAGGAGAGCATAATTAGGTTTACTTATTTGGTAATACCATAATACAGAATACAAAATGTTGAATAAAGATATTTGTATTCTGTTTTGAAAGCTGCCCTGGAAGACTGCCTTTACACCAGAATAGTTGAAAAAGGAGAGTTCAGTACATAGAACTGACATACTGTGAACCTCAGACACTGCTGCTCCTACACTAAATACTAATCCTGCATTTATGGGGCAATTACAAAATCCGATACTGTTACCTAGCAGTCTTTGAATTTACATTTAGGCCTCCAAAAATGTACATACACCCACAATGCAGCAACAGCACATGGCAGACTACGTGACGGGGATGTTGGCACTTTTCAAGAAACCAAACTGACACAGGCATGGCTGATGTTAATCAAGTTAATCAAATCCACCTTAAATGCTACAGCTTGCACAGGTACCAGAATGTAACTGCAGCAGCATTTAGGGCGGAATGGGGAAAAATCACAAAAACAAGCTGGAGAACAGGAAGTTAACTTTAGCTCCCATATACAAACATAAAGAGAACTTTAATTCAAAGCAGTCTGATCTCTCTGCACTTTTCACTCCAGACAGTTTCTCAAATCTGGGCAATATCAAGCAGCCTTAATTGGCGTTTGACACTAAAGAGACTGAAAAGCGGAGCATATCCTCCTTTATAAGCATCAAAACCCCAATAGCAGCATGTAAGTGGCAGCCATGGTGTGTGATTGTATACATGTTTGCTGGATGAAGATCGTCTTAAACTGAGAGTTTAATAGTGAGGAGCAGCTTTAATTTACTGTGTGTTGATGTCCAGATGGAAAGCGAGTAACTTGTATAAGTAACGTTAGCTACTAGCAAGATCCTAGTATTGTTAGCATAGCTAACTAAATACAGTAGTATGACAACTTATTTACAACTGAGATGATAAAAAAAGGCTTATTTTATTTATGGCATTTAGCTGACACTCTTACACAGAGCGATTAACAAGGTTAATCATATTACAGGTAGGCCAATGCAGTGTTAGGAGTCTTGCCCAAGGACTCTTATTGGTGTAGCACAGCATAGTCACCCAGACCAGGAATCAAACCCCAGTCTCCCACATGGGATGGTAGCTTCCTGGGAGGTAGTGGTGTTATCCACTGCACTACACCAACCAATTATACATAGGCTTGGTTTGCACAAAGGTCCATCTAATTGTATTCTCTGCACCTGATTCAGTATTTCACATCTGTGTGATTCTCGTGGCATCTCAGTGTAAACCAGCCTATCAGTGCAGAGCCTATTAGATTATTCATGAGCGCACCAAAAAACAGGAAAACAGCTCATTTCAACCTATGACCAAATAATGCATCTAAGCATTTTTCATTCTGATTAGTCACATACCTTCTATGGAGAGCAGTTTAAAAGCTGCGTCTGCTTTAAGTCCGTTTCAAGTCTGATTGAAGTCTGTAGATTTTTGTGCTCTTTCCTTAACTAGAAAAACTCACTCACTCAGCTTCCAACCTGCTTAACCCTACAGGGTCACAGAGGTGCTGGAACCTATCCTAGCTCTTAAAGGGCAAAAGGCAGGATACACCCTGGACAGGCCGCCAGTCCATCGCAGGGCACACACACACACCTGGGGCAATTTGGCATCTCCAATTCACCTGAAAGCATGTCTTTAGACTGTGAGAGGAAACGCACACAGATATGGAGAGAAGCACACAGGAAAAACACAGGGGGGCAGTCGTGGGCTGGAGGTTAGGGAACCAGCCTTGTGACCGGAAGGTCGCCGGTTCGATTCCCTGAGCCTACAGTAACGACTGAGGTGCCCTTGAGCAAGGCACCTAACCCCCAACTGCTCCCCGGGCGCCATGGATAGGGCTGCCCACCGCTCTGGGTAAGTGTGCTCACTGCCCCCTAGTGTGTTCACTAGTGAGTGTGTTTGTGGTGTTTCACTTCACGGATGGGTTAAATGCGGAGACGAAATTTCCTTCTGGGATCAATAAAGTGTCTATCAGGACGCCCTGTCTGGGATTTGAACCCAGACGCTCGCCACTGTGCTGCCCCTTTTTAAGGCAAACCACTGAACTATTCCTTAAACTCCTCAAACTCTAGTCCTAGTGGCAAAGATAGATTTCCATGATGCTCAGTAAGCAATGCAGTGGTGCAAAAAAGCCCTAATTAGTGCTACATTCAAAAAAATCTGTCAAAAACTGTGATTACAGTAAATGTCAGTGTTGCATACACTGCACTACACTGAAGCCAATTAAACATGACTAATTACGCTCGTCCTAATGAGACATGCAATTGCCCAGTGTTCTTTAAGTGCTGACGACATCCACAGTGTTCGCATTTCATCATGCAATCTATTACAGCACAATAACATATAGTCATATGACCCACCCCTACCCACTCCTTTCAGTATGAGCTCCTTACCAGTGAAGACAGGAGTGAAAGCAGCAGCAGAGAAGGCACTTTGGGCCCTTGTTAGTCCAGGTTGGCTGGGGGAAGACAGATGGTGTGAAAAAACAGTTGCAACACACAGATGACATAAGAAGGTGTGGACTATACTGTACTGGGAAACCCAGCATTTGCATATTACATATTAAAGATCCAGGCTGCAGTACACACACTAGCAGAATAAGGGGGCTGAAAAACAAACAGAGTATCACTATCACAGTATCACAGTTCAGCTCTTCATGTTGGACTACAGTAGCTGCATCTGAAGCATTACTTAAACACACACTGCAAACTTTTTGCACTCAAAGAAATAAACCTCACCTGGCCGTGTCTTGCTCCACACTGTTCACCCCTGACATGTCCACCAAACTGCCAGCTGAAGATATGGAGAAGGTAACAGAAGGTCTCTTATCCAGCAGGTTATTGGAGCCACTACAGCTTTTAGTTCTGAAAAGTTTGCTCAGGCGAATTTTAAGAGACCCTTTCCTGGATTTGCCTGGCACTTTGAGCGTCTTCTGGCCTCCGGCGCTCGCTCCTCGAGATGAAAGCGTCCCGATGCTCCTCTTAGGGCTTGAAGCCGGCGTGTCCCGGCGCAATTCTGGTGCTGGGACATCTAGTGACAGTCTGTCAGCTGGACTGGCCTGAGCCCTGGGGGCCAGAGATCCCCGCAGTAAGCAGCACAGCTGCGGGTCGTGGCATGCCGCAGAGCAAAGCGCTCCATTCACCCCGACAGCCTGCGCCGATAACATTGTTGGCAAACATTTTAGGGCGAAGGCGCCCGCCACTTCACCCGCCAGCTCCCGTCTCACCTGCCCAGTGCCATCCCCCTCCTGTGACCCTGTGTGGCTCTTTGGGCCTACGCCGAGGCCACTCACCTCCTCAGAAGCGAGGCCCTCCAGCACCAGCAGGGCGTCGCTGGTCTCTGTCGGGTCCTCGCCCTGCCTGACCCCAGCTGCTACTGCTGCTGCCGCTGCCTGGCCCAGGGCGCTTTGGCAAGAGCAGTGTGGCAACTCTCCCTCCTTTAGTAGGAAGTCGGGGACGCCGGCGACCCCCAACTGCCCGAACGTTCTCGCCAGCTCCATAACGGGCCCATCGGTCACCCACTTGGGTGAAAGCGGGGTGCTGGCATCCGGCGCTGCTGCCATGGGCCAGTCCGTCCGCTCCATAGCATGCCGGTGGCACAGCTCGGCCCCTGGCCCGTCCAGTTTGAGCCGCGGATGGAGCGCCCACGGTTTGTGCTGTCGCGCGTCCACGGTACTACCTTCCCGCTCCTCGTTCACGCCGGTGCGCGCCGCCTGACCGTCCGCGAGGCCCATCGCACGCTGTCCCTCGGCATCGTCACATCCCTCGGACTCTCGCGGCAGGTTTCGGAACACCAGCAGCTGAGGCCCCGCCATCGCACCTCTGCGCGCGGCCTCGGCGGCGTGAAGCGGGGGAGGCGCGGCGGGCCCCGTCGCCGTCACTTGGCCGTCAGGTGCCTCGGGGCCGACGGGCCGCGGAGCTTTGTTGTTTGCCGCCGCCGTTGGGAGGAGGGCAGTCGTGGGCGCCCCCCGCGCGCGCTCCACTTTGCTCTTCACGCCGCCGTGAGCCAAAAGCGCTCCTCCGCCCGACGGCACGGTGCCGCTCTCATCGTCCAAGCGGCGGTCGTCCTCGGCCGCGGAGACCAGGCGCATCAAAACGAAATCGGGAGACATATCTCGCGCGTCGTTCATTCTTCGTCCTCGGTGCACAGAATGGGAGCGAGCGAGCGAGCGAGATCAATGCGTTTCACATCGCCCCCCAGTCTCGAGGCATCAGGCTCGGCTAGTGCACCATAATGGAAGCCTTAATAATCCGCTCGCTCGTGGTGTTTTAACCCGCTCTGCCCTCCGCCACAACGAATCACAACACAAACCGCTCCGGCCGCTCGCTCAGCATCGCACCACCGTCACGCCGGCGCCGGATATTTCCACACAGCAACGGCATTTACAGGCCGATCTCGAACAAAAAACAACAGCGGGTCCTCACAGGGTCATCTATAACGCTTCATTGAACGGGCTGCTTGCGCGTCTCCGCTCACATTACCGTCTCTACGGCGCACACAGGCCCCACCCGCGCGATAGGTTGGCTTTTTTCCCCACCCGTATTCCGACAAGCCGCGCTGCGATTGGCTGGTAGGTGAGTGTGACGCTCTCTGTGCTAGGATTCGATGCTGGTTAATTTCGGTTCGGTTACGAGAAAATACTTTTCAGGTATTTATCCTATCCTATATTTAAGACACGGTTATCTGAGAGATCAGAACCGACAGACACACAAACGCACCCTCACCAAAGCAAACCTCATCAAATGTGGCAGTTCAGCTGTTGCCTAAGAAGGTTGCATTATTATTATGGTCTGTTATAGTGTTAAACGGAGTGATATATACGGTGAGCCAACCAGTATGTATTTTTTAAGCGTTAAAATTTGGAAATGAAACGAAATTAGCAATATAATGTGAATAAATACCCATGCTGAATCAATACCAAGTTATGTAAATAAATACCAAGTTAGCATGCTATCCAGCTAGCGCCCGTCCGTCCGGACTACTTTGTACCTCGGAAGGCGATAGTGAGTCACTGTAGCATCAAGTCTGCCTTCATTCCCTCAGAAGAAGAATCGTGTCCTCAAGGAAACATGTTTGCATCCCTCTTGGTGAGGGATGAAGTTTAATGATGAAGTTGGAATGTTTCTGGAATGTTTGGAATGTTTCTTCAGACTGGTAGACACATTGCAGAGAGGACTGATAAGGAAGTATGCACTTACATATTGCTCATTTAATATTATGTTCACATTCATACAACCTTATTTTAAAACATGAGTGTAATATATATCATCGCTGTCCAATGAAAAGCAGGTATCTCCAAAATGGCAACTTTACAGGAGAGGCAAAAAACCGAATGTAATTTGAATGCAAGTCAATGGAACCAGGCTTTTTATCCAAGCAGTTTTGAGCTATTTCTGTTGGTCCATTCCTCATGAAATTTTCACACAACATAAATGGCAAGTACTGCGCTCAAATGATGCATAAAAGTCAAAATCAACAAAGATGGAGATACATGTTTTTCATTGGACAGTGACGATGTGTATAATTATTCAGTTATTAACTGTTTAACATGCTTACACTTCAGAAGGTCCAGTGACATTAAGGGGGGAATATGGCCTACAGAACAAAACACAGAGCATTTTAGTTTACTACAACGTGCAAGATCTGGATCTGCTTTGGTTGTCTGATATGGGCACAATGCAAACTACAAAGAGGTAATTTATTTGAGAGATCTATTGATGCATGTCCAGTTACCATAATTAAATTTTGCAGATAGTTCATTAGATATCAGGTATATATTACTATAATAATTAATTATATGATGCGACAATATATAAAAATTACTATAATAAATGTCAATATGACATTTTTAAACGATTAACCAATTAAATGCAATAGCTAATGTAAAAACCTAAAGTGGGCTGGTGACCTTACTTCCTAGTTGATGATACTAATATGCAACAAAATGATGACAGACACGCTGCTTACTAGCGCCCTCTAAATGCAAAGAGGCATTTATTGTCCCTCCTCAGTATAACTTATATACACTGAAATTAAATGGCATTCTTAGGGCCCCATTGAGAAACACATATCACCAGCCCATTACACAGGACCACATTAGGAGCAGATACTCAAACAGTGTGAAATGAGTACAGATTATGCGATTAATAGTCAGAGCCCTAAACAACCATTTCCCTCAGTCTAAATTTTACCTCAAATAATTGTGATCAGGAGAATATCGTCGCTGTCCAAAGAAAAACATGTATCTCCAATTTTGTAGATTTTTACTTTTATGTCTCATTGGATCACATGAGCTACTGTTTACACTGTGTGGAGATTTTATGAAGAACAGACCAACGGAAATGGGCCAAAACCGCTTGTAAAGATGGCTGGTTCCTATGACTTCCATTCAAATTAAAGGAGGTTTTTGGCCTCTCCTGTAAAGTTGCCGTTTTGGAGATACCTGTTTTTCTTTGGACAGCGACGATATGTAGTAAATCTGCTGACTACTACAAAATCCCTGTAGTATTTCTATGAACCAGCCTAGACCAGCATGTGTTGTGTTTTGGATGCCGATGCTGCTCTTCAGCAGTATAAGTTAATACTCTGTTTACCTGCAAAAGCAGCGTATGTTCTGTATTGATGATGGTATGCTGATCAGTATGACCTTGCTGGGTGACCAGCGAAACCAGCACTTTGTTAACTTAAACCATTACAGACACATATATGCTTTTTCAGTTCTCCATAACACATAGTGCAGATTACTTTGTCTCTGTATAATACACTCATCAACCATCAACAATAGTTGTACCCTGAAGGAATCAGCAGACAGGAATGAACCTTGGTGAGTAGGTTAGACATTGTGAGACATGCAAATGTTTCAGACTGATGGTCTCACCATAGCGGTGGATAGAACAGGGTACGCACCAGCGACATGACGGATCTGGGAGCCCTACATAAACCATCGAGAGGGAGAACCATCAAATTGTCCCACATGCACAGAGTAAACCAACAGCCAATATGTGACCTCCATGAGTCATCTTGTTAGTACCAGCACAACTGGCAGGTGCACGGTGCAGTACTACATGCACGCAGATATTTACGACCACTGCCTTTAACACCGCATCAGCGTTGCCGAAGACTGCATTGGTGTCGTGCCAGACTGTCATGGAGTGGCTCAGAATGCCAGCGGGGTTATCTTCAGTGACGAGTTCCACTTTTGTCTTGGTAGAGATGACCAACGAATCTGTGTGTGGAGGCACCGTGGTCAGTGCCAAGATGAACAGCTTGATGTCACGCGTCCAGAAGGACTGGTGTCACCCTACCTTTACTCCTACCGCACAATCTGCTGTAACTGTATGAGAATGTTCAAGCTGCATGGGATGGTTTATCACAGGATACCATTAGGAGCCATTAGGAGCCTGGTGATCTTTATCCTCGTTCCCAATAGCATTGCAATCCGACACATCCTTCTAGGTGCAGTCGCTCTTTTGATGGTGAGTGTATTTTAGCAGTGCTGTTTTATGGTCTGATGTAAAATCAGAAAATACACATGCAGTGCAGTGATCTACAGGAGCGTTCGCACTGTGCTGTGATACTGTAATAGTATTCCTGTAGAAATTCCTCTTATTACTTTTCCTGTCTCCTCTCGCTGCTACGAGCAGGGCAGTGTTGTGCTGCTCCCCCTCAGCTCTGATCAAAACATCTACACGCCTTTAAAGAAGCTGATATAAATAAGAAAGTCCACATAAATAAATAGTACGTTCTCTGTGTGGAGACCAACTCGGTCAGTGTCCTATTTAAACACCGCAAAAACACCAAAATTTCAGCACCGCTCGCAGCGCCAGCGCGGATTGGCTAACAGGCTAGTGGGCGGCCCCGCGCGCTGTGCTCTGATTGGCCGGCATCACGAGCACTTGCGGGTAGGATCCACTGGCCAATTAGTGCAGGAGGCGGGACTTGTCGGAATATGGGTGGGAATAACAACCACAAGGCCCCACCCGCGCGCTCACTTCCGCAAACTGGCCGTGCTCGGTGTTTTGGTCCGCTCGGCTTGGACACAGGCTGTCCACTGACAGCTGCACTAAGCCGCTTCAGCTTCTACCGGACATTTATACCACGCTTTAGTGCCCAGACAGGCAGTAATGTGGAAGGTGGTTATCTGTTAATACCTGCTGTGTACGGCGCGTCGTGATTCATAAATAAAGGAGCTGAATTGATTTTCTGTGTAGTTCATTTGAGGATGAGAGACGCACACTTAGTTCATGCAGACTGAGGCATGTGTGATTTATTCTGTTGGATGTTTGTTTCATATGTATGTGGGGAATATAATTACACCAGTCCACACTACACCTGAATAATAACCTACATCATTGCCTTTTAAAGTCTTAATGATGATGTGTGGATTGTGTATCTCTTTATTTATTTATGGAGACAGAGAAATGCTTTTTTCTCTCTTCTTATTCGCCATCAACACCTAGAAATGACTACATACAGTCGCTACGACTGTCATAAGGTGTGCCTTGGAAAACGTACCTGCCCTCCTGTTATAGGTCTTCAGGATTAGATTTATTCCAGGCGCTCCACACATCCTGCATTCTGTCCCACCGCCACACGATGTCGCTGTAAACAAAAGATTACGCCCTGCTCTCTGGAGGCGCTTAAGATCCAGCCTAGATTTCCATTACCAGCTACTTTCTCCTATAGACTGCAACCTGCAAAGATCCTGGCTATATCCTGAACACAGCCTTTAATATAGCAATAAAAAGTAGGCTTAGTTTCCCTCACATTTCTAGTCATCTAATTTTTCTGTTTTATGGATAATTATTAATGGCTGTTTCTTATGTGTATGTCAAGGCAGAGGGATGCTACTTTTTAACCGACCTATGTAATAATGCATGCAGACATATTAACACACATTCTAGTTTAATATACTTTTTTATTTGCCTGAAATGCAGACATATACACACAGACACGCTTGTACACACAGACATTACTGCTACATGCTCTGCAGTCTTGGTGGGGGTGGGGACCCACAGGAATGGATGTTGAATTCTCAGAACCCTGTTGCCATGGCACCAAAACAAGGATTTGCCTGCATCACCCAGTATGACTGGACTAGCTTGATTCATAAGGAGTGGAGTGCTCTCTCCCTCCCTCTCTATGTGCCCCCCCCCAAACTACTCACAGGTACAGTGTACTACTTGGCGCTACAGGTGTTGTGTATCTTGTGTATCTATATGGTGATACATCATAAATGTATATACTCATTGTCAAAAGAATAGTTTCACCTAGAGGGTTGTAGTGCTATTGAGAAGAAAGATAAAGGTTACCCAGAACAATAAATGATTTTGTGGTAAGGGTGGAGGTGGAGTGACACCAGACCGTCTGGACATGTGATGTGTGACAACAAACCGTTCATCTTGGAGCTGACCACGGTGCCTCCACAGACAGATTCATTGGTCGTCTCCACCAAGACAAAAACAGGACTCATCACTGAAGATGACCTCTTGCTATTCTGAGTCAGTCAATGACAGGCACGAGACATTGCAGTCATAAGTGCCTTTGATGTGGTGTTAAGGGCAGTCGTCATAACAGTCTACGTGCATGTAGTTGTGCATCGTACAGGCGTTTGCCAATGGAGCTGGCACTAGCAGGATGACTCATGGAGGGCATTACTGCTTACTGAATATCCGCAATGGTGACTTTTGGGTCAGTCAGTCACAGTGTTACGGTCTGTCCTTGCTTGTGTCACATGTACGAGATATGCGTTTAAATATCCACATATATGTATAATTATGTAGGTGATTTATCATAAGGCATAACAAGGAAACAATAAATAATAATGTAGCACATTCATATGGCTGATATGAAAATATGACTGAAATAATGCCCCATATTTTAAAACAGGCAAATTTCAAATAAGAGTGCATATATGGCACATGTGTGTCCATGTCTTGGATAGAAGGGAAGTTTATTTATGCTAATACTCTATATGTCATATATTTGAATCCATATATTGAGGCAGATCAGATATGCTTATGCACACTAGCACACCTGCCAGACCTACACTAATACATATACATTCTAAAAGACCATAAAAGACCACTCACTCTCTGACCCTCGCAGGAGAGTGGCGGGTTAATCCAGAGAGCAGCGAGATTCTGCTGCACGCTCAAATAGAGAGGATTACCCTCCATTCCACTCGTCCATCATCCTCTCTGTACACACACACACTCACACTGTACTCTGCATCTCTAACATTAACAGATGTGTCACTCTCATCAGGTGGTAATATCTCAGAGAGAGAGGGAGAGAGAGAGGGAGAGAGAGAGAGAGAGAGAGAGAGAGAGAGAGAGAGAAAGGGCGGGAGGGAGGGAGAGATAGAAAGAGAGAGGGTGGGGTTGGGGAGAGAACGTGAGCGAGTGACAGAGGCTTTGCAGAGGAGCTGCAGATCAAATGAAGAGCGAGTGCAAGAGAGAGAGACAAGGGAAGGCTCACACATCCTCCCCTCTTGCATACCTCGCCTGACTCTGCCTCCCTGTCCCTTACACAGACACTTGGCTCTCGGCTCCTTCTTAGCACCCCTGTTGTCACGGTAGCGTTGGAAGCTGCAGGCTGCGCAATCTCTGGCTGGCTTGATCGCTCCAAGAGTCAGAGTGGGCTCGTCGCCGTGGGAAACACATTGATTCTCGCTACGCTGCCAGAGACAGCTGGCTTATCAACAATGCCTCTCTTACTGATTTACATCTATGGCAGTGGGGAGTGGGAGAGTGCCAGGGAGATACACTGACAACAGCAGTAAAGAGCGGCTGCAACCTCTCCTGCCGTCACCACGGACACCTGCTGCTGCTTTTGGGAGCACCAGATAAGAGCAGTCCCAGAGAGAAGTTCCGCGTTCCTCAAACCCAGGCAAGATGGTTTCCACAGGTGCATTTGCTTAAAGGAAGGCACCAGGAGATGTGGAACCCCCTGAAGATGGGCTTCCATGCCATGCTGCTGCTTCTTCTTCTATCCTACATGGCATCTGCTCAACTCAACTCCAACTTTGATTCCAAAGGCCTGGAACCCACTCTGTCCATGTCCAACACAAGTTCCACAACGGGAGGGGAGCTAACAGGCATTCCAAGTGTAGGCCCAAGCCCAGAGATAGCAGTAGGGGAAGCAGAGGAAGAAGAAGAGGACTGGTCCGTGCCTGAGAATTACCTCTACACCGGCGATGCCTCTGTCCTGAGGTCCTCCAGATGCCGACGACCCTTCCGGCTGGCCATCCAGCGGGGGGCCGTCCCTCCAGACCTGAGGCCCCTTCTGCGCCAGGCTACTGCATCCCTGACCAACGCAGCCAACTTCCTCAACCTCATCTTCCAGGCCAGTGAACTTCGGGAGACCAGCGTGCGGGAGGATATTGAGTGGTACCATGCACTTGTGCGGGCCATGCTAGAGGGCGACAGGCCTGGCCTGGTCAGACGAGCCCTGTTGACTTTTGATGCTGACCCCACAGCACCTCAGCCACAGCTGGTGCTCCGGGCTTCCAGGAGCCCAATACAGGATATCTACCTTCAGGTAGGGAAACTGGTGTGAGCTTCCATAGTTCTTCCATAAATCTTGAATTACCCATAATCCTTGCTATTCAATAATATTATAGTAACAGGCACTTTAACTTTGTTTCATTCAACCTAAATTTTGTACTTCTAATGAAACTATGCAAAGCAAAATAGCTATTTTACGACACGATGTGAAGAGCAGAGTATGGTTTAATGGTTTAAAATATGTAGAGCTAAATATTTTAAACCATAACCTCACCTGCACTGGTTTGAGCCCTCTTTTCAAATCAATCAAAAATGTACCCAAAGTTTTTGAAACGATGTGATGTTTGTGGCTAATGGTTTTTCGTCCCAACATGTCTACCCGCAGGATCTCACTTTGGCCTGGGAGAGTATTAACTCTCCGTCCCCTGGCCCTGGTCATGGCTGGTTCACATCTCTAAAGTCCAGCAGCCCACCCTTCCCTGGCCTGTCTAAGCGGGTCCTTCTCAATGACCTCAGCACCCTGGACACACCAAAGTGGGCACGTGGGGACAGCTACATAACCAATAGCAGTGGTTTGCGGTGGGGCGAGGCTCCTTTCTTGGAGTGTGAGGAAGGACGTTTCTCACCTGGCTGGCTCCTCACCCTGTCCATGCCCTTTTACGGACTGAAGCCGGACCTCAGCCCAGAGTTCAGGTCAGCCTCACTCTGTCTTTAGTTCACTGTAATTTTGGCTGTAGTATGTTTAAGATTTGTGATGACTTATAATGTTCTTATAATCTTTGCCATTTTACACATAATAACTCAGTATCTTAGGAAGTACAGATTTGTAAATAATCTAGCCATCAAATGCTCAATTAGTAAACAAATTGTAGAACAACAGGAAGTTAATAATATGCTGTTCTGGTTCATTTAGGTTCTGGTTCAAGTGGATCTGAGCGCTACTCTTGAAAGAGAGCATACTTTGCATATTTATTCAAATTAGAATTTCATTCTTCATGATATAAAACTTGCACAATCCTTTTAGGATGATCTATAATTCTGTTCATCATTCTGAACACATATGAAATATTTTTCAACAAATGATTAAAAACCTGTGAAACCACGTATGACTAGCAACATCTTAAAAAATAGATTTCAGATTCGTAATATGTAACGTGACCAGGGTTATATACATAAGTAATAAATAAATAAAGGAACGAACAAACAAAATTAAAGAATAAACTAATAGGTTACAGTCTTGACATGTATTGTCTTGATATGTGACTGTCAGTTTTGGTCTCTAATACTGCAGACTGCCCTGGTTTTGCTCACTAAAACTACAGATTGTATTGGTCTTAGTCACTAATACTGCAGACTGCCATGATCATGATCACTAAAACTACAGACTGTCTTGGGTTTGGTCACTAATACTTATGACTGTCTTGGTTACTTGGTCACTCATAATGCAGACTATTTTGATTTTGGTCCTTAATACTGGCAGACTGTCTTGGTCATGGTCACTAATGGTGCAAAGTTTCTTGATCTTGGTCACTGATAGTGAAGCACGTTTTGGTCTTGATCACTAACTTCTCTGAAAGTCATGACCTTGATCACTAAAACTACAGACTGTCTTGGGTTTGGTCACTAATACTCCTGACTGTCTGTGTTACTAATATTGCAGAGGGATTTGGTCACTAACACTGCAGCATGGCCTGGTCACTGATACGGTAGACTATCTTGGTCTAGGTCACTAATGCTGCTGCATGTCTTGATAACTAATACTGCAGACTGTCTTGGTCTTGCCTTGTTCGGGCAGTGTCTGAGCTCATGGTAAGTTTTAGGCTCTAAACTGCCTATACTAGCTGGAATATTTTCCAATGGAGCACTAAGCGCGATTGTAAGGCGCTCTGGATAAATTTAAATGTAGTCACTAATACTGCAGTAAGTCTTTGTCATTAATACTGCAGACTGTTTTAGGTTTGGTCATTTATGCTGCTGCATGTCTTGATAACCAATACTGTGGATTGGTTTGGTCTTGGTCACTAAAACTTCAGACTGTCCTGGCTTTAGTCAAAGTCTGTTAACTGTTTCTGCACCTGTTTATAATTTAACACCTTCTTTCTTGATTTTCTGTTGGCAGGGGTGTTGTCCGTGTGGATGTGAACATTCAGGGGTTCGATGTGGATCAGTGTGCCAGTGGAAATGTGTGGTTTGCTGACACACATCAGTGTAACCGTACCAGCATGGAGGTAAATTGTTAGCTTAGGGAATTTTCAGTTAGCCTGAAATGTTCTTTGTAGGTGTGTTACTGGTAGGTACAAAGAGTGTTACTGTATTTAGAGAGAGGTATTGTATTGATTTCAGTGTTTCTGTAAAATTAAAAAGTTAGTGGTCCTTATTCTTATCTGCACAGGGCCAGTGTGACCGCAGGTTTTCATTCTAACTAAGCATAACCAATCATATGTAGATCAGTTGCATTCCATACTTAGTAGTACACCACCTTTAGAAGTCTATTCATTAGTGTGTAGCATGTGGTTTTGGATGCAGCCATTGAAATTAGATGACTCATAAAGTGAAATAAGATGTATTTCTGTTGATTAGAATGGAAACCTGCCGGTCCATTGTGGGACTGGACTGGACACTACATTGGAATGTCTAATTTATTTACAGTGAGAAGCAAAGGTTGTGGAACAGTGAATATTAAAGTAAGCACATTTGTGTTGTTTTTCTTTTTGAGGGATGTTTTTATTCAGCTTAAACATTAATTGAACATACCTAATAAGACAAAATGATGAAAACAGTTTGCCTATTGCTTGAGTATTCCATATTCCTCATATACTTATTAAAGACCTATAAATGTGTGGGACTGCTTAGCTTTCTGTTTGCATATTGTAACAAGCTTTAAGGGAAAAGCCATTAATATTCAAGGTAGTGCAAGCTATTACTGAAAGGAAACAGACCTCAGTTAGACACAAGTGGGCACTGGATTGTCTACTGAATCACAAATTTTAGTAACAGCCCTTAAAAAGGTCTATTTTGCAGAAAAGCGATTTCAGATGGTAAATAGCTGCCAGATATGTGTATTACACCAACGATTTCCGACCTCTCTTAGGTTTTTAACCAGTTCACTGCTCCATATTTAATCCATCCATAGCGTTAATTTATCTTTTGCTTCATTTGTTAATTTCCCAACCTGTCATTCTTCCATACACTGCTGTATCTGTTGATTTGACTGATCTACCCCAGTCACTTTTTTTTATTCAGTAATTATTTAATCATTTACTTGTCACTTTATTGTCAGATTTTATCCTTCTCAAAAATCATGAAAAAATTCCAATATAAAAACCTGTCTCTCTCAAAAGCCCAACTAGAGAAAAGGTAGGCTACTCATTCAGCTAATGAGACATGGTACAGTATAATGTACCAGTTGATTTCTTAATTATGTTCCATGATAGTATGCCATCTGTGTGCTAGTCAGTGGCAAATTTGTTTTAATAAGGTGGATAACACGATACAAATAATATGAACTATTATTCAATTCTTATCTAACTGCTAATATGGGCCAGCTACAGAGCCTATAGCTGAAACTGAGCATCTGCTGGAACTAGGCCAAAGCATGTTGGTTTAACCTCGTTATGAGTGGTCTAAATAAAAATAAAATCATGATGTTAACATTTTACAATCGGAAACTGCTAATTATCCTCAGGTTGCATACCTGGACATCTCAAGTCAAATTTAATGGGTAGCATTAGCATAGCAACATGTGCCGAGGTAAACATCTGTTGGTCTGAGGTCAGCTGAGGACTAGGCACTGCTGATTGGTAGTCTAAGGATGGACGCTTTTCTGCATAGCATGCTGCTGCATCTCTTAGATACAAATAGCTTGCTGTTTTGTGGATGAAGCAGCCTAAACAATGGCCTGTCCCTGAATGTGGATTTGGGCATCTATTTTTCCCTAACAAACAGCCTAGCATCATAATAGGCTTATTTTTCGGGAGTCCCTATGATTTTGAGACAATTGTGGGGTCCAAAAGGTTAATTAGGGTTCTGGATAACCGCTCTGCACCCATTGTATTTCCTTGGTTATGACCAAATTGTTCAAGAAAAAAAAACATTTACATTTTATAATATGCAAACAACATTTTCTAATTCATAGTTTAACAAGAAAACAATACTGGACTTGGTCTAGTGGTTTAGATCCAAGCAGCAACTGAACAAGGCTGCTGTTAAGTCTTGACATCTGAAAGAAAGGTTTGAAGAGTCTGCAGACCCTTGTTGTTTTTTAGGTGGGTTTTAAGCAAATACTAAATAAACACTTTAATATTTTTACCATTTTAGTTTTGCACATGCCAAGCACAGTGCTAACCCTAACACGAAACACAAGAAGGGTATAATGCAGAACGGGATATGCAACACAGTTACAATAATAACAGCAACAACATCAGCAACAGCAGCAACGATGATTATCCTTCTTACTTAGGAGTGGGGATTCTGAGCCACACTCTAAACTCATCAGGGCCACCCACAGTGTACAACACTATATATTTGTTCTTGGAGCCTCAAATAAACCTTACAGGCTTATCGTAAGGGCTTATTGTAAAAAGTGTTGTTTACTTTTCTATGCAAGAATGAGAAGAAAACTACTTCATTCCTTTAAACGATGCTGAGCTGAACAGAATTGCATTTATTGAAAACCTCCAATCAGCAAACCTCCAAACAGCACATCGGAAAATCAGATAATGATAGCTTCATCCAAATGAAGAGCTAGCAAGCGAGTTTTTCATTTACATTACAAGCTTAGTAATGCCTGAACATAATAAACCCTACATAGTTACACAGACCACTGTGGAAAGGGGTCTGAAGAGTGCCTGCTTATACCCAGCTGGAAAATATTTGTTCTGTATGTTCTGAAAATATGCAGTGCAGCAGGAAGTTTTCTTTTTTTGAACCCAGAGCGTTCTTTCTAAAGGTAGGAGAAGATGCTCTATAAACATTCGTCTCAGGTCCCGGTAACATCCATAAAACATTTTCCAAATGTTGTGCTGAGAATGTTCTTCTATTGTTATTATGTAGCCCTGACAGCATCCTCAGAGCATCCTCTGAACATTGCAGTTAAAGCATCATTTCTTAGTTCACATTTAGCCTTATAGGAACATTATCTGAAATTATAAACATCTGTAAAACGTTTTCTATAGTAACTAAAACATTTTCTATTGTAAGTTTATTAGAACTTATATGTAACATTAGCCAAAGTTCTGGAAACTGACTGGCTACCATTTACAGCTACTTCAGAAGTGGTTGTTCTAATATCTGCTATCAGCTTTTGGTGTTTAGTGTTCCAACACTAAAAGTAGCATCTGAGCTGCCCTGTTAAACCTGGTTAGTAATACATATTGGTCAGCTGTAGCAGGATATAACAAAGACTGTTGTGGAACATAGTGGTGGCACCTTTAAGCTCTGAGCCAGTAACCTGGTGTGCCCTGTGGGGGGGAGAATCACTTTAATTTGGTTCATGACATGCTTTGCAGGTGCTCTCTCACCAAGCAGGTACCTTCTCACCTGCTGCCATACTTTATCATGTTGTGCATGACACTTTCTCTCTCTTACCCTCTTTCTCTCTTTCTCTCTCTCTCTCTCTCTCTCTCTCTCTCTCTCTCACACACACACACACACACACACATTTCTCTCTGTGACACTTCTCTCTCTCTCACTCTCTTTTTCTCTTTTTTCTCTCTCTCTCTCTCTCTCTCTCTCTCTCTCTCTCTCTCTCTCTCTCTCTCTCTCTCTCTCTCTCTCTCTCTCTCTCTCTCTCTCTCTCTCTCTCTCTCTCTCTCTCACACACACACACACACACACACATTTCTCTCTGTGACACCTCTCTCTCTCTCCCGCTCTCTGTGTGCTCTTGGACTCTTTCTCGCTCTATCCCTCTTTCATCCCTTCCCCCGTCTGCCACCATCCTCTCTCTCATCCAGACCTTCTATTTAAAGATCTTTGTGCTGGGTGGTACAGGGATGATCGGGGGGATTAAGGCATTAATCCAGTGATGTTGACATCCTTTTCTCCAGCACACCACTCATCTGGTTGGGAGCAACAGGCAAAAAAAACTCACCCAAAATTTCCCTTCTGTCCTTCCTAGCAGAGTGTAGGTTTATAGGTCTCTTTGGATGAGCAATGCCCTAATAGAACGAGACAGTGGGATTTAGAAAACGGGAGCACCTGGTTTCAGGAGACTTTTGCTGCACCATTAGGTGATAAACACTGATAAATATAACCAGAACGAGTCTGAAACTTGCCACCAGACCCTACTCAGCAATCCAGTAGTACAATGGCATCCATAAATGACACAAATGTGGATCTGTACTCTAGTCCATATGACTACAAAACACTGGCCGTAAGGTTAAAGTGCATTAACGTCTATGTTAAGTGAATCATACTGGAATCACAGGCCTCTTATACATAGCCTCACTGTTTCAGGTGATCATACACAAGGGTTCTGCCATAAAGGAATTTAGTTCAAGAACAAATTTTGACACAGCATTGACTCAGTTGTGGCTGTCTTAACCCTCACAGCTTGATGGCATCATGTAACTAGGGAGGCCTAACTACCTCCACAGAACAGAACTTATGTAGCAAAAGAATTGTACATTAAAGAATTGTACATTAAAGAATTGTACATCAAGAGCCATTTAGCAATTCTTATTTGTGTAACTGGATAACTGCCTTTTTAGTAGCCAGCCCTGCTGCTTTTTTCTATGCACAAAAGAGATAAACAAGGATTTATAGTTGATTCTAGACGTGGCTTCTGGAGTCTGTTGTCTCTCAAGAAGACCTCTTAAGAAGATTCAATGCCATTTTTAATAAAACATCATGAGGCTAAAAAAAAAAAGAATAAATTAATCAGAGATTGTAGCTAGGATTGTTTGTGTGGTGCACTGTTAGGAAGCAAGACTCCACTGTGAGATTTGCAGTAGCAAACCAGTGGGCAGACCACAGGAGACCACAGTAGAGGATGCCAAAAGAATCTGTTAAATCATGGCAGAGAACATATGCACTGAGGTGTATGGAATATTATATGATATATCACAGTATGTTATTGAGTTATTAAGTTTATCACATTATGCAAATAACTGGAAAGCCTCACAGCAACAGAAGAGGCAGTATGCAGTATGGAGGAGTATAGAGTAATAAATATACAATGCAAATTGCTTTACTGTCCAGGTACTTATGGACTGCACCGTTTGTGAGTGGTGGTAATAGGTAACATACCAAAAGTCCTGAGACAGCAGTATGTTAATTGATTATGCAGTAGCTTTACCTCAGGGGACAGCTAAGGAACGCCCGCACCAGTATAAGTTGTGAGGTGTTATTCTGTGAGGGGGTATGGAACCACCACCAGCCTGCACACTGCCTTATTGACAACCGAGGTAAATGGCTTTTATACAGTATCAGCAGTACATCGTCAAGATTTTTACCTCAATGCATCCAGATGCTTCAGTACAGATGCTTTGCTGATATGTTGATGATGTGTTACTAGTCTGAGTATATTTTAATTCTGTACAAAACTGACCCAAACCACCCCATCCATCAGCCAAAGGCCAAAATAAAACCTGACAGCACTGCTAATGGTGTAGTGACAATGACAACTGTTGTTAATGCGTGGTATAAATAATAGGTAAAACAATGTAAAGTCACATGCTACAATAAAATAATGAGACAGCTGTTCTCATATAGTGCAGTGATAATGTAACAACAAGTTAGAATACTAAATATTATATTAATACTAATACTATATTTCTGCCCATAGAACTTTATTTAAAAGCATAGACATCATGGAGTTCAGTACTAAAACGATTTAAACCCTCAGGGAACCTACATCTCTGCTTAAGTTAATCTTGTTCTTCTGGGTCACAATATACATGTACCAAGTCAATGGCTGTATTCCAAACGGCATACTACATACTACTCTCGTACTAAATCTACCTAAAAGTAGGATGTAGTATGTAGCATGTGAGCAAACTGTAAATCTGTAGTGCACTGAAGAGCACTTAGATTGTGTACTCCTTCAGTACTAAACCAACACCAAAACAGCACTAAACCTGCACTAAACCAGTACTAAACCAGTACCAAACAGCACCAAACCAGTACTAAACCAACACCAAAACAGCACTAAACCTGCACTAAACCAGTACCAAACAGCACCAAACCAGTACTAAACCAGCACCAAACCAGTACTAAACCAGTACTAAACCAGCACCAAGCCAGTACTAAACCAACACTAAACCAGTACTAAACCAGCACTAAACCAGTACTAAACCAGCACTAAATCAGCACCAAACCAGTACTAAACCCGCACCAAGCCAGTACTAAACCAACACCAAACCAGTACTAAACCAGCACTAAATCAGCAACAAACCAGTACTAAACCAGTATCAAACAGCACCAAACCAGCACTAAATCAGCACCAAACCAGTACTAAACCAGCACCAAACAGCACCAAACAAGCACTAAATTAGCACTAAACCATACTAAACCAGTACCAAACAGCACCAAACCAGTACTAAACCAGCACCAAACCAGCACTAAACCTGTACTAAACCAGCACCAAACCAGCACTAAATCAGCACCAAACCAGTACTAATCCAGCACCAAACCAGTACCAAACAGCACCAAAACAGCATTAAATCAGCACCAAACCAGTACTAAACCAGCACCAAACCAGCACTAACTCAACACCAAACCAGTACTAAATCAGTACTAAACCAGCACTAAATCAGCACCAAACCAGCACTAACTCAGCACCAAACCAGTACTAAACCAGCACCAAACCAGTACTAATCCAGCACCAAACCAGTACTAAACCAGCACCAAACCAGCACTAACTCAGCACCAAACCAGTACTAAACCAGCACCAAACCAGTACTAATCCAGCACCAAACCAGTACTAAACCAGCACCAAACCAGCACTAACTCAGCACTAAATCAGCACCAAACCAGCACTAAATCAGTACTAAACCAGCACTAAATCAGCACCAAACCAGTACTAAACCAGCACCAAACCAGTACTAATCCAGCACCAAACCAGTACTAAACCAGCACCAAACCAGCACTAACTCAGCACCAAACCAGTACCAAACCAGCACCAAACCAGTACTAATCCAGCACCAAACCAGTACTAAACCAGCACCAAACCAGCACTAACTCAGTACTAAACCAGCACCAAACCAGTACTAATCCAGCACCAAACCAGTACTAATCCAGCACCAAACCAGTACTAAACCAGCACCAAACCAGCACTAACTCAGTACTAAACCTGCACCAAACCAGCACTAACTCAGCACTAAATCAGCACCAAACCAGCACTAAATCAGCACCAAACCAGTACTAATCCAGCACCAAACCAGTACTAAACCAGCACCAAACCAGTACTAACTCAGTACTAAACCAGCACTAAATCAGCACCAAACCAGTACTAATCCAGCACCAAACCAGTACTAAATCAGCACCAAACCAGTACTAAATCAGTACCAAACCAGCACTAAATCAGCACCAAACCAGTACTAATCCAGCACCAAACCAGTACTAAACCAGCACCAAACCAGTACTAAACCAGCACCAAACCAGCACTAACTCAGCACTAAATCAGCACCAAACCAGTACTAAACCAGCACCAAACCAGCACTAAATCAGCACCAAACCAGTACTAAACCAGCACCAAACCAGTACTAAACCAGCACCAAACCAGCACTAACTCAGTACTAAACCAGCACCAAACCAGCACTAAATCAGCACCAAACCAGTACTAAACCAGCACCAAACCAGTACTAAACCAGCACCAAACCAGCACTAACTCAGTACTAAACCAGCACCAAACCAGCACTAAATCAGCACCAAACCAGTACTAAACCAGCACCAAACCAGTACTAAACCAGCACCAAACCAGCACTAACTCAGTACTAAACCAGCACCAAACCAGCACTAAATCAGCACCAAACCAGTACTAAATCAGCACCAAACCAGTACTAATCCAGCACCAAACCAGTACTAAACCAGTACCAAACCGCCCCAAACCAGTACTAAACCAGTACCAAACAGCACCAAACCAGCATTAAATCAGCACCAAACCAGCACCAAACCAGCACTAACTCAGCACTAAATCAGCACCAAACCAGTACTAAACCAGCACCAAACCAGCACTAAATCAGCACCAAACCAGTACAAAACCAGCACCAAATCAGTACTAAAAGGTACCAAACAGCACCAAGCCAGCACTAAACCTGCACTAAACCAGTACCAAACAGCACTAAACCTGCACCAAACCGGTACTAACCCAGTACCAAACCAGTACTAAACCAGTACCAAACAGCACCAAACCAGCATTAAATGAGCACCAGACCAGTACTAATCCAGCACCAAACCAGTACTAAATCAGCACCAAACCAGTACTAATCCAGCACCAAACCAGCACTAAATCAGCACCAAACCAGTACTAAACCAGCACCAAACCAGTACTAAATCAGCACCAAACCAGTACTAAACCAGTACCAAACAACACCAAACCAGTACTAAACCAGTACCAAACAGCACCAAACCAGCATTGAATCAGCACCAAACCAGAACTAAACCAGCACCAAACCAGCACTAAATCAGCACCAAACCAGTACTAAACCAGCACCAAACAACACCAAACCAGCATTGAATCAGCACCAAACCAGAACTAAACCAGCACCAAACCAGCACTAAATCAGCACCAAACCAGCACTAAATTAGCACCAAACCAGTACTAAACCAGCACCAAATCAGTACTAAAAGGTACCAAACAGCACCAAGCCAGCACTAAACCTGCACTAAACCAGTACTAAACCAGTACCAAACAGCACTAAACCTGCGCTAAACCAGCACCAAACCAGCACTAACTCAATACCAAACTAGCACTAAACCAGTACTAAACCAGCACCAAACCAACAATAAGTTAGTACTAATCAGCACCAATCCAGCACTAAATCACCACTAAAGCATCATGGAATGCGTGTTGGTCTGGACTGTTTGTAGTAGGGATATCTCCGTAGCCTGGCACAAAAGCACAGGTTTAATTAACTTAGTTATTAATTTGGTAAGAAATGTGTTTGAAACTTCCATGTGTTTGATTAATAAGCAGAGATTTTTTTAAGAATTCCAGATTAATTGAGCATGCTGTGTGTGATTGTGTGTTGGGGGCTTGGAAAAAGAGAGAGATAAAGCTCTTTCAATAGGTATTACCCATCCATTTACGTTTTAACTTAGATTAACTCACAGCTTTTCTGATGAGTGGGTCAAACGACTCTAACTGAGGGAGTGCTGATGAGAGTCTGCTCATGTAATTAATGAAAGAGAGCACTCAAACACACACACACACACACACACACACACATACACGCACACACACACACACATACACACACACACACACACACACACACATACACACACATACACACACACACATGCACACATACACTGTCCTCAGTGGGCATGAACTGGCAATCTGGCCTCTGAGTGCCTCTTTCCAGGCTTAATCTCTCGGCCAAGAATTATCAACATACTCACATACTCAGGCGGTTGGTCATTGATCTAAAAGCCATTAAGACTCTCCATGTCTTTCCATGTTCAAAATAGACTGATATAGGCAAAATGGAGTTTGTCAATAAATAATAACTGGAGGTTAACAAATTCAAGTCAAAGAAGTCTTAACATTTGTTTAACCCTTTCTCTTTCTCTCCCTCTCTCTCGCTTTACCCAGTGTGACCCAATTCCCAGGCAGGGTTTTCGACTGGGCCAGTATTGCTGCCGCTGTAAAGAGGGATACTATAGCCCACCACAAGACAACAAGGACCAGTGTAAGTGTTTACCATTTAACCATTCTCAGTGTTGTTCCATTCTTAGTGTTGTTCATAAGTTAAAAACTCATTAAGAACATTATTACATGACTTGGTCATGAGCGTGCTGCTGGATGTCTATATGTATATGTATACAGTATTTCGTCACTGTCCTATGAAAAACATGTATCTCCATCTTTGTTGATTTTGACTTTTATGCATCATTTGATCGCAGTACTTGCCATTTATGTTGTGTGAAAATGGAGGAATGGACCAATAGCTCAAATAGAAATAGCTCAAAACTGATAAAAAAGTCTGATTCCATTGACTTGCATTCAAATTACATTAGGTTTTTTGCCTCTCCTGTAAAGTTGCCATTTTGGAGATACCTGCTTTTCATTGGACAGCGACGATATAGAAACTACCCTGGAGGAGGAGATTTTATATCATGGCTGTAATATCACAAGCAAGCTCACATTTTCATATGACCGGTCATTCAGGCTACAGAAGATAACCTTCCTTATTATTTCAGCCCAAATGTAATTGTTCTACCTACATGTTTCACTCTGGACTGCTGTTTCATGAGGGCCAGCAAAGTGCAGAGGTCCTAAAGGCACAGTAACAAAAACAGGCTATTTTAAATTCTAAGGGATTAACCAGAGATGTTTGATGGTGCTACACAAAACCACACCAATACTGTACGTGGAATAAAAAGAAAAGCAAGATGTATGTCCCCTTTCAAACGTATAATCTATTTGCTACTATTTATAATCTATTTGATAAACCTATAATCTAGTAGCTCTCAGTTATTTAATAAATGCATGCAACTACAACAATGTGATAGTAATATGGGTGAGGAACTGAAGGAGAAAGGCACTCATACACTCATCACTGAAAAAAATAGTTGCACCCAGAAGGAATCAACTCACAGAAATAAAACTTGGTGGGTAGGTCTGACATCATGAGACATTTAAATGATTCAAGTTCCACGCTTGGCCGCGCATGTGACAAATGCAGGGATAGGCCTTATCGCTGTACCTGACTGACCTTATAGTTGTCCTGTTGCGCTTGCTTTCCAAACTGACTCATGTCGTTATGTTGGTAGCTTCTTTTAGCGAAGTATGCCTTAGAAAGAACTTAGAAAGCAATTCAAGCAGTTGGAGGAGTTGGTGAGGAGATCATAGGGTTCCAGAAAGAGGCATGGTCATATCAACACATACTACCATAGCACGCCGTTGGCAGCAGTGGGTAGAAGAAGCCATGCTTCTTCATACACACAGGCTGTTACGAAGACTGCCCTTAACAGCACGTCAATGTTCCCAGAGTCCCACTTTCATTGTGGTGGAGACAACCAACACATGTGTGGAGGCATTGTGGTCAGCTCCCAGATGAATGGTCTGTTGCCAATTCCCATGTCCAAAAAGTCACTCCACCTTCATCCCTATTGAGAAATCTGCAAGAACTGTGTGAGAGTATTTAAGATGCATGGGACGGATAATTGCAGGATTCCATTAGGAACCTCTACAACTCCCAGATGAAACATCTGGCATGATATGTTAACATGGCGGCCCAACACCATACTGAGAAACACTACTTCTGTATGTGTAGCTCAAAATTTTTTATATTATATTATATTAATAAAATTAATATTATCATCATTTATCGTTCCTGTTAACCTTTATCTTCCTTCCCAATAGCACAACAATTCCACACCTCCTTCTGTGTGCAACTATTTTTTTGGTGATGAGTGCACTGCTGCCCGTACAATGCTAACCCTAATTGTAACATCTGTGATTCTGTGTTGTAAAAATAGCGGATGATGGTATGAATGGCACCCGGGTTTGTTACCCTAACTTACCCGTCTGCCTGCCCTGCTGGCCTGGCTGTAAGCAATGCAAGGACGGCTCCCCGTGTTGGGTGCAGGAAGATTGGCTCCTGAGAGCGGCGGTACTGGCTGTACAGGGGCTCTTCATGTCCCTCGTGCTTATCAGCATGCTGAGGGCGTACCAGTGCCGCAGGACCAGGGTGAGTTGTCTTGGAGTTTAATAACTTGGTCTTTCTCTGTGAACAAGGGCTTTAAATGGGCTTTCCACTAATATTTAAACTTTTAGCATAATTAAAAAAGTAATTTGGAATGGTCTGATGTGGAATACTCGGAATTGTGTGAGTCCTGCTGGTTCAGCGTCTCTAAAAGGTACTTTAGAAGACTATTACATGAAATTATCTGTGAAAAAGATTAAGCCTTAGACTAAAGCATATTTTAACTTTCAATAATGGTGGAGTAAGTATGGGGAAAAACATCTTTTTTTTTTTTTTTTAGATTTACCTCTATTTCCACAGCTTTATCAGCGTTACGTATAAAAGTTCAGTGAATTCATTATGACCTCCAGTTATTATGACCACCATTGTAATAGAAAGTCTGTATATATCTATACAATTCACATCACAGTCCACATCAAACCACTTTAAATACTGAACTGTGCAAAAACAATGTGTAACTGTAATATGCTTTGTGATATGACTACATTAAACCTTGTACACAACAATCGTTAGATAAGAGCATGGTAGCGTTTGACCTAAAAGAAGCCCTATGTACACTCAGGCATTTGGAGACCACTCTGGTGGAAATATGGCAGTGCACGTAACTGAACAATTTTTTAAGGATTTAACTGTGATGTGAATACACAAAGATGTATGCTACTGAAAAAAAAACCCAAATCCAACAAGCTATCCAATTTCCAACCCCTATTAATTTTCAGCATTACTGGGCTAATGCAAAATATATCCATTAAAAAACATGTTAGTAAGACTTGTTGTATTGTATTAAAAAAATAGCTACAATCTTTTTCGTCATGTGGAGAATAATATTTAATCCAAATAGTTTTTTATAGATGCAGAAGTGCTCTGCAGGACTCAGGCACTTTATAGTGTACTATAGGACTGCTATAGTGAACACGCCTTATAGTGAGATCAGACAGTTACTATAGTGCTCTGCAGGATACCACTCATGTATTATTGATTACTATATTCCAGTACTATCGGAAATACAAGAGGCAAACATATGATATTATAGAACATTAAATAATGCATGTATATATATATATATATATATATATATATATATATATATATATATATATATATATATATATATATATATTATATCACATTTCTTTCTCTCTATGGTAACTGCCTGCAGAAATCAATAAATGACATTTCCTAACTCTTTGACAGATGCTTCCATTATATCTACATTTCAGTATTAATGTCAGACTGCTTGTATTAGTGTAATCTGCTCATAGCTGTGCAATGCTCTTGTTGTCATTATACTGTTTTCATATTGTCCTGCAATCTGAGTACATCCCAGAGTCCATACTGCCCAGTCAACTAAGCTGCTCAGAGGACATTATCATGACCATTTGGACTCCATATAGAACCAACACAATGAGTATATATGTACTCGATATATATGTGTGCGCGTGTGTGTGTGTCCGTGTGTGTGTGTGTGTGTGTGTGTATATTCATCATCAAAAAAATTGTTGCACCAGGAAAGAAGTGTGGAAGATAGCAATGCTATGAGGAAGGAAGATACAGGTTACCAGGAACAATAAATAATAATACATTTAGACTGATATGGACAATATATCCATATCAGTATGGCACAGGGCTGCCATGTTTGCTAATGCAACACGCCAGACATCTCTGCATGGAGTTGTAGAGGTTCCTAATGGTGTCCTGTGATGATCCATCCCATGCAGCTTGAACATTCTCACACAGTTTCTGCAGATTTTGCAGGAGGGGTGGAGGTGGAGTGACACCATCCCTTCTGGATGTGTGACACGTGATAACAAACTTGTTGGCGCTGAACACAAATCTTCCACGGACTTGTTGGTCGCCTCCACCAAGACAAAAGTGGGACTTGTCGCTGAAGATGACCTGCTGCCATTCTAAATCACTCCATGGCAGTCTGGCACGACAACTTTGAAGTCTCTGGCAACATTGACGTGGCACTAAGCGCAGTCGTCACAATGTGCCAATAGTGCTGGCACTAATAGGATGACTCATGGAGGGCATCACTGCTCACTGAATGTCCATAATAGTGGCTGCTGGGTCAGTCAGGTACAGCAATAAAGCCCGTCCTTGCCTACATCACATCTGTGGGCATTCACATGTCAAACCCTCCCACCAAGTTTCGGTTGCATTCTATCTGGATGCAACTATTTGTGCAACTATCCTTTAGATAATGTGTGTATTAAGAGTTATTTTGGTATGCAGAGAACTGGCAGTTTTGACCCCATTTTTTTTAGTACTGTGGATGGCTTTCGTTAATTGTCCTTTCTGTCTGTCTCTGTCTTCTCTACCCCTAAATCCCCCCTCCACTCTGCTGGTCCACTTCTGTGTGTTAGCGGATCCGAGCATCAGGTCTGTTGCTGCTGGAGATGATTCTGTTTGGGTCCCTGCTTCTTTACTTCCCTGTAAGTGTGAGATTAAACACTGGACCTTCTTTCCAGATTACAGCACTGCATTTGGGATTATTTCATAACGGGTGCAGGGGCATGACTGGTGGGGCAGAGAATGAATGAGCCATTGCGTAACCTAAGGTTACTCAAACTTACTTTAATGATCACGGTCCACCTCCTCAATCAGCTGTAATATGCACTGGGGTGTTTGACGTCATTTAACAAATTTTGCATCATTTTAATCCAGTTTGATTATCGCACAAGCCTGGTGAAAGCTGCAAGTTACTGGAAACCGTCATATACACATTTCTAAAAAATTAAATACAGAAATTGACTGTATAAAGTAGCTGTATTCAAAAGTCTACAACCTGTAGAGACCAATAGACATACTAGCCTGATCGCTTTAAATCCTGCTGCACCTGTCTGTCAGTAGACTTACACTTATCTGTTCAGGGAATTAACTGATATCAAAAACATTTTCCACTCATGGCTCATTATCCATGCAGCAAAGCATAGGACCATGATCTGATGAAACTCTGTGGTGTTCTGTGTTAATCTTAGGAAATCATTCTTAATCTACATCCAGGAACGATACTGTCCAAAAGTCAAAGACCACCCTAAAAGTTTTCCTGTTCATGTGTTGTGTACATTGATAGTCTACCAGGTCTTCAATGGTTATTGTAACATTTAAAATATTTTTGTATTTTCTGGGCCCTGAAAGTTAATCCTCGATTGATCATTGTTTTGCAAAATCATTTATATATGTCTCTGTTTGTAGGTCTTCATTTTATACTTCAAACCCAGCACATTCCGGTGCATCCTACTCCGATGGGTCCGTCTGCTTGGCTTTGCCATTGTGTATGGAACTGTGACCCTGAAAATGTACCGGTCTGTACAACTTCTGCTATCTCTAACACCTTCACATTTACCTAACGGTCACCTGTCTATCCCTTTAATACCATCCCCCAGTGACCATTAGGTCATATATGAACTCCACAGCAGAAAGAGCACACATTACTTGGGTTGCTCAGTAACGGCATAACTTCTGGGGAAGAAGGGCTGAGGTCGCAATCGCACCAAGGCCCATAGAGCAGGTGGGCCTATCTAGTTATGCCGCACCACATAAAGGACTCCTCCAACCTTCCCACTTCAACCCTTCCAGACCAAGTACAGCAAACACAAAATCCTAATCTCGAGATGTTATTTTATTAACAATAAAAGGAAGCAACAAACTTCAGAGGCAATCTAAGCCTGTAGTTAAGGCCAAACATATTCCCTCCCGAGTTAACCAACTTACTTAACCAAAAGAAAACTTTAAAATAATAATAATAAAAAACATAATCTAACTTCTTCAGCATAAACAAATCCCAAAAGAAAATGTGCTACAGATTCAAATTCAATTCAGTTCAATTCAATTGCTGGTCTACAGATTACGCTTATTAGCATAGCTAGCTGAAAATGCAGGGAGAAGCACAAAGAAGAAGAAAAAGAAGAAGCCAACCACCAGGTCTTTAAATACATCCCTTCAAATTCAGTCAGCCAACCAGAGCACTTTATCACTTGCTGATCAGCAGCAGCACCTGAAACTCATGAGAGAGAGAGAGAGAGAGAGAGATTCTGACACAGCTGTGCCACAATGACTCAAAGAAAGAGCCACTTTCACCACTTAGCTTCCATCAGCCCTGATGTCTGTTTATTAGGGCTGTAAAGATTCTGAAACCAAGACTCTTACTGTCATACAAATGCCCATGCTCACATGCACTGAACTGTGGATTTGATTTGGAGAATCATTACAACTTCAGAGAGATAATCCATGACTAGACTGCAGTAGTATCCAAAAGTTTGCAAATCACTAATCAAAGCACATGTTTTGTGGATCTTCGAAGTGAACGTCAGTTCGCCCATCCTCAACAGAAAACACAGCATTTTCTTTGCACATTTAGCGCATAGTTTGTATATCCAATGCTTTACAAACACGTATTCTTATTGTGCTTCAGTGACTAAGACCTTATTTTTGGGTGTGCTATCCATATTTTTCTCAAAATTGTGTTTTCTCATTTTCCCCTAAAATAAATTTTTTATAAACTAGACTGTTTTTGTCTATTATGATCCATATCCTCAGGGTTCTAAGAGTATTCCTGTCACGCACTGCTCAGAGAGTCCCCTACATGTCCACCGCTACTGTACTGAGGGTGCTGGGAGTGATGGTGCTCACTGTCAGCTGGTTTCTGTGCGCTTGGACTGCAGGGGTCCTACAAAACCGAGACCGAAACATTCCTCTACTGATTACTTCCACCACCTCAGATGGTCAGGGCTTCAGTGTGTGTGACCTGGACCGGTGGGATTACATGATGGCTGTGGGTGGGTGAAATTTGCAGGATTATAACCCTATGTCTTTCTTATGTTCTTATTTCTTTTCAAATAACACTGGCCTATGTAGCCCCATGCATTGAACAGCCAGACCTTTTTTTGCTGAGAGGAGCCATCAAGAGATTGAATAAATAACTGATGAAAACTAATCCAGTGGATTTTCAAGCTTATTTCAAAATCATTATTTGAAATGATTAGATATGAGTAGCAAACTAACAATCCATGGCCTAAAATGCTCAACTACCAAAACGGCACATCAAATAATGGCTACATGTTAAACTGACCGCTGTTTCCCTGTCTCAGCGGAGTTGCTGTTCTTATGCTGGGGGAGCTTTCTCTGCAATGCAGTGAAGGCTGTACCCTCTGCCTTCCATGAGCCTCGCTACATGGGCATTGCTATCCACAACGAGCTCCTTCTTTCCGCCATGTTTCATCTTCTTAGGTAAGTAATCAGTGTCATGCTCACATGCTCAGAAACAAAAACATCATTATTAAAACTTTGGGACAGTATGGTGAATGGAAAACATACCCTCATTTAACACCTGATGCCTTAAACACATTCCAAAAGAATTGCTTGCCACTGTCCTGTTATCAAGAGCATAGGCATCCCTGAAAATTATAAATGGACAACACTGAATAAAATCCTCACTTGCATTACAAATAAAGGAAGCATTCATGTTGGAGATACTTGATTTTTAACCATGACATGAGCACTGATACGCCCCTATACATAAGCTGCACGATATATCGTTACAGCTTTGTCACTGCGATGTGTGCATGCACCTTACTTACATAGTGTATAGTATGTTTTTGATGCTAGAGTGAAAAACTTCCATGGTTCCCTGACTCTGATTTAAGGTTTCTCATATGCTCCATTTAGCTGAAGCTCTTACCCAGAGCAGCTTACAAGGTGTATCATATTACAGGTAGGCCAGTGTAGTGTTAGGAGCCTTGCCCAAGGACTCTTATTGGTGTAGCACAGCGTAGTAACCCAGATCAGGATTTGAACCCCAGTCTCTCACATGTGGTGGTGGCTCCTTGGCAGGTAGTGGTGTTAGCTTTTGAGCTACGCCAACCAAGATGAATAGTCACAATGCTCACCGTGCACTAAACTCGATGTGAGAGCTTTATCCTTAAAAAGTGAAGGATAAACGCACACTCATAAGCGGCAAAAAGTAATTTCTTGGCTTTTGGTATAATTTTTTCACCCCAGTCATTTTAAAATGCATTTTTAATGCTGCTCAAGTCATCTGGTGACAATATATTAATATTTTTCACGTCGCAATATATCTGTATATAATGTTGCAGTGTTGTTGTTTTTTTTTTGTTACTAAACCATGAACATTAAGCCCCTCTTGACGAGCCCAGTGTGCTCTAATTTGCCAAGCCACACACTCTGTTCAGATGATTAACCACCAGAGCAGCATCCCGCTACAAGTTCTGCCCCCACACCCCCTGGCTATCATTGGTTCTGCGTCTTATACTGAATGTCAGGAAAAACAAGTTGGTAGACCTGATCCACTTTTGCAGGAAGGTACACTGGAGCAGAACAATTCAGAGTGGAAAGCTGTTATTTTTTTTACCTCTCTGTACACTGTGTGAGGGCATGCCAAGTTTGCCAGTAAGGTGTAGCAAGCTTGACACCACCTTGTAACAGAGAAGAGGGATAGAATTCCAATGAGGCGTTTCAGGCAGCTCAGAAGAGTGGTTCTGTGTGAGAGAGTTTCTCCCTCTGCCGTGTACTTTGGGGCTTTATAACTTTACAGAACTTTTACATTTACAAAAAGCTACAAACACACTAAAGGGGAAAGGAAAAGCTGGAAAAGCATAGATAGATAGATATATAGATACTTTATTGATCCCAGAGGGAAATTCAAGAAATGCATACTATGTCCCCTGTAATCCAGTGCCATGTGAGGGATCAAAGGTCACAGATTGTTGCAGGCATTCAATTCCGAATGATCATATATTTACAAAAACAGTTGACAAAGTAAATCATTAACAAACTATACTGCATGCATTTAACCTACCATCTCAACATTTTTGGAATTGTGTTTTGCAGTATGACACATTGATTTGACTGTATCCGTAACTCCTGCCATTCTTAGATTTGCAAGGCCATCGCTTCATCCTGACTGGATGCTCTTGCTGTTCTTTACCCATACTCATGTGACAATCACAGTAACCCTTGGACTGCTGTTCATTCCTAAGGTACTTCTCCCTAGTTAAAAGGTTATGCGTATGGCACAATTTAATAGATAGTGACAGATTACCAACAGATTATAAAGTGCTTCAGATTGTGTCTATTGTGCTTTCAGTTTCTCCACATTTCTCGACCTGTGAAGGAGGAGATTGCGGCAGAGGTTTATGAGGATGAGGTGGATCTGCGGCGTTCATGCTCATACCTCAATAGCAGCTTTACATCCGCCTGCTGGAGTGACCACAGCCTGGACCCTGATGACATCCGGGTAAACTCTTTTACCCCCATGCAGCCCTGCTAGCAACCCCAAACAACCTCTCTAGGGCTCACTGTATGATAATATCTGCGTATAGGCCAAGAGACAGCATTATCAATTAACTGCTGCTAATAATGGGATGCTAATTAAACACTGAAAATATTAAAATATCGGACGAACATGTCTATGCTAAGTGTAGTGTATAACTGTTTGGCCAAAGAGCAGATATTCTTATATAGTGTCCCAACAAACAATAAACTAACCATAAATATGTCTAAACCATTCCTAATTAAAGCCATGCCTACTAACACTATATTTACTTAATGAAACTGTGAAAATAACATTCATCATAATAAGATGATAAAATATGTTAAACATTTGTAGTGACTGCTTCAACCACACTAGTTCATATTGCATGATCTCTTCTCCCTCTTTCCCCATTTCTTCCTCTCCCTGCTTCTCCTCGAATCTTTATTGAGTGTTCCTTTCTCTCCATAATAATCATGCCCACTATTCAAACTCTCTTCAAACTCATTCTTTTCTGAATCCCCTCTCTTTGCACCATTTACTTTGGCACTAGGATGAGTTGAAGAAACTTTATGCACAGCTGGAAGTCCACAAGACCAAAAAGATGGCAAACAACAACCCGCACCTGCAAAAAAAACGCAGCTCTCGGCTTACGCTTGGTCGGTCCCTTATTAAGCGTATAGCTGAGATCCCCGAGAGCCTGAGTCGGCAGTGTAGTCGCGAGGACAAGGACATATCAGGGGCTGTAGGAACCAGAAAGTGGTCAGGATCTTACATGGCAACTCCTGACAGTGCCAGTATAAAGAATGAGACAGCAAGGCTGCCATCTCCAAAGATGCGAAAGTCCCTTAGTGCCTATGAGTATGTCCCAGAAAAGGATAGCTCCCGAAAATCCTCGATGAGAAACTCCTTCGACAAGAGGTCCTCACATATCTCAGAGGCAGAATCCATTGACACAGCTTTGCTTATTTGTAAATCAGCCAGTGCTCACAATCTTGCAGTGGACAACAACCTTCTGCAACCCGTCTCCACTCGCTTTCAGAAGTCTCTTAGTTTCACAGAGAAGCACAGAGATCACTATCCTCTTTGCCCCACTAGAAGCATGGAAGATGCATCCCTTGCTGCCAAAGCAAGCCCAGGAGTAAAGGTTCAGCGACCGCAGGGATCTATAAAGGAGCAAACCTCAAATGCATTGCTTTGTCTGTCATTTGACAAAGCCGAAGTTTGCCCTTGGGAAGTTGAAGAGGAACAGCCTGCTAGCAAAAATCTGTCAAACCAAAAACATGTCACATACTCACTCTCTCAGGAACAACCTCCAGTAGCTGAGTCGACATCCTCACCCACCCGACTCTACGTATGTCCCTGGGAAGCTTTGCCTCCCCCACCTCCTCCTGTGGCAGAGGGAGGGCATGTAGTGGACTCAGATGTTGACTCTCCAAGGCCAAAACCCCCAATCTCCTCCAGTGCTCCAGGATCACCCCATGGCTTTGCCAAGCCGAAGGACCACCGTGGCTTCTCTTTCCGTTCAGCTACTCAAAGCCTTCTCTTAGCCAGGGGAATGGTGTCTGGAAAAGGCAGTGGCAAGGATAGAAGTAGGAATGAAGTTAGCAGCAAAGAGGACACATCACAACAGGCTCGGGCAACATCAATGAAACTGACTCCAGGCAGTGCCACAAGTTTAGGAAGGAAGACGCCGCAAACTCCAAGACGAGCTATGACCACTATCGATACGAAACCTTGCCTTGTGAAACAGGAAGCGATAAGACTATCATCATACGATTCTCCGGAGAGGAGCCCCAAAATCAGTGCTCCTACTCATGTCTGCCCATGGGAGTCAGAAGAGATAGTAATGGAAGTCAGAAAACAAAACCCCTATGAGCATATAATACAAAAGCAGGGCAGCAAGCAGAGACTGTCTCTGACTCTTAGTACTGATAGTAGCAAATCATTGTTGCACCACCTTAGACCCTCGCTAAGTATTCCAAAGGCAGAAGTGTGTCCATGGGATGTACCAAACCAGACTCAGCCAGTGCATCAACAAAGCAGTATTGCTAACATTTGTCCCTGGGAAGTGGAGGAGCCAGATCAATTACAAGCCAAGGGTGCACGTGTTGATGTTTGTCCTTGGGAAGCAGATGGCAAACAAACAGAATTAACAACAGAGAAAAAAGGCCTATTAAATGTCTGTCCATGGGAAGACTCGGAGGAGGCATCCAGTATTCATCAAAAATCAAAAGAAGAACAACGTCGGAGCAGTATAAAGGCCGAAGTATGCCCTTGGGATGTGCCAGATACCAGTACCGCCCAAGTTAAACAAGATTCTGCCACATCACCTTCAGAAGCAATGAAACCAGCTGAGAGAGTTATATATGTAAATACTCCACAGGAAACTCCATCAAAGGCCACAAGCCCAGTGCAACAAGAGACAGATCGAACAGACGTTTGTCCATGGGAAACAAGTGAAGCAGACAAACATCAAGAAAGCAGTCGTGGTGATGTATGTCCTTGGGAATCAGAGAACACAACTGGGAAGGATTCTGAAACAATTCTGGAAACTGAAGCAACTAAGAAGAGCGCAACACGTTCATTAACTAAACAACTCACCAGTACTGCAGATGCATGCCCATGGGACTTCCCTGAGTCTTCTCAGTCCAATGTCACAGACGCCCAGGTTCAAGAAAGTGCTCATTCCACTATATGCCCATGGGAATCAGAGGAGAAGCCAAAAACTGATGCTGAAGAACAACCGGGCGAAGCTGTGCTCAGGAAAACTACAGAAACATCACACAGACTAACCAAACAGCTCACTGGCACATCCGAAACTTGTCCTTGGGATTTCCCTGAATCGCAGCCTACTGTGACAGAAACTGTAAGTGTAACCTCCCAGGCATCCACAACCAAGAAAGCAGATGTATGTCCATGGGAGACAGGGCCTGCGTGCTCAGAAGAAAAGGATAGTGCCATAACCAAGGAGGCAGAGAAATCAGTCCTGAAACAATCACATGCTGATGTTTGTCCTTGGGAAACTAGTGAGCCAGTCCAAAAACAAGAGGTTGTTTCTGCTGAAGTCTGTCCCTGGGAAACGAGTGAGACGGAAACTGGAAAGCCAGTAAAATCATGCCAAAAACAAGCAAGTCTTCTATCCGATGTTTGTCCATGGGAGACAAGTGAGCCAGAAAAGCTAATCCAGAAACAAGAGAGCATCGGTGCCGATATTCGCCCCAGGGAAACAGAACAGACACCCAAACCAACTCAAAGTCAGGACAGCCCTCAGGAACCAGAGGACTCAGAGAAGTCACAAATGCAAGAAAGCGTCTGTGCAGACGTGTGCCCTGGGGAATCAGCCTCTGAAACACCAGCACAGGCAGAGGACAGCACTGAGCAAAGTGTGATTGAGATCAGGAAAACAGACGTGCCACTATCTGCAGACAGCAGTCCACATGGCGCACACGGGTCAAGAGCTAATCGGCCTCTGACGCGATGTGATGCACTGTGTCCATGGGACATGGAAGGGGAATCCCAACCTGTCGTGATAGAGCATGATAACAACTCAGATGTTTTTACATGGGAGGAACCAATACCAGAGGAGGAGGAAGGTGATGCAGAAACTGCTGCAGAGGCCTTTATTTTCCCACCTGACTTATAAGCTGTGAACTACTTAGCACTGTGCTTGTTCTTTTAGCTTCAGCGGCGTAAACCAAATTCTAAAAAAAACTGGGCCACTAGTCATACTCCACAGTAAACATGTAATGTCCATTCATTGCAACTGCCATACTGTAACGGCCACTAAAGAAGACTACCATAGTGAATGTGCTTCTGAAATTTCAGCTCATCAAGCAATATGCCAAGTCTGAAAATCATTGTGATGGACTGGTCTCCCCACCTAAGTGCATATCCCCCTTTGGTCCTAAATTATTGTCAGCCCCTCTTTGAACTTGGTATTGTTATTCGTGTGTCTTTGTGTGTGTATGACAGTGAAGTCTCTTTAATTGCCAGCCCCACCTTTGCATCACCTTCAAATCAGAGACTCCCAAACAGAGAGATACTGATCAAAGCATTGACGGTATGAGAGCGAACATCTGTCACAGAGGAACTTTATATTACGCTGGTATTTCCTGATGAGAAGAGAAGTGGAACCGCATTCTATTGTATCTCTTCATCTATGCTGAACGCAGTTGCTTCTGTGATATAAGCAAGTTTGAAACTACATGCAACGCATTCATTAACTTAAAACTGGCACGGCAGTGATGTATGTGTGGGAAGGCTTGTTCAGGGAATGTCCAAGACCATGTGCAAACTATCATGAGCAATTTATTAAGCCATTTTGTTTACGTTAAATTTGATATATATATATATATATAAGTATGCATTTATTATCAGAACTGTTTTGTTTACAAACAAATGTAAATATAAACAAACTATTTTGAACTTTCAAACAGCCTTTATGTTATTGACTCTGCCTATTGTTCAACTCAGTAGTCTTATCTGTGTATCTGAGAAGGAAGACATGCGCATGCTTCAGGACTATATAATATTTGATACTTAAGAGAGTTCCACTCTATATTACAGCATCACAGATTTGTGGTGACAACCAGCTGGGCAACAGCAGGCTTTATGCCAACAGTTATTTATCCACTGGAATTATCTAGCTTCAGAAACTGGTGTTAGTTCAAGTGTGCATGCATTTGAAACACCTGGATTGGATCAGGTCTTTATAGACGACTATGTTATTTGTGAGTAATAAAATCAGATTTGTGTGTCCAGACATCACACCAACTGATCTGTGTGGTTTGCTGTGGTACTGATGTAGGCATCAGCAACTACATCCCAGCACTTCTGTTACTCTGTATTTGACATTTTAATCATTTTTGCATTGCAAGTGACCCATAAGACACTTTGAAATCCAATTTGAGCAGCCAAAGCATCCAAAATGATTAAGGTGTTAAGAAACCCAAGTAAATGACTATATTGTATTTGCTCACCAAGCATAAAGACACAAACCAAAGGCTCCGGCGGGTCTGGTTAACCCCTTATGTGAATCTTATCAGAAACCCTTTTATACATAGTCCCACCGTTTTGGAAAAGACAAGAGACAAATTAGCAATGAAAAAAAAAAAATCCACCATGTTTAGCGATCACCTAATTGCATATACTTATTCACCAAATCCTGACTGTCCAGGTGATGTCGTGTCAAGGTGTTCATTCTCACCTCATGTGACTGACTTGGGTGGTCAGGTACTTTCCACTTTTTACCCCCCAAAAAAATTCTACAGTTGTTGCTCCTGGTGGCTTTGGTACACAGATGTTTAGTCATTCCTGTCCATTTACTGAAGTTTACCAATACCCTACAAGTTAGTGGTTTGTTGCCGAGTATGCTGGCTAGTGTGTTCCCCCCTTTATGAAAGTTTTTGTAATGTCTCTTCCAACACATATTTTTCTCAACTGAAAATCCATCGGTGACTCGCGTTCTGGTTCCTTTTGTCACACCAGTGCACTCCTGCTTTCTTAACACCACAACAAATGTAATTTTGACATTTTATTCAGCATCAGGCTGGCCTGCTTTACCTGCCTCAACATGACTCAAGAGACAAGACATCTTGAATACTAAAAAGCACTACATACAAAAAAGTCATTATTCTTATATTGTTCACCAGGTATAGATTCTGCACTTTGTTGCCATCTATCTCAAAATAGTGTGCAGAGATGCAGAATGAAAGTGACACTCCATCACTTTTCAATTACCTTTCAGATTGTTTTTTTTTTTTTTTTTTCCATCATTTTAGTTACATTTTGGAATGAAAATTAAGCATTTGCACCACATACCTTATGTAAGATAGTGACATTTAGAAAACCCAAATAAGTGAAACCACAGTATTTTACATTTTAATAAAATCTCCGAAACAAGACATACAATACCTTTTTTACTGAAGCGTAACATCAGACCCTGTACCCTTTTATTTTCCCTACATAGTGCAAATGAAGGTCAGTCATGCAGTGTTTGATATTCAGTGGGAATAGTTTATTTCATAAGTCAACACTCAGCCTGTACATAGAGGATGGATGCGCCACCCTCTGGATTACTTGTGCCATTGCACTGCCTTGGGCTTGGGTATCACATAATTGAGACTCTCAAACTCCTCGTCCGGCTTAAGCTTGGGTCCTGGGATCACAACAGTCTGGAAAGGGGGAGGGAAAAATACAGTAAAGCATCTGATAACCAGAAACGTGTGAATGAGGTTAAATGACAGAACTAATGAACCTGCAGACCTTAATGATGGGGTCTTTAGGCGGAGCCCATGCAGGAACAATCTTGCCATGAAGCCTCCATCGACCATAGGGGTTGACCAGGTGCCTCTCCATCACCAGGTACTCCAAGACGTCTCTGGGTTCTTCCTCATCTCCCAGCATCAACCGGCCAAATCGGTCATAGATTGCTAATGTCTGAATGACCCAAAACAGTAATATGAATCACATGCTACAAAAAAAGCCAGGTGACCTATACATTTGAAGCACGAACCACAGGGGAAAACATAAGGACATGGTGCTTCACTCACCTGTCTGGAGTGCATACGGACTGTCACTTGACCATACAGATTGCCCTTACTGACCATGTCAGGGCATCGTGCATGAACCACCCGTGGCGGCTCCAACGACTCAATAAAGTGCCAGCGCAGTGTTTTATAGCGGTTCCCTCGAACCATTTCCTACACAGAATACAGAACTCACTCATGATGTGCTCAACAGTATGACAAATCATTACCAGGTGTGAGCCAAAACAGTCAGTCAGTCTGTATTAATATGTTGCAGTCTTCTATAAATATCACATATCGCTTAAATTTAATTATGAAAGAGTGGTATACATACAGGGTAACACCTTTCTGTCACCAAAGAATGGAGTTTCTCTTTGTTGAACCTACAAACATGAGATACAAGGAATAGGATAGTGAAGCTAAACACAATTAACATGATCAGAACATCGCAGTAATAAACATTGGGTAGAAAACCAACCTGAAGGGAAACATTCAACAATTACATTTTTTATTTTACATTTAACAGTCGCTCTGCATGTAAAGCTAAAATCTACTGATAGCTGACCAGCGGGATCACTGGGACAATACGCTAAGTCAGACTTAATCACACTGGGACATGAATTCAAGTGAGACGAACTCATTAAAAGGTCATGGCTATAAAAACACAATGTGTACCCAGACTTAATGTAGCCAATCTGAAGCCTGTGATTTCTCCCCCCCCACAAAAAAAACAAAAAAACTTTTATAAAACAAAATAACAGTCTCAAGCAAAGGTTTAAAGCACCACATGCAGGCCAGAAGCTCCCACACAAACGGTCACAATATGTACTCATTCCATTTCAAAACTTAAACTTAATTAGGCCAACTGGTGAGATACTGATGGAGCACTTCTGGGACAGTTTGGTTGATTGACTCCAGCTAACTATGTTGACCTTGCTTTGACAGTATACCCCATATTGTTTCCTTAGATTAAGTCAGAGCACAGACTCATAATGCTGCAGGCATTTGGTTTAATACAAAATTAGCTGCACAGACATCTAGTCAAGGTATCAGTTTCATTAAGATTATTCCACTGAACTCAATCTGAACAATACTGGTACATTTCAGAGATTCCATTAACTCCATTTACCAGGCCGATCTGGTTTTAAAAACTAGAACAAAATGATGCATAAAGAAGATGGAAAGTCCCATATGCAATCACTTTGGGGAGAAGCTTTGTTAGCATGATGCATGCTGGATGTTGCAATTGAGCGATGAATTATTCACAGCAGAGCCAGAGCCAGTTCTTCCACTATCTATATGAAAGTCTAAAAGCCAAACAGAACAGAAAACGGTGCTTCTTACTGTATCAGGGCCAAATGAGCCTCAATAAAGATTTCCTGAGCTCGCACTGCAAACTCCTTAGTAGTAAACGCGGAGTCATGATCCTTTATTTTACGTATCCTAAGGGGAAAAAAGAAAAATTAGCCGAAAGCAACCAGACGCTTTAGAATATAACTGCACAGCATCAAACACCTAAAGTATCACGTAACACTTTGAGTTACCACTTTATTTGGTGCACATCTTGTATCTGCACAAAATGTCAATTGTATCAGCTCCACTCAACCTGGAGGTGCACTTCGTAGATACAAACTTTGACTTCAGCATGCGTATTGCTGCAAAAAAATTTTGGCTACTCTCTATCCTGTCCATCAGCGACAACCACAAGAGCACCATGGACTAGATGATCAGACATTACGTGGATCATTGTAAACTGCAGTGATGTCAATATGGTAGCGACAGTAGTTAGTATGTACAAGGTATGTGTTCCTTATAAACTGGCAACTCTTAGATAAAGTTTTAATGACACACATAAAACAGAGATCCTTACGCCAGCTGTGAGGCAGCACTCTGTCTCAGCTGCTCAGTTCGCTGTTTCAGACCCTCCTTGGACAGAGTGGAAAGGCGAGCATCGCCCTCGGGAGGGATGTACGGATCAACGATTCCAGCTATCAATCATATAAATGAAGCAGAGGAAAAAAATAATAGCACTGAAAAAAAAAAGCATCTGCCCAAACCCTCCAAGCACTCATAAAGGACACGACTAAGATAAACTAACGGCATAAGAACATGCGAAGTCAACCCAGCAACTCCAGAGACGACAGGACATTGATAGTATCTAGAGGTCACGGTAAAGCTGGCGTACCTGTGCATGCTATGTTTATGGGTCTCTCAAAGTACTCCTGTCTGATGACCACTCCGGCGGCCCGCGCCTTTGCTTCCTGCTCTGCATGGCTCTTATCTTTCAGGCCCACTGCAGGTGGGATGAAGTACCGCTTCTTTGTCCGGATAGGGATCACCACAGACTGGGGGAACGGCATGTCCAGCAAGGGTGCAACACCCTGGAAACACAGGCATAGATCAGAAGTATAATCTATTATAGTAATATTTATTAACATAATTTTTCATATTTGATCAAAACTAATTTTGTTCTTTTTTTAAGTTTGACTGAAATCTGGAGCAAATTTTGTGACAAATAACATTTTATCCAAAGCATTTAACAGGAAATGTTCTCGCATGTTCTGTTTTTAAATGATGTAACAAGAAAAACAAAAACAGCAACAGAAGTGTTATAGATGACATATCAGTACTGATGAGCGCTGGGCCAATATAGAAAACAGTCAACTGGATTTTGGAAAAAGAAAGAGTACTCAGCTCTGAGCTACCATGAGCATGATGGTCCACCTCTACATTTGTATGTAAAGGTTTGAGACCCTCACCCGACATTTTGTTGATTTTCTAAAATGTTTTTTTTTTTAGATTTATCTTCACTGGAACGCTAACACCCCCCTAGCATTATGTCTCCTCCACTACTGCTGTTTTAACTCTTAACAACATACAGTCAGGCTGGTAGCGTTGCACTGGCATTCAGCAAACCCGACTCGTCCATCAGACTGCCAGATAGAGAAGCGTGATTTCCACTAGCAATTTACATCACTCCATTTAACACTGTCATTGTGCATGGTGATGTAAAGCTTGTATGCATGGGACCCCGCTCTATAACTGAGTCACTGTGTTTTTTTTTTTTTTTTTAAACAATACATTTATATTGGTCTATCCAGTGACAGCAAGAAAATAAATACAATTACTGTACTTTTTAGTAATTTTTGTGTATCTGTACTTTACTGAATTTTGAATGACTTTGTACTTTATCTACATTTCAAACTCAAATCTTACATTTTACCACTACCACTCCACTACATTATGCAAACATTGTAGTTCCTTTCAGCTTAGGAGGACTAAAGGGAGGACTTTTACTGGAGGACTATTTTATTTTGGGTATCTCTACTGTAACTCAAGTACATGGTTTGTGTACTTCGTCTACCACTGGCTCTATTTAAGCTATCTATTTAAATTGTTTTTATATGTGGAGCGTGCAGATCGAGAAGCAGTGTTTTATACCACATCAAAGTTAAAATTTCATTTCAATAAAGTAAGGAAATTTTGTCTTTCTAGAACATGGGCTCTTACAAAAAGGCAGGAGAGAACTGCTTCATTTCATTCTGCCCATGTCATATTATACCAACATCAAATTGAAAACCAGAAAACAAGTCTCACGTAGCATTTGCCAACTGCTATTAAAAAACAAAAACACTGCAGTAAACGAAGTTAAATAAATATCTCTTCGCTCAGCTGTTCTTCTCAGGCTGCATCACTCTGAAGCGTGTCAGGCGGAAAGTCACTGTAATTTGTTTATGTCTTCACCTAGAAACTCAAACAGCGCTGCATAATAATTTTAGTAATTGTCTAATATACTCATTATAAAAATGCATATTTCCATACCTTTAAATTCTGACATGCCGCTTGATTAAAGAATCTTAACGTCCTACAGATGGACGTCGCCATTTTCGTGCTGTTTCTTCTGCAGTGTTACCAAATACTACGGGGATCTCATCAGCGCCACCAAGTGGACAGGCGAGTAATTAAACCGCTGGGCTTCAACAGAGATGAGATATGACGCCTAGATCCTCCACGGCAATATATTTCCGGGAAAGCGGTCACGTGGTTTTGGCACGAGATAGGAAAGACTCGTTTCCCCATTAGGCAGACAACATTGACTCAAGTTCCCATTCGCACCAACAAGGAATTCTCCTCGTTTCATCTTTAGCGATTATTTTACAGATTACAGCGAACGCATGCCCATTTTTGTAAATGCGTGTTGTATGTATGCATTTTGAGCCTAAAACGGATTTTCCGATCAGCCGATTTTAAGATAAAAGCAGGTGTTGGTGGAGTTTGGTCAGCTCGCTGCCCAGTCTTTCGGTACAGGCTGCTGCTGTTGCCCTGGGAGACGTTTGTGGGGCGGGGCGAAGAGGTCGACGTAAAAAGCATACAGGAATGGAACCCCGTTTTACCTCCATTCACTTGATATGGGCCATCTTGGTTTACTTTATACACAGTTTACCAAAGTGCGAACTCAACACTCTCCCACTGAAAATTCTGAATTTCTTCAGTAGTTCTGAAAAAAAAAAAAACCCTGAATAATTGTGAAAATTTTCTATTATTTGAAAATATATAGATATACTTGCTGATAATTTTCTATTACTTTTTTGAATATATATATATATATATATATATATATATATATATATATATATATATATATATATATATATATATATATATTCAAACCGCAATATATGCTGGTTTTGCTGGTGACCAGCAAAACCAGCTCATTTTGCTCTATACTATTTTTGCTAGGAGGGTGATCTTCACTGGCTTACTGTAAAGTACTTCATTCATTTTACAGTTCTTCTGCTCACTTACAGAACCGCTCAACAACCTCACTTCTTCCTACATGTCTGAGCTTCTCCTTCCTTCTTTAGCTTCCGATTTACTGCCAAGCTAATCTTCCCCTCTTATTATAACACACCCCTTTCGTCCTCTCTGCTGTCTGCTTCTGTTTTCCCGTTTGCCCTTTGGTGTCCTATTACCATTGTAAGCATCTTTGAGTTCTTGAAAACACTATAGAAGTTTCATGTATTATCATTATTATTAATGAGGCTTGACAGTTGAACGTTGTGTGCCAGACTGACTGGAAGTTGTATTATGGGTGCTGCATGGAGGCTTGTCCAACCCATCAACAGGCAATTCACAAGTGTTGCCTAAAACTCAAAGGAGAAATAAGTAAGATGACATCTGTCGAATTCATGCTCTATGCAGTCCTTTTTTACTGGTCTTCCAGGTTTAGGAGAAACATTGCAAGGTTAGCTTCACACTTCATGTTTAGCTGATATTTTTGTTACTCGTTTTCTTCTATTCAAGCCAGAAAAAGCAGGGTACACTATCAACTTCTTTACATAAAAAAAGATATGGAGCTCAGTTTACAGACAATTAAATTGTAGTCCCAGTAGTGGTCAGAAAAAATGTTCAGCCCTACCACTCACTCAGTTTTGCAGCTACATGTTGGACAAACAGGCCTTATTTTATACAAATTGTTTTCTTTTTTTCACCCCCCATGCAAGCTCTGAGAGCATCATCAGTTGTCAGATTTGTGGCCATAAACATTATTAAATGCTCATACTTCTCATGCCTCATAAATATTGGGCAGACTGTTAGGAATGTCTTTAATGTATTATAATATATATGTTAATACATAATCGTTAAAAACATCTGCAGCACTATGCTTTAACAATTAAGGTGTCTTCTTCTTGTCTTTAAGGCGTTTGATGTTGACTTTCTTCACATTCTTACAAGGCAAATCTCAGACGACAGTGAGTTTTGTTTATTGTGAAAAGCCTGTACTGTATAGAAGGTGTAGTGAAGGTCAAAACAGCTTGTGCTCCATCAGAGCAAGCACCACAACTGGGAAACTAAGCTGAATGTAGCTTTTTGCTAGAAGGTCAACATGACTCCACATTTGTAACATTTCCTATTGCACAATGAACTGAGCAGATGCAATTGCTCAGAACTAAAATGGTACTACTGTAGTTTGGGCAGAGGCTCCTCCTCCAAAACCCAAGAGCTCCCATCAATATTTACTGTACACCTTTGCAGGCTCAAGCGTTTAGTGCTTACATTAAACTGTGGTCGTCACCCTGCGGAAAGCTTTCCTTGGCTCAGGGAGTCTTGTGGACATAGTAAACATGTACACATGAATTTAGAAAATTTCTTTTGAATGACCTGTCAAACACGAATAAGTGACGAATTTATCACTAAGGTAAATCATTTAAAGAGTGGAACAGCTCATTACAGTTACATTATAATTACAATTAAGAATGACATCAGCTACATGCTGACATTTATTTATCGGTGTTTCTGAATTTGATCATCTTTCATGCAATGCTTATTTCATAACCAATTAATCATAATATGGACTAAAAGGATCAGTTAAGCTTTAGAGTTACTGAAACACAAACAGGTAAACACGAACATTCATACTGGACACATGAAATCGTTTTACTACTTCAGGGGACGTTTTACTCTTCATTTCTTTTCATCTTTAATGAACACCGATTGTATCCTTAAACAAAAGCACAACAAATGTTTCAGGGAAAGAGTTGGAAAGCTTGATCTCCTGTAAGGTTTATGAGCCACATCAGATATATTTGTAATAGATATACTTGCTGAACAAGCCTATGTGTATCTGCAACATCTGATTAACATTTACTTGCATGTTTAAGTACAAATACCAATCTGGTCTCAATCATCAACTTCGTCATCATCATCACCACCATGATTATTATTGCGAACCAGTTTTACCGATTTAAGGCCTCAGAGCACAATTACAGAGTAAAATCACTGTCATTTCTCACTTTTAACACAAGATTAAGAGGGACCTCGACTCGATCTAGACTGTGTTGATATATTCCAAGGGCCCCAAGTATTTTCATTCTATTTCAGTTGTGATTTCTTTAGCACAACATTAAAATAACTGTTGAATATACACTTTATAAAATGCTTTATTTTTTACAACTCAGTTTTTATGTGGTAGGTGCGGGGGGGTATCGTAAATGACTTTCTTTGCTTTACATCTTGCCGACATTAAAGTTGCTTGAGAGGAACAGGCCATTAGGAGTGCGCTGCGGAGGAGGGGGATGGATTCAAACAGAAGGAGACGCTATTCAAATTAGCTGAGGACTCAGCAAGAATACTTGCATTATACAATATACATACAGTACCATGCTTACGCTGTTCGGTCTGGTAAAACCGTTTCAGCATTGGGGGATCAGTGCCGTTGCCATTAAATGTCCATTCTACAACCACACCACCATGACCTTTAACCCCATTCTGCCAAGCCATATCGCAGGGTGATTCTTTGTAAAACTGGCTGTAGCCATCATCATGGATGACACGGCAGAAGTTGTCGATTACTGTTTGCAGAGAAAACATATATAGCAAAAAAAAAAATACAAAAAAAAAACAGAAAGAAAAGAAAAACCCAAAACTAAAAATAAACTTGAAATCATCAATATAAAACATTGCAAGCATGCCTCTTATTTAAGAGATAAGCAGAAGAGCAAAAACAATTCACATTTATCATACTACTGTGTACATGTGCGTACGGAAATGTCTGACTGAGTACTGTACTGAATGAGTGCTAACTGTAGAAAGCATATGCATGCGTTATCACCTTTAAAAAGAAAAAAGAAAAAAAAAGGAAGGAAAAAAAAAAAAAAAAGAAAAGAAAAAACCCACATCTGTCATTTTGGCCATTTCCGTTCACATCTTCGCACATGCATCAACTCCAGCAGGCAGAACGGGGTACGGCATTCCTCATCACGCTTTTGACAGCTTAGGTTCTTCTGTCTTGATTTTGATTTCTCTTGGGTATGTCTCAAGATGGAGCTGCAGTGCTGTAATCTTCCTTTTATTGTCACCAGATATAGAAAAAACAAAGCCCATTTGGTTTCTGGATGCTCTCGCTCTCTGGTCGGCGAAGGGGTGGAGGCAGCGATGATTTGCTGGGAGATCTGAGTGAGTGAGCAGGTCAGGAGAGGCCAGGGTCAGAGGTCAAAGGTCAGACAGGGGGCACCTTGCGCTGCAGTAAGTATTGGTGGATGTCGTCGGCATCCCGTTTAAGCCACGCTGCATTCAGGAGAATGTTCTCGCAGCACTGCTGGACAGTACGCTCAGCTGCTGGCGCATGGTGACTCTCGAAGAAACTCTGTAATTACAAATAAAATGACATGGAGATGAGGATTAATCACTACCTGATAAATCTACTACAGTAAAGAAACCAGACTGCTGAATGATGCTAATAGAGTGTAAACCAGCTTCTTTGATGGTCTTAGACTGACTGGGAAGACTGAAACTCAATTACAGTGGTGTGAAAGTGTTTCCCCCCTTTATTATTTCTTATTTTTCAAAATAGCTGATGTATTTTACTAACATTCAACCAATTACAACAACAGCAACCACAAGACATACAGGAATCCAAAATACAACCCCTAAGCTCATTTTGTTTATTTCTCCCTGCTTTACCCACACTGTTTCGTGTAGTTCTGTTTTTAGTGGTGTAGTGTTTTAAACTGAGGCCTGTTAATGAGCTCATTAGAATACTAGCACCATACACAGACAGCTCTCAGAAGGGTTGGATTAACTTCAGTAATGCTACTGTAACACTTTGTATCTTGGTTATGTGGCTTACCTTTACTTCTGCAGCCATTTTGTCGATTGCAAACCCATCAACAGTGAGCTGAAGGAGAAAAACACAAGTAGTAAAAAACTATTTTGCAATATAGTTTCATAACACACATTGCACCCACAAATTTGAACATACAGTTTGAACACACCCCAGTGAGGTTAACAATAATAAACTAATTGCAGTATATAAAGCACATAATGTATTACAAGCTGCAGATAAAAATAACAGTAATAATAATAATAAACAAATGTAATATGCCTAGTAGTGCCCAAACATATGACCATACACGAATTGAAAAAAATTCTGCGTAACAGAAGCCAGATAAACTGTGGAAAATAATCCTTGCCCTAATTATACCAGTATAAACACAGTCATCACTGCTGGATGATGGTGTGAAAAATCACATGTCTGCAAAAAAGTATTGGTGCAGCATTCTAAAACATGTAAACTGATATCTGAAGGGGCGAGATACAATCAGAGACATCTATTTCAACTGTTGATATGAAATCAAAGCTTGTTTTATCATAAAGGCTTTAATGGGTACAAGTTAAGACGTTACAAAACTGACTGTGTTCTGACAAAGAAGGTAAGAAAAGAATCCATACTCAACAGCAGGACATGCCCAACCTGAAATTTAAAGTTGTATATCAAAAATCTAAATATATTTTATTACACTTTATAGTGACTGAATACTGAATGCTACCAAAAGGTGGAAAGCAACAAGTTACATTTACTCTTAATCAAATCTTTTTTCCTGCAACAATACTTGAGTAAAATGAAATCATAGTACTTTTACTTGTTCCTGATTTTACTATATTTTACTATAACTTTAATAGAGATTGTACATCAGGGAATCATTCAGACAGTTCAAAAGATATTGTTTTGTTATAATGAAATAATACCATACCTGAATATCTGACTGAAAAATCTATACAGCAGCTGTGTCTAGATTCTCACTTATTCAAAAATGCATTGGTAAAATATTTTACACCACCCCTCCTCCATCTCACTTCACAGATAATACTACAGCTACAGAAAACCCAGTCAGTTCCTCACAGCTGAATACTCCCTGCTTCTGTGTGTCTGTGTGTTTCACTCCGAGAGGCTCTTTAGGCGTTTAACTGTCGTGAACAATCAGTCAGAGTAAAGATAATCACAGCTGGATAAAAGACTGGTGTTGGTGATTTAAGTGTTAAGACTCCATACTTAAAGTTCAAAGCAGGTGAATTTAGGAAGTTTTAAATAATCATCTAGCCATGTAGCCTAATCATAAACCATGTTCCCCACTCACATAGCAGAGTGTACTGTGATTAGCCTCATCACTGAAAACCTTATCCTTATGTAAGCCCGCCTACCTTGATAAGTCGTGATATGAGGAATCCACCCTGGTAACGGTTATGAAGCTCCTCCCAGTTGTCTTTAACAAATTTCCAGGCTGCTTTGCGGCCATGCTTGCTGCTGCCAGCCACACCCCCGATAACTGACACCGTGTCCTGGGGCCGCACTTCATCCTGCAGAGACACACAGCCAACAGTTAAAACTAAAACATAGCAATTCCAAATTCTCTGTCTTAAGCATCTGAAAACATGAAGGCAAATGTGGATCTTGGGATGACTAAGGCTATACATTCAGTAACTTTTGAGTTACCAAGCTTTTTAATCATTTCTGTATGATCAAATGTGTGTGTATGTATGCATGCATGTTATGCAAATGATGTATGGAATGCATGTTATGGTCCGATGCTGTCTGCTCCACACTACAGCCTAAAAAAAATTATCTAAACCTGCCATGTCCGTCTTAAATGTCATTTCTCAAATACGTGTCGGGTTCAACTCTCAAGTTTAGGTTCACAGATTTTATCACCGTTTCCCCTGATTTCACCTACTAGACATTCAGCACACAGGTCAACAAGGCCCACACTTGAATGTAAATGAGACATAAGCAGTGAATTGCTGCAAGTTGCGTTAACACCCAGTTTGGGATAAAATGAACTGATTGCACTATGTCATTACCTTAAGGTTAATAATAGAAATTAGGTACTAATGTAAAATTAGTAAAAGTAACAGATAGTTTGGACACTGCAGATTAATCAAATATAGCAGAGATAAAATAAACACAAAATCATGTGTCATTTATTTTGTAATAACAACATCCTTATAATTTAAAACAGTATTGAACAACAGTCATTTTTTTTTGTTTTCTGCCATGCCTAAAAAAATACCAAATTTTTAGCTGGCCAGCTTGAACCACAGCTTGTCCCAAGACAAGTGCTAAACAGGCTAGATAGCCTTGGTATAACTTTAATTACGTTAACATGAAAGATTAAAGGTTAAAACTGCCAGTCATAGGAAGTCCCATGAATAAAATAATTGTGCAAGAAGTCATTTCACAATAGTCTAAAGCATGTAGCAAGGTTTGAGCAACAATGAGAAGTCCTTCTTCCTCAGAGCATCCGAGTCTTGAATGATATTTTAGTTTGTGTGTGATGGTATTTTATTTAAGCAAATGGTTCAAAACAGAAGGCTTCTTCATATTTAGCATTTTGGTTGTTTATTTCAAAAGAACACTGCGCTTTATTGGAGCTTACAATGATGGTTCTGAAAAAACATATTTAAGTGAGCTTGCGTGTCCTGTGGTAATTCATAACATGTCTTCCTTTCTCCCACTGTTGCTCATAAAACTGCATAACCACACAACCAATGCTTTTGTTGCTTTGACCTTGTGGGAGTGAGCGTGTGTCTAGAAGCGTCTGTGTTTACGCACACGTGCACATACATACCGAAAGGGCAAAGTTTAGCACTTTCTGAATGAGCTCAGGAGCAGAAATTGCTCCCAGAACTCTTTCTATGCGATTCTTTTCTTCCTGCATGTCTGCTTGCTTATGGAGCTACAGAGATAAAAAAAAAAAAAAAAAAAAAACACAGCATAAGGCATACTTACATAATACATAATAATATGTACATTAAAATAAAGGATTTCAATTTATAGGAACACTCGTGTTACACCTGACTATCGGGATTACTCCACAGATCAGTAGTCTGACTTACATATGGCAAACAATCCATCTTACAGATTCATTTACCTTCAACATTGTGTCCAGCGTTGAACTGTCCCCATGTTTTAGAACCGTTAGGTAGACCTGTGATCATATAGAAAACACCTGTACAATCCATCTTCTTTAAGTATCACTTTTCACACAAGGTGTTTGATTTGAGAACTATTTGGTTCTTTAATAAACATCCGAAGGGAGAGAACTACAGATAAATGAGCTCTTTGATGTGCCCACAACTCATGAAGTGAGAAACAGCTGGGGTCTAAATAAAAAGGGTCTGAATATATTTGGCTGGGCAGGTCTTACTGGACTCCTGAGGTCTGCGGAGAGGATCTGCTTGCCTTCCACATGCTCTTTAAATCTCCTCCGAGCCTCGTCCAGCGTGGCCATGTGTCCAGCCTTGCCCAGCTTCCCCAAAACCAGACCCCGCAGCAGAGCATCCAAGTGCCCTGGTCAAGACAACATTACAGAGAGACACATGAACAAACAGAATCAGAATGCAAATTAGTATGTGGGATGTTTAAAATAAATAGAAAATGTAGCTAATATTATGAAGCACGTATACAGTTTTCCATGAAGGTATTCACACAATTGATTGGTCAGCTGAGGATCACATATGGCACACTTGAGGGTGGCCAGGAATGTTATCTTTACATTTACAGTCACAGTTTAAAAACGTGAAGTGCGCTAAAGGTTTCCTTGTTGCACAGAGGAATGCTTTTCCGTTGCATGTTTCTCTATAGATAACAATGAAAACCATGCATGGGGGATTCTGAATAGGCTTGAATGCACCTTCACTGAATCAACCCCCACCCCTTCACCACCACTCACCTTCCCCAGGTTTGCTGTCCCAGCCCAGCTTTAGGCCGATAGGGGTAAAAAGGTCTCTGATGAACTCCTGGATCTCCTCATGGAATTCAGTGTAGGACAGCAAAGAGGACAGCACACCGAGGTTACAGCTCAGGTCACTCCACACAGTGTAGTTAGGCTCATTCACAAATGCCTCCATCAATTTCAGCACCTCCACCGTGCTAATCATACCAGCTCGAGACTAAATAAGAGAGACAACAAGAAAAGGTTTAGGAACAAAATAACGCTAACCATCAAAGTCAAAGAGTAAAATGATGATGCATGTGTGAGGTGCACGTGTGTTTAATAAACTTAATATGTGCACCTTTTACCCACTACACGAGGAGGCGGGGGAAGGTCTTGATCATTCATAACTCATGACTGCACAAACCAGTATGACTGGACAGTAAGCTAGTCAGTTTTGATAAACAGTAAAAGGTTTAGTTTGAGAGGAAATAAAAATATCTAAGTTTATTATGGCAGAAAGTCACGTCTTATGCAGCAACTAAAGTGTGTTTAAACTGTATATTACACCAGAATAGGATGTTTGTCTCATTTAGGTTTTAAAATACTAATAATACTAACTTAAACATTAGAAAATGCATATCACCAATAATCATTATCAGTGCTGAATGATGTGGAAAGACATCCTGGCAATATTACCAAATACTGCAGTTGTGAGTCATGCTGAGCAACAGCAAGACAGAGAAAGAATAAGAGTGAGGCTAATGGACATACTGTGGTAAAGTGCATTATGATGTATAATGCATCTATAATGCAGTGCACGCATTTGTCTCACCAGGGAGAAAAGATCGTTCTGAAGGCCCAGGCGGTCTACAGGGAGCAAGGTGAGGTCTCTGATACCTGGCAGGAGACTCTCCAACATGCCAGAGCTATACTGGATCCTGTAGAAGCCCACTGTGCCTGGATTTATCTGCAAAGAAAGATAAAAAAGAACTTTTAGCGAGTGCCAGGAGCTGGCACACCTATCAGTACAGTTCCAAAATAGAAATTTACATGAACAGGGAGGTGTGAAGCAGAGCACGCTTAATAAATCTACGACTATAGCACATCAACATCAATACACCCATATAAAGACAGCTAAATAAATAAATAAATATGAAAAAACAGCTAACCTTGACCCACTTATCTGGTCCAAGGTTGGGGATGGTGACAGTGCTTTCGGGCTGGTCCAACAGAACCTTTATCTTTGAGCAGCTGGGGTCCTCACTGGTGCAGATGCTAATAGGGACCATCCAGCTAGGGCAATCCTCCCCTAACACAGATATACAAGAGAGCCTCAGCTGTGGGAGTTTACTTTTCATTCGCTTCATTAGTCACGAAGTGACTATACACATTGGCAAAGTTTATTTTCTTTTTGTCATTCACAACACACAGATGCCTTAATTTTTTTTCTCGTTCCACTTCACAGATGGGGCCGTAAAGGATGTAGATGGGTGGCTACTGGAGGTGCTAATGGAGGAGTATGGCTTTAGTCCTAGATCGGAGCCGTGTGAGAACAAAGCCAGAGGAGCAGGTTGATTTGGGATTTTGTGGGCAAGGTTCTCCCAAGATAATACACTCAATATGGGACATGATGCTGTTCTTGTCTGCACCAATCAAGGCCAAATGTTTTTGCTTCAAGTAGGATCGTGGGAGGCGGTTTGGAATGGTGGTCCAGAATTCCAATTATTATTGCGTAATGGAAGTAGCATACATCCGATTGCAGAATTTCCAGGGTAGCCAATCAACACAGATGACTTAAGTTGTATTAGTCTTAAAGGCAAAATATTACCAGCCAATTTAATTCAAAAATTTTAGACTTTGTGGCAAGTGTGACAAGCGTCTTGGTATTTGTTACGAGTGTGCTTAACATTCAGTTTTAGATCAAAGCTGCATGTGAGACATCACCAAGTTAAAAAACAGTGTTTTCTGGCAGCTTTAAGGGTTGTTGTTGCACTGCAGCCACAGGGACCACATCTTTAGTAATATGACAGACCAAGTCTTAGTTATGAGAAGTGCCGAGTGGTGAACCACTGCTCCACACCACCAACCCACCATTCCATCGTCCTCACGTCACACCACTATTCCACTGTCCTCACTCCACAGTCCCCTCTTTCTCTCTCTCTCTCTCTCTCTCTCTCTCTCTCTCTCTCTTTGTATGGAAAAAACTTTGGAAACAAGCGTAAGATTTGTTTGTAATATTAATTTGTGAAAAATACAGCGTGGGCTGTGGGGGGGTGGGGCAGGTACGTGTGCAGAGAGAGAGAGAGTGGGGGGGAGGGTTGTGCAGAAAGCGAGAGAGAGGAGACGCTGGCACAGCTTTGCAAAAAACAGGTTGTCTCATATCTTATTCAAGATATATCAGCAAAACGAGCCTTATTCCCCAATATCTTAAGTATTTGCTTTTTTATTTGTTCTTCAGAAAGGTCTAAATCTGTCAGATTCAAGGTGTGTTTGTAAACTTAAGAACAACACATCTGCGCTCTACTGTGTGCATTGCCATTAGTGAGTCAGATTCTCTGTGATAACTGCATGACTTTGTAAGTGGGTTCTAAGAAGGACAGCTGGTGAAAGAGGCCTAGATTAAATTACAATTTGGGCCACTTTCATATGTGGTGCTGAAATCTGACACACAGACAGCCCAATGCAACCTCTGTCTGGACAGTCTCTTACTAAGGTTACACTTCATGTAATTTGTTGTGAAGGATGAGCAACACGTATGGGCAATGTAAACAAATAAACATTGCCCTTCTCCTACTGGATATATAGGCTGACAGTTTATAGTGTCTAACAGGATTCTTTATTCTGGAAGATCACCTCACATTGCTTCATCCTAGCTTCCTCAAATTTCCTTTTTTAAAAATAAGTATAAAAGAACATTTCATAACCCAAAAATATCTCAGTGGGCTGTAAATCATGACTGATTTGGTGGAAATAGACATCACTTGTTGTGGATTTCATCCTTGAGTGATGGAATAGATGGAACAATACGTTCATCTCACATTATATGATATGATACACCTTGTGGTGTTTCCATAGATAAGAACTAGAAAAGAATGAACCACTTTTGTATGAATTTCTTACTTTCTATTTTGGTGCTTTTACCCCCAAACAGTGCTTACTAAAAAGATAACTACCACTTTTATTAATTTTCTTAAAAGACAGAAAACAAAAGAAGAAGTACAAACAAAAGTACAAGATTTATATTACATCTATTGAATATTATGTTGCACAGAGGTTTGGACTCTCCATAAGGTGCAAATCTGAAGCCATAAGAATCCCTGTAGATATATTCTGCACACTGACAGTATTCAGAGCACACAGTCTATTATTATTGTACTCAACTGAAACCAAAGTGTTTACAAACATGAGCTGAACCAAAGTCTCTCTCCACTCCACTTTGAAACAGCATGGTTAGTCAACCATCGAAAGAAGACAAAGCTGCAGACAAAGTTGAATTGGTACAGGCCCCTGTGTATAATTGATGTACCATTTAAGGTTAAAAATAAAAAAAATAAATTAAAAAAAAAGCTGCCAAGTAAAAAGCTACCCTTTGTCCCAAGTTGGCCAACCAAGAATGTTAACATGTGTATCATGTGTAACATCAGCATCAGTAACTTTTGGACTGCCAGTGAACAATAATAAAACAAATCCCCCTTAAAAGGATTTATTTATAAATCAATACTTTGATTAACCTAAATAATCATCTTTTTGTCTGACAGAAAATGAGAAAGTATAGATCCCAACCCAGCACACAGCGTAAAAAAAAAAAAAAAAAAAACTACATATGACACATATTACTGAGAACTTGTTTTTTGTAAAGCTGTTTATGCAGCTTCTTTTTTGCCAACATTTGGTGGACTACACAAGACAGACATGTCAGGATGATATAAAACCCAATATTGACCACAGAAATTGCTAAATGAAAGAAACACTTGTGTCCATGACAACCCCAGAGATTTAGAAAGCCTCAGGCAACCTCGCTGGCGACAGAAAATGCTGTGTACAGTGAGTTTTGGTAGAGTATGCACAGAACATCGTAGTGGAGGAAAAGCAAACGAGCCTCTGCAAACTGTGTGTGAAAATGAATGTTGTGTCTGCATAACAAATTTAACCAAGCCTGCCGATTTCCAATTCATTACTCCAAGAAATGCCTTATAACAGTACAAGGCGTTTGCCATGCAAACTTATTCTCAAATCCTCTCCAGACGTTCAAGATAAAGACCAATCTTAAATAGAATCTGTATGTTAAAACCTGAGGGCATCTTACCATTGTGTGGTCCACTAGCACAGAACTTCCTCTGAGATATCTTCAGCACTCGATCACCTCCTTGCTAAAAAGATCATAGTTTTATCATCAGAAAAGTTGATTTATACAGTGAAATGTAATAATATAGTGTATATACATACATGCACACACACACACACACACACACACACACACACACACACACACACACACACACACACACACACACACACACACACACACACACACACACACACACACACACACACACACACAACAATATATTCTCAGCACATCGTAGTTGCATCTTAGAGAATAGGGGTCTTGGCTTATCAGACTTCAGATCCTGGTCAACCACTTTAACATAAAGGTTCTTACTTCAGTGCCTAAGGTGCTCTTGCAAGTCAGTCCATAATTGTTAAGCTGTTCTAGTTAAGATGCCAATGCTAGACTTGAAGCCTCCGTACCTGCTCTTGGTCCACTACAATAATAGGGAATCCCATCTGCTTGGTCCAAGAATTCATTACTGCAGCAATGGGCTTCCCACTAGCTTGCTCCAGACAATCCCACAGGTCCTCTAATAATAATAATAATAATAATAATAATAATAATAATAATAATTATTATTATTATTATTATATATATAAAAAAAAAGAGTGGTTAAAAGAGAAACAAAAAAAAACAGGAGAAAGAGTAAAGTAAAACATCTGAGAAACAGAATAATTCACTTTTAGAATTCTTACTTTTTAAGGACAATCACAGGTAAGCACAAGCACTTGAACCCTATTCTTGCACACCTCCACATTGCTATTACATAATCCAACACACATTACATTCCTAATTTTCAAGTTCTTTGTTCTGACATGCAATCAGAAAGTGCATCTTGACATCTCGGTTTGTTAAAGTAATAATACTGAAATGGCTTATAGCAGTAGAAATTGTTGCAAGCTGTTACTATTAAGAAAGAGAAACAGGACAAGCTTATAACTCCGAAGTCTTATTCAAGTTCAATTATTTGGCTGATTTTAACACAGTATAAATCTGCAATGTCTGTAGTTTATAGACTGATTTCAAAGTGAAAACCTAAGCTAGCAAGCAATTCCTGCTAATATACTTTTAGAGGTTCCATTATTACTTCTAATATGCAATGGTGTTACTGTTAGTAAGCACTGCGCCTGTTGACTAACTATGACAGATACATGCAGGCTATTCCATTAGAGTCTGGGCTATCTGTAGTTTTTGGAAAGACCAATTTTCATCCTGTTAAAGAATCTCTTCTGGTGAAATTAATACCTCTAGAAAGTCAAATTAGCAGAATTCTGAGAATCTGACAAAGCAAAAAATTAAAAAATAAAATAAAAAATAAAAAAGCTGACTAGGGAAAACCATTTGTGTTTCAAACTAAATCTATTTATTTAGTCTATTTAGACATAACAATTGAAATGTAAATGAACAGTTACCTGTTGATGCATTTTTGTGCTGAAACTTTAAAAGGTAAGCATTCATTCCCTTCCTAAAATCCTAAAAATACAAAAAAAAAAAAAAACGTTAGCATAAAATCACAGTGACACTAAATGCAACACTAAAGTGTCAGATCACCATAAGAGCCTAAGATTTCATGCAGTCTGGTGCTGTAACATTCCAAGGACAAACAACACAGCCCTACAGATTATTGGCTGAGTAATAAGTAGGTCAGCTAGCGTACTATTCATCCAACCCGTTACAGGATACACATGGATACAGCCTCTTATTAACCTTAACACTCCCAGTTTCAGGGCTCAGACTGAGTGCCTCAAGTTTGTGATGTGTGTCCCTTCTGATGCTCAGGCCATTCTCTTACCTCGTCTCCTATGTAGTTGTGCAGCATGCGTATAACAGAGGCGCCTTTGCTGTATGATATGGCATCAAAGATTTCATCTACTTCTGAGGGGTGTCCTACATTAACCTGTAACACAAACATACTGAGTCATACTCATATTTCAGTAAGCTAAATCTAGGCCTGGAATGCAAACGCAGTAACTGACACTGAAGTGTAGACAGGAGTGGCGTTCATAGCTGCGTAGCACTGAAGTAAACAAGAAACTTTATACTTCCTAGACAGACATCTTTAGAATAGGTTTACAGGAACAACATAATTCAGAAAGATTTTCAGGCAAGTAGAAAGGAAAAGTTTGGATTATTAGGCATTAAGGTACAGAGACAGGAAAAAGTACAAGCTTTTGCACACCTCAATGGGGTGACTGTTATCAAGAGCATCCAGATCCAGAGCCCTGGTGTAGTCAGCAGACACAAACTGCGTCCAGATGTCATACTCAGGGAAACAGTGGTCCACACAGAGGTACTCGATCCATGATGCAAAGCCCTCATTAAGCCACAAATGGGTCCACCACTCCTGCAGTGCATAATGACTCTTTCAGTACACGGATGCCATTTCCTTTTACAAGCTAAAACAAATCAGTTCACACCTACACCAGTGTTATCACAATAAACTGTGGTAAAAATTAGGTCATAACTGGACTGAAGTCCTGCACAATCAATGACTGTGCTATTCCCATTATTAAGAAAATTACAAGTGCAATTAACAATGAAATAGACTAGAGAATTTTTAACTACTACATTACTAACACCACTGTAAGTGTTCTTCTCACGCACAGGCAATAAAAAAAGCAGCTTGCATGAGATCACCTCAGTTACCAAGTTCACACACTCACCATAGTAACCAAATTCCCAAACCACTGGTGCGCCAGCTCATGCCCCACTACAAGGGCCACCCACTGACGCGAGGATGCACACGAGTTCTTTGGGTCGATCAGCAGAGCAGTCTCCCTAAAACATAATGGAATGGAATACTATAAAACGTTACCTCAAAAAAGGATTAAGCAATCTATAAACTGGTTTTGAATACAGATACGACATTAGAGAGATATAAATCATCAAAACACAGCATACCAGCAAAATCAACAAAACACGTTTGAGCATGCATGTTTGGATTTTTGCCTTTAACTAAATATACCCTTAACCCCCATAACACCCCTACCAATTCTACATTTACCCCCCACACCCCACCCCACCCCCCCAAAAAAAGAACACAACCAAACAGTAAATGTGCCTTACAATGTGTGTTGCTTGTAGGTGTGTACTTGCATTACATATGGAAAATCAACAACATGTAATTTCCATACAACTATTTGCATTTTAAAATGTGCTCATTACAGAATAAGAAATAAATATCATTGATTTTGCTTTATACCTGTAAGTAACAAGGCCCCAGTTTTCCATGGCACCTAAAAGGGCAAAGAAATAAAATGTTAGATCATATAATAAGACTTAATTTAATTGCATGCAGAGAAGTAAAACTGTACTACGTACCAGCAGCAAAATCAGCAATAGCTATTAGATCAATTTTAGGCAATGGATAAGGAACACTGAAATAGTCTTTGTAGAAAGGTAAGGTCTTTGTAGCCACCTAAAAGAACACAGAGAAAATCATCAACCCAAGATGTCACGTAATTTGACACCAACACCACACACTGTTTTAGCATGAGACAGCTACAAAAGAAAGGCAGGGAGCCAACACGTTTTTGGTCATAATAAATAGTAATATGGGGCACAGGGGAATCTGTGTGTGCTGTTGGGTCAGAGGTCGTATGTTCCACTACGTTTTACATAACTGCCTTACAAGCCTTACAAGCCTTTTCCTCAACACACCAGGGCAAAACCAGGGCAGGACAGATAGATAACGCTCCTCACCTCCAGTGCAAACTTCCCCTGCTCTGCTTTCCCCACTGGTGTGTACACACGGACCGTCACGCCATCAGACGACTGGCTCTCCACAAAATCATATTCACCAATTACAAATGCCACTAGATACGTGGACATGATGGGTGTGGTGGCGAACTTCACCTCGACCAGACTGTCATCTTCTGGATATGGCTTTCGATCGATGACATTCTGCAAAGCAGGAACACAGTTATGACAATGGTGAGTCAATAATGAGTCGTTCTCTTTTCCTCTGCAGTTTAGTATGAAATACCTCCTAATACGGAACCCTGACTGGTAAGATGCAAGCCTCAGTATAGTTTTTGTCAAAATAAATTTAAGTGGACCTCTTCGTGAGTTGCAAATTGATCATTTATATTATTTATGGATGCCGTCATAAAGGAGCAATGGGAAAGATTTTTCATTTAAAATGTACAAAAACTTTTTAACACCTGTCTATGTATCGTATAGCTAAGATAATGACTGAAGTTAACATGCTAACCAGCTAGCCCTGGGCCAACTTGTTTCATAATTCCGAACCAGGCCAATACCACAAGTATTATCTTATAAACTGTTGACAGGATGACAAGTTGATAAGACCTATCTATATTATCAAAAGAGGGACTTTTGACTGTCGTGCAAAAACAGGTATTTTATTGTGACCCAAACACTAGGCGCTTGAAATACTGCTACTGAATAACTATTAAATCCGTTGTACTGTGACATTTTAAAGTTCTTTAATCCGGCTCTTCACCTGTCAGCCACTTCATAGTTAGTCAAGTACACCTCCTTGCACCTACACTATCATTTTATCAGCTCCACCTACCATAGAGGTGCATTTTGTAGTTCTACAATTATACACTGTAGTCAATCGGATTTGCTGCATACTTTGTTAGGGAGGAAGTGAGTTTATAGAGTATGCACAGAAACAGATGGACTTCAGTCTGTAATTGTAGAACTACAAAGTGCATCTATATAGTAAGTAGAGCTGAAAAACAAAATGACTCAATCACAGCACGCAAAGCAAAGGGAACTAGACATGCAGACATGCATTAGAATAACACAGACACAATCATGGGAGCTGTAACCAGCTTATTCTGCATATCAGACTCTGTTTGCCATCAAGAGAGTCAGATATACTGTAAAGCCTTGTGTTTGTAATGTAATGAACATAAATACTTTAAAATGATCAGAAGTGATCTAAAAGGCACAGAAGTGTTGGGGGGGGGGACTGTTTAACTCAGTGAGTTAAAGAAAAGTTGTAATCATTTAATATAAACAAATTTCTGAATTGTTTTGGTGCATACAGCCTGCACAAATGGCTATTGATGGACTTTTAAAAATACTGTAAATGGACCATTTAAACCACACACACACCCCCACCCTAGGAGTCAGGGTTTCCTTTAACTTGCTTAATTGCTCAGAGGGCATTTTGAAACAAACATCAGAATCCAGATAAGTCTGCCAGTTACTGCTTGCATCTCCTCTACATTAGCTGCTGCAATAAGCATCTTATCTTCAAATCAATAGTGAAACCAGAGCTGCACTGCCATTAGACTCCGAACTTCTCTCTACTCTAAAGTGAGATCTATTTGCAGTACAGAAGATATTGAAACAAGGTTTACATCTCTCAAAAAGATGTGCTGAAATAACCAGAGACCATTTTCCCCCATAAAAATCTTCACCCGAGAGGATAAATACATTTGCCCATAAACAGACTGCTTTTTCCTGTCAATAATAAACCGTAAAATTAATATTCTAATCTTATTTTGTAATACTGTATTACTGTATACAGCTGTTATTTTCTCTAATTTGTGTTTAAAATGTCTCAAAATAATTTGACTATTCAAGTATTTATGCATTATGTTGAAATTTGTTTTTTTCTTCTATTTAGAAAGAAATGTTTCATCATAACACAGGAGAGCAATGCCTAGTTTATTTCTTTTAAAAAGTAAATGAAGCCTGTTTATAGTTTGACTGCTGAACCACATTAGCTAATAGCTTTATCAACAAATATTGCCCTGATATCAAAAAAATTCAATTTACTTTTGAAGCAGCCAGGAAAATCCGCATTTAAGTTCACCAACAAACCTAAAAAACCTAAATCTAGGTTTTCAGCAATTAACGTTCTGCTGCAAGACAAAGAGGACATTAAAGACGTCCTCAGCACTACAGAGTGACAGCTGGCCCGCATCAGCTGGAGGAAGTACAATGCCTCTGAGCCTGTGTTACATAACACGCACTCACACACAGTCTGCTGGGGAATATAAAGCCCGCGCTGAGTAATGTGAATCAAGCTGTTTGGGGTCTAGTGTTTCCACAGGGGCAAGGAGAGGTTTGACACATACCATATTTGACAAGGCTACTCGGTCCTTGGGGACAATGAGGGTGATGTCAAAGGTGGCTTTGATAGCTGGCTCATCCCAGCAGGGGAAAGCTCTGCGAGCATCCGTGGCCTGGAGGCAGAAAGAGAAAAGAGGGGGTCAGTGAAAAAGAAATGGGGGCGAGAAACAGAGAGGTCAGAGAGCTTCATGTGACGAGGGTTTAAACACGTGCTAGAACATTTATTTGCACGTGCACAGACATTGTGAAACCCACATGGAAGAGTTTCTCTTCCAGACCCCATTGTGTGTGATGCCCCATCAAACCAAAATATCAAGCACATGTGAATAGTTCCATCAGTAAAACAAAAGCTAAACTGAACAATGTAGACCCAACACAAATTTGACGATAAAATGAAAAAACAATCCACCCACACAATGCACTGTGGTGAATAAGTGCCCTAAAATTTCCTTTTTCCTTTGTCGCTTTTGCCTTTGAACCAATATTCCCTGTTTGTGCAAAGAGAAGCTAGTTACTTATTACCTAATAAACAACGTTTATTACTACAACATTTGTCCAGCGACCAGCATGAGGTATGGAACAGTGCAGTAATAGATGTTGGAGAAAACACAGAGACTGGATAATTAATCCACAGGCTAAAGAAAACACTCAAGATGCTTGTGGAATTACCTCAAACTGTGTGACAGCAGCATAGCGGATTTCTCCTGAAGGAGTTGCATATTTACTTCTGTAGAATCCCTTCATTTTGTCATTCAACTCTCCAACGAAGTCAATCTTCAACATACCCCGACCTAAAAAGCAGGTAGAAAAAACATTTGAGCTTTGTAAAATTCAGTTCTGGTTGGTTTAAATTCAGACAGAGTTCTCACAGTTTCCCATTTAGTCATACCACAGTCTTTGCAGTCTACAAAAGTCTGTTGTATCGATTATGCCCACCTATAGTTCCAAAAAAACAGTGGTTGCCCATCTATTTAGCTGCAATCTTCTTCCTCCCAGCTAACCCTGAAACTCCCTACAACAACCTACTTCACATTCAATGCAGAGTGAACTTTGTGGCGCTGGTGGACAATACTGCTGGCTAGTAATATTACACAAGCATCTACCAAAAAAGAAAAAACACCAAACAACTTCTTCGGAAAAACCCAGGCATTATCTATGGAGTGACACAATTAGTTTTGAAGCTTTTAGTGCGTTTCACTAATAAACACGTAATAGTGACTCCAGTTAGAGGTAGGCTTATGGCTCAGAAGTGCACACTGCCATCCTGCAAGAGACTTTCTATTACTATAGTAATTTAAATGCAATGAAAAATCCTATTGTTTACGTTTGTGTGCATTTTGTTTTGTACTGGAAGTTCTCACCTCACAAGAAGAAAAAGAAGAAAATGTTCTGATCAAGAGGTAAAGAAGTAAGCTCTGTTTGCATAATGCCACTTCAATAAAACGTGCATTAAAGAGCATTTTGCCTACAGAGAAGGCATGTGACTTTAGTTGAAGTGAAGAAAGCCTAGATGTGGTTTTATATGCTCATTTAAAACACTATGATTTGGTCCTAGCACTAAACTTTTGCCTTAAAGGGTGCGCTCATGAATATTTTGATGAGCCCTGCTCTTATTGGCTGTTTTAGAAGCAGTGTGTCCAAAAAACTGACACAGGCAAGAAGATAAAATAAGCCTCGACAACAACACAAAATTAAAACTTATTATGAAACTTTACATTTAAGATGTCTGAATTCTGACTCCAACTGTCAAAAAGTGAATGATCACAGAGCATAGCTGTTTCTTAGTTAAGGCGGAGGTGTGGATCACTTTTCCTCTCCTCACTGTGCAAAGCCTCAATATTTTTCAAGGTTTCGGAAACTGTCTGGAAGCAAATGTGCAGAGCAAACTAACATCTTCAAATTTAAACTGTCCTAGATATTCTTAAACATGTGGGCACTCAAGTTGGCTTCTGTTTGACAGCTTGTTTTGCAAATTCCAACTTAAGTGTTCGGCAGCTTTTAAGGTGAAATGGTACATTCAATTAAGAAGCTGATGAATAGGACGCCAGTTTCAGCCCCAATGCGAAGAGACAACAGTGTTTAAGGTTCACTGTATATTATGTCCATGTACACTTATTCAGTGTACTACAGTGTTTTAAATAAAACATGTGTGATGTTCATATTTAATACATTTTCCTTAATTTTATAGATTGTTGATATTGTGAAACCAAATAACACTGTGAAAAAGTTATTATTATTATTTTTTTTCAGTAACAGGGTAGATGAAATTATCTTTTCACAGCAAGCTGATTAAGCACGTTTCAAGCTGAAAGACTGACAATAGTGACTGATCAAACAGTGACCATTTGCATGGCCACAGCTGAGCCTGCAATAAAGTCTCCTGGTGTTGCAGTGGTGTTTACCTTTCTGAAGAGCACTGGGGAATGACAAAGTGACCTTCTCATCCTCATTCTGATAGTTAAATCCTGTTGCATTAATTTCTGAGTGAAAAAAAAACACAAGTAAAAACGATGAGTCATAAATGTTATTACACAAGCCGATATTAACTCATCACAACATTCCAATTAAGAATCGCAGAAAATTTAAGAAATACAGATCCAATTCTGTAGTGGCAATTATTTTGCTAAACAGTGAAGTGGTGATCTGCAGGAAAATACAATAAAACATCAGCGAATCCTTAAACAGGGCTCTTAAACAGGGCACTTAAACAGTAATCATTTTTAAATAATCAAAAACACTTCCCAATCCATACAGCCCATATGTGAAACAAAAAAATCTTCTGTGACGTCACAAAAACCATAACGTTCACATATAACCAGCTATTCAGGCTACACCCGTTTAGCGCTGTACATTTACGTGGAACTCATAAGAAGCATTTAAGCCGGCACTGCTTTTCAAATGTGGCACAATACAGGGGCCGTCTTAAAGTCAGTCTTAATGGCACAGTAACAAAAACAGCACGTTAAACTCAAAGATATGGGGAGGTTGGAACACACATTTAAAAATTAGTTACAGTTGTCTTTGCACATGAAACAACACAAGTAGTATAGGGGGACCTCAAAATTCAAAAAAATAAATAAATGCAGGGGAATTGTGGACTAAAGGCCCTTTAGCATTTGCAAGGTCATGCACCAAAACATCACAATTACACACTCACCTTCCCCCCCTTCTGGTGCAAAAGATGCAGTGATAATATCTATATCAGCACAGTTCATCACTATCTGGTTTGTCCCTTGTGTAACCTGGAAAAAACAACAAAACACAAATTGTTACCATAAAAAACAAACAGGTCTATGAGTCAGGGGCTGCAGAGGGAGACTAGAATGATGGTGCAAAGCATCTTTCCTCTTTTAAGATTAATGGTTTGGGTACATGACCCTTGACAAAATAAGTACAGAAAAAATAAAGAAATAATGAAGTTTGAATTCACTGAAAAGATTTCCTCAGGGTGTTTCGTACGGTGATCTGATAACATGGAACGTTGTTTACAAAAATATTAATTAGTTCAACTTTTGTTTGAGGTTAGCTGTACATACAAAGTCAACAACCTTTCTTCTCTAAGCCTCTGCAGTGTACAATAGTGGTTTAAACCGAGCACAAAGCCACTGCATACTGTGCACAAAAAGTTGCTCACTCAGGATGAGTTTTTCTTTCCTTGGAACAATCAATACGTCCTACCGGCCTAGCTGTGGACACATTCTGTTTTTCACCCTCAATGAGTGATTTATCACATCTAAAAGATGTCTGAATGAACAAGGATGATATGAGGATGTCATCGGCTGTTGCTTTGTGGACATTTAACCAGCCAGCTGTGATGATGTACGGCTTTAGAGAGCAAAAGAAGATTGTAGTAGCTGTATGTGACAAGGCTGCAATGAATCTGCTCATGTGTTGTCCAGCCATAGATCTATACGGAGCCTCCGGATACAAGGCCTTCACGCTGCCCAAACGTAGCCCACTTTCAATAGAGGGAGACGGTCACAGTTTGTGGCATTGCGGGGGATGTAGTTAATCTCATGCTCCAATAAGACTTGGCACAGAGGCCACATTGAGCTAGCAGGGGAAATTTCACAATGGGGTTACATTAGAGTGAGGCACAAAGCGACTTAACGGGTCATTGTAGCAGCCTACCAATAAAACCCCATCCTATACAAAACATCCTATGGAACATAAAGAGAGAAACCAGCATGACCACAAGAATCACGTCCTTGTTTGCTTGCTTGGAACTATTTCACCATCGAAAGCAACTGCAGTCATGTGGAGTAAAAATAGAAAGCACAACAAGGCAGTAAAAGTGGGGGGCATGGGAATAAGACATAAAACGAACTTATTAAAGCATACAAGACAAAAAGACATGTTTAATACATGAGCTTTATTTAGTATCTAGCGTTTCATACCTACTTAGCCCTAACTTCAATTATTTTAAGATCCCAGCAAATAAAAATACAGTTATCTGCTGTGAAGCATGTGTCAAAACCAATCAAACAGCCATTTAATCCAATCACTGTCCTACATTTTAGTGGTAACCAGTGATTGAAAGTGACAGAATCTGAAAAACACGCCCTCCAGACATTACAGACATTAAGCCAAACATACAGTCCAGCAAATTTTACACCTACGAAATCAGGACAATATTTCAACTATGTACGGATGAAAACAAAACTAACTACCGTGCGTAAGCACAAGATCAGCGTGTACTTTGATAAACGCAAGTGATTCACTCTATCGATTGTCATGCACTACAAAACTACGGCTGACCAGCAAGTAGGTGAGGCTCGACAGTTAGCAACCTTGCAAATATCATACGAGGGATCCCGATTGCTTTGCATACATACTAACACTGATATTCCACTCAAGTTTCCTGAATGCTTTTCAAGAAACCCAGCAGATTAGTCAGCTTGACGTGCACAGTGATACAAGCTACCATAAACCTTAATGTCCCGACTCGTAGGGACGGCAAGCAAACCTTATGTTATGTTGAAATGGCAGCTGCCGTCATGACCTCGCTAGCTGACTAGCTCAGTTAGCCACTGGGTGACAACATAAAAGCTAGAGTAGTTATCCTGCTAGTTTTGTAACTATCTATATGTTTCACTCGTTCTCGCTATACTACAGGCTTTGCGCAAACTGGCTCGTAGCTAAGCTAAAGCAGTTAGCCAAATAGCTAATATAGCCGTCTGGCTAGTTAGCCTAGCAGCACCGGAGCAGTAGCTGGGACTAACCGTTAACCAACGTGAACATGTATTGGCTTGTAACGTTGGTGTTTACGTCTTTAACCGTAACTCTAGTAAAACGTGCCGTAGTCCGCCTACCTCCACGACTGCCTCCAATTTGCCCTCGAAGGTGAAGTCGATGAGGTCGGGCTTCAAACATAGCCCGTAGTTAACGGGGTAAACGTCAGTGGGCAACCGTACGAAGGGCCTCCTCTCAGGCATGGTGACTAAATGTTGGCTGGTAGCGTTAACAGAAAGCCTACAGTGTCTAATGCTGAGTGTACTTGCTCGTAGAGTTAAAGAAACAGGCTTTGACAGCAAAATCAGATTTCGCGGTGTGACTTGTCGAACGAGTGACAGAGACACTTGACGGCTCAAAAGCAGCAACATAAAACCCGTGGGATGTGTCGCTAACTCGCTCCCGTCCTCCCCTCTCACTTCCAATGGACCGAAATAGCTGGACGTGTGGACGTGCGCGCTCCCGTCTCAAAATTACGTCATCGCGTAGAGGGGCTGTGTCCGAAACGTCATATATGCTGCCTACTTATGCAGTAAGTCAGCACAGCTGAAGTGCGAATCTAACGTTTGTATGAAACGATGCTCTGAAGAGGTTCCTCTGTTTGGCTCCCCACAGTTTTATAAAGACAGCGTAAATGTATCTTTCGCTGCTTTATCGCCGAATCAGTTAGGAAAAAAGAGCAGAAGACCCGAGATTATCTACAATTACTCTGTGAACAACACTGCCTTCCAAGGAGACAACACAAGGAGCAAGGTATCAAGAAAGCTGCCTTCAGTTTCGGACACAGCCATATAGGGAGAATGGAGAGAACTTAAAGAGAATAGAAGTGAATGCACCATTTTTTTACATAGAGAACTTACTTCCGGGTGGGGAACGCACCCAGCGCTCCACTCCTACAGGATTTTGTCATCCTTAAAGTTATACTAAGAAACCTTCCCGGATTGGTAGCGTCACAACGTTATGTGATTATTATTATATATTTTGAATTATTAAAAATTAGTTATTATATTTATTTATTATATTATGTATACATTTTTTTTCATATCATTTTTAATTTGCACCAGCCACACATTAAATTATAAGACCTATAAAATTAAGAACTATTCACAACTAAAGGTAATTTCCGCCTACACATGCAAATACAAGAAACCAAATATGAACCAATTTACAGTTCTAATGTTACTTAATTTTCCACGTGCTTAAGAGACAGAACCTCTATAATTATGACAAATAACGACTTATGGGTCTTTTATACTTATTTTATGTAACTCTAAAGCATCTATAGCTAACCTTTTTACTGAATCTAGCTTTTTGGATGAAATAAAACGATATATTACATTACATTGTATACACACTTACATATGTCTACACGTACACATGATTTTCTGAAGAATAAAGCAATGCTAATATGACCAAAAGCACTTATTCTGGGCCACTAGCATAAACACCAACAGTGTTATGTAGCACTCTCTACAAAGTAATAATTCTAAAAATAGCGAGCTTGATCATATCATAGTTTCCATTCGTGTGCTTCTATTGGTCATCTAATAGTGATAGGTACAGATTAAAGAATTTTCTAAATTGTGTTCACCTTCAGCCGTGAGTGTTAGCAGCCACAGGATCCTCAGTAGATTAATGTGCAGGTCTACCTGCATAAGAAAGCTGGAAAATGAGAAAAAATTAAAGGGAAAACTGTTAGACAATGAGGTATACTTGACATTACAGCCTCCAACACAATGTTATGGTTATTACCAATAATGTTTTATCTGTTTTATACATAGATTGAGCTGCTTCCATGCTGACTTATCCACCAGGAGGTATATCCACCCTCTATTTTTGGTCTATTTTGCAGATAAATTTTTTCCTTAGTCGCACACTGTTTTGAGGAAGTTGTGGTAAGAATTTCCTTATAATTGTTAAAGTAATGTTCGGCTTTCTCTTGTATCTGTTTAGTGAGGGTTGTGCTGTTGTTCACTGCTCTGGGAGTGAATTAAGCAGATTATTCTGAGAAACAGTTTTGCAGCGAAAGAAATTGGGTCAGGTTCAGATAATTATTTTTATTGCCTGAAATTGGGTTGGGCAGAAAAAAACAGCTTACTTGGCTGTTTGGGTGTGTTTTATTTTAGACTGTGTGAGCACATCATTAATGTTTAACCACGATAATTTCAGATCTTATCACATTAGCAAACGATGTAGCCAAATGGGTAACAACTACTGTTGTTCATCTGAAGACCTGGTAGGAGCACATCACTGTGTACTTTACTGTTTCCTTTGTTTTAAAACACTTGGATAATAATAATAATAATAATAATAATAATAATAATAATAATAATAAGCTTGTTTGTTTCGCACCTTTCATAAATAACAATGTGGCAGCTTAAAGTGCTTCACAATAAATTAAGTAAAACATCAAATTGTATAAAATAAAAAAAAATTACAAAATTATGAAACTATTGAAAAACATGCTTGTTAAAAATGTTATTATAATAATAATAATAACTAATTAATTAATAAATATAAACAATTAAGCATTAAAGGTGCCACAGAATGGAAAATAATATTTACGTTAACGTAGTCAAATTAAATTTATTCAGACATACCATAAACCTCAAACACATTTATAAGAGGGCAGTAAACCGGGCGGATTCCAAAAAACTAAAGTGTTACAAAACAGTCTTGACTCATTAATATTTACACCCCCAAAATTTAGTATCAACTTAACAGCTTTACATAACAGAGAAACTGAAACAACAATGCTGGCCTATGGAGTCTATCATTCCAAGCAGCACTTTTTAGATCCCTTCCATGGAGCTGAACTGTCAGTGGGCATGATGCTCATCTTAAGTGTCTGGTTTCAACTCAAATTAGCAGCCTGTACAGGTGCCAGGATGTACCTGCAGCACTGGGAAGACTGGTGCTGTTTTTGTAACATTATCAATATGAGTTCATGTAAAGTCTTAACAACAAGATCACACCGACTTCACAATTATGAGAATTTCATTTTTTTTCTTCAATAAAAAAATACTGTTCATCAAGTTAGTCATACTGGACAAAGAAGTGGTTAGTTCTTTAAAACACTTGTGTCATGTGAGCCTACAGAAATAAACAAATGAGGCATAGCTGTGCATATGATCGGCAAAGCTGTGAAAAATGACACCATGCTTTTATTATGTGCTGTAAAGGAAGCATTGGGGCTTAATGCAGAACCCTGTGGAACACCACAAACTATTTCGTATTCATTAGAGCAAAGCTCAGCCAGACTAACAAAGTACTTTTTATCTTTGAGATGTGTGAAACCACGTTAAGACAGTCTTCTAAAGGCCTACCCAGTTGTCAAGTTGATTCAAACTAGCAAATTATGGCCTACTCAATCATACGCTGCACTTAAATCTAAAGGCATAAGGACAGAAACCCTGTTGTTGTGTCGACTGTGAGATGTTTTTGTATTTTTGTAGTATTTTACTTGATGAATGCAGATTGTGTTGCTGTAGTAACGTGTCTTATGTGTCTTATCACAGCAACCTTGAGAACATCCATATAAATGCTTGTGTCTAAGGAGCAGTTTATGATGTTCATTTATGACTTGGATCTTAAATACAGGTGGAAGAATCAATTCTAATCTAATAATTATCCAGCTTTAACTGAATCTAATGTAATAAAGCAAAGGAGGCATTAAACTGTGCAGTTTACTGGGTGTGATAATATAATCTTGTAAAGATCCCCCAATATAAATGGTCCATTATTATTTTTAATAAATTGCCATTTGCTTTTTGTTTTATTTGTTTCTATGACGTCAGCTTAGATATTTGGGTAGATTTATGCACGAACATATAAATGACTGTTCTGGCTCAGGCCAAAGGATGTAGGATTTACGTAACTATGCTGTTTTATGTGACGTTCTGTAACATGGACAGACGAGGAGACAGGCTGCAAGTGCAAGAATCACTCACTACCAAGGAACAGGGTCATAAAAAAACAACTGACATAGAGACAAAACACCAAGCAAGAACAAAGGGAACACCCGGGAGTATAAAAGAACAAGAACTAATGAGGAACACCAGGGAAGGGGCGGGGCTACAAACAGGTGAGGGACAGTCGAGAGGGTGACAAGTCCCTTTCCTCATATTTCTTCAGTTGTCTCCTTACAAGCTTAATGCGTAACATGCTTAATATCATTTTATTTACATTATTTAATAATATTTATAAATAAATATTATTATATTATTATATATTATATAATATATTATTACATTTGTAAATAAATAACAGCCTTACACTGGTACTTGTTTTAGTCTTTAATAGAGACATGGTAAAACGATTAGAATACTGTATTACTGTTGTAATTGCTGATGTGTTTATAAAAACAGTGCATTGAAAAAGCCCTTACAACAGTCTATTATCCTGAGCTGCTCCCCAAGCAGAATATAAAAGAACACCTGTCAGTCTGTGTTTACAACAGGAGTGACTCAGCTACCAGATATCAATCAGTCACACTCACAGATGGGCATAAACAACCTTCAGGTGAGGCTATGGGGGAGATGTTGCCACATTAGTATTTCTATAGAGCTTAATGGCTAGTGTGTTTTCTGTATATGCCACAGTGCTTTAAGCCATATAATTAATATTATTAAATTCAAGGTAAATAAATCATTAAATCATTTAAACAGACATACCTAAATAATAAATTGTGGGTCTTCTTAGTCCATGTTAGAGAATATGACTATCAGCTATCAGCGAAATAGGGTCTAGCCAACTAAGAGTTATACCCTGAAATGGTGTCATTATTTTCCTAAACAGGACACGAGATCTTTATCATCTAAATGAAGATAAACTGGCTTGCAAAGCAACGTATGACATGATAATCATACAATCTATCCATTAATTAACACAGGTTTCAAATATAATGTTGCAGTTGTACAGCTTTAGCAATAGCATGCTTGAACAGTAACAGAGTACATGTAATGGCATTACAGAATTAGCATACAAAAACGTAAGACTGAGATTATCAGTGTTTTAGTGTTTTTCTGAAGATATCTAATTCAGGCATTTACTCTGGATTTCCACATCACTGGTTTGCAGTTCCTGCACCAAGCTAACCTGGAGGGAAACTCAGTATTCTGGTTTTGTTACTGCAGCTTTACCCTGACAGATTTTAAGTGACAAGCATAAAAAGAGGGTGACGTCTCATGAGCAGCACAAAATAGTTTGATTTTGCATGTTTGATTTTTTTAATAGGTTTTTAAATGAGTAGTGAAACAAACTATCAGCTTCCACTTACGGTCCATATAAAATTAAGGCCTATTAAACACAGAGAACAGATTCATGATTCAGATGTAACCTGCTGAAACCACTGAGAACCGATGAGAAAGAGTCTACACTATTATGAATAGAGGTACTGTGCATGTTTTGTTTAATGTAATTGCACCCTCAACGTTACAACTGTGTATTTTTTTCCCAGTTTCTTCCTAGTTTTTCCCAGGAACAGGTACATAATTCTACATTTTCCTAAGCAGATGATTTCAAACATTTCAACAATAAAATACAAAGGCTGGAGTCAATAACAGCATGCACAAATTAAAAATAAAATATATAATAAAAATATCATTTTCAATGGGCTAACTAAAGGTAGTGAGAAGTACAGAGGTCAGTGCATCATTGGTGAGAGGGGTAGCGTCCCAGTGATGTTTGGTACCTTTTATTCTGAGACTGTACTATAACCAAAGAGGGATGCTCCGATATTGAACTGTGAGCCAGTACAGCCTTTCAGCAGGGAGAACTCACATAATGGTCAGTTGGAGTTTTAGTTTCACCTCTGTTTATGATTATTGTTGGTGAGTCCATCATGCGTTTATTATCAGCATAATAAACAACAGATTTAACAATTAAACTATTTTGCTTTTAATCTAATGTACTGGATCACTTTACACGATTATTTGTTCCACTATATTTTAGTCTAGCAACTTTTAGTCTCAGTGTATTAATTTTTTTCCTTTATGTAAAATACGTTATTTCAATGTTATTTCTGAAAGTTTGGAGTATACATGTGTAAACTCATTAAATGATATCAATGTTATACTGTTATACAAATGTGCATCTTTATGTTTTGACTATTTCCATGTGTTTCTCTCTTTAGATTCAGATGTTTTGCCACATGTGAAGTCAGTGACTGTTTCTGTGAGGCTCAATGTTTAAGTCATCTCTACTCATTCATTCTGTTTCATAAAACAGGGCAGGTTTTGTGTTTGCTGTTTATCTTATTTTTCCCTTTTATTTACCTACTTATACCTCTTTAAGGATGAGTAATCCCAAACCAACAGAAAGTAATCAGCCTATATTCCTTTAATATAGTAATATTTAGGTTTAGATTTTAACAGTACTTTAAAGCACAATACATTTATTAAAGTAGCCTTTTTAATTTTGAACAATACACATTTTATAGCGCATACAGATGTGTTATAAATGAAATATAAAACACTGCGCTTTTTTTTTACAACTGAGGATGAACGTGTGTCAACAGCACCCACTACTGGCCATGACTTTGTCTATATGGGCTATATGGGTGTGATGCTCCGGTTTAACCAGTAGGAGGTGATGTAGAGCGGGCTCGAGGCAGGTTTCCAACACAGGCGATGGAGACTCTATACACGTTATGGACGGGGGAACCAGCCAAATGGAACCAAGGGTCTTTACAATGAGGTAACATGATGATCAGCTATACTGGTCTCACAGAACCGAGGTTATTGTTGTAGGCAGAGAAGTCAGAGAAGTAAAGCCAGAGTGCCTACAGAAACCAACATACGACGTGTAGGTGTCTGCGCTCTTGTGTTAAGCACAGTTAAATTAACATTTAATGGTAAATCCTTCTCTTCTGCTGCAGCCATACAAAACATGATTTAGGATGCATTAACGAAAAAGACTGAGTCCCGCTGTATTACCCAGGCTGCACTGCAGTGTCTATTCACAGGCGCGATCCCACTACTGATCGGCACGGGGGCTTTGACCTGCTCCGTCACCGACCTGGGCCGGTTCACCCCTCCTTAGGCGACCTGGTGGTCCCGAGCTCCCTCAGGAGCACCATATCGATACCGAACTTAGTGCGGACACCCGATCGGCATAGTCCACTGCAGCCCAGAACCCCTGAGCTCAAACGGTCCGCCAGCCTCAGCCTCCCAGTAGCTTGGATTACAGGCGCACGCCACCGCGCCCGGCGAAAGCACAGCGGATCTGAACAGCTTTTAACCAGCACACTCGGCGTAATCACATCACCGCCATCTGGTGGACAGAGGAGGAATTACAGTAACCAGTGGAGATTCGAACAGAGAGCGCCCTCTGCTGATTAAAAACAAAATTAGAATATAGTTTTATCCAGAAAACCAGATATTTTTCAGATATTACGCTTCTCTTTCACATAGTTAGGCTACATTTCCCATCACAGCTGTAACTCTTACCTTATTCATTAGTAAGTGAGTCTTCAGCACACAGATACACAAGTTAATGCTGACTGGATAAATTAAGAAAATGTCTTTCAGAGTGGATTGGCTTGGCGTAAAGTGGTTAATTGAGAAACTTACCGGCACAGGTTTATGTATAATGACGATGATGGGAATCAGGAGTAAGAAGGTCTACAGGGCAGAAATACTGAATATACTTTCTATTCAGTATGAACCAATATGGACGTGTAGGTGTCTGCGCTCTTGTGTTAAGCACAGTTAAAAGAACATTTAATGGTAAATCCTTCTCTTCTGCTGCAGCCATACAAAACATGATTTGGGATGTATTAACGAAAAAGTCTGAGTTCCGCTGTATTACTCAGGCTGCACTGCAGTGTCTATTCACAGGCGCGATCCCACTACTGATCGGCACGGGGGTTTTGACCTGCTCCGTCACCGACCTGGGCCGGTTCACCCCTCCTTAGACGACCTGGTGGTCCCGAGCTCCCTCAGGAGCACCATATCGATACCGAACTTAGTGCGGACACCCGATCGGCATAGTCCACTGCAGCCCAGAACCCCTGAGCTCAAACGGTCCGCCAGCCTCAGCCTCCCAGTAGCTTGGATTACAGGCGCACGCCACCGCGCCCGGCGAAAGCACAGCGGATCTGAACAGCTTTTAACCAGCACACTCAACATAATCACATCACCGCCATCTGGTGGACAGAGGAGGAATTACAGCAACCAGTAGAGACTCCTGCAGAGAGCGCCCTCTGCTGGTTGCTAATAGAATTAGACATGGAAGGCTTTTTTAGCTTCCCCACCATTTTACATCAAACCACTTTGAATGACTCTGTTTCCATCTCCACCACTAAATTATATAAAAAAAAAACTGAGGGAAATCTGTGAAAATAAGCTTTAGAATGGCTAGCAAAGAGTTGTCCCTCCTTTCCAAACAGACACATGCCTTGGCCAATGACGCGCCTCTACGGCGAGTGACTCAACCAATGAGCGCTTCTTCTCGTTTCATCACACTGAATAAAAAAGTGAGAGGAAAAAAGAGTGATGTGTCTAACGGGACTCTTCTCCACGGATGATCGCTAGCTAACCTCCTGAACGGATTAATCCATGCGAGAGTGAAGGTAAGGAGATTACTGTGGTCTGCTGGGCAGCGGGGACTCTCTTTACGCTAACCGACTTCAGCAGCTACTCAGGCGAGTCAGCTAGTTAGCGGTTCCGCTCGCTTGATAGGAAAGAGAGAAGTGTAACGTTAACTAAGCTAGCTCAAAGCCGACTTATCCGAAAACATTGTTTTTGCAGAGTTTATTTCGACACAGAACAGGTCATTCCAGCACACAAACGGTCTAGCGGATGTTAGCAGATGGTCTGCTAACACCAGATATCTTTAAAGCTAACCGGGAGAGGAACTGAGATCCTAATTAAGGCCAGAGTAAGAGCTTCTGTGGACAATGCCGCATACACTGGGAGTGGCTGAGCACCCCAAACTATGGAAGCCAATTCCCCACACTTCAATACAGCACTCATCATTATTCATCAGTCCAGAAGCTTAAAGCCTCTCATGCTAACGAGGACCATCCTAATGTAATGAGACAGCATTTAAAAAAAACATTTAGTATCTCAAAGTAGTGACTGTGAATCTTAACATATAAAGAGAGTATCTCACAAATTCACTTAGTATTTCAAAACAAACGAGGCAGTATCTCAGAATAACGACTTGGTGGCTTAAAATGAGGAGAAGTAAGTATCTCAAAGTAATGACTGCTTCTTAAAATAGTAAGATAATAAAATAATCACTTAATGTTTTAAATAATGGGGCAGCATCTCAATTTTTTTGACTTACTATCTTAAAATAATGAGGTAATATCTCAAAATAATGACTTAATCACAAAACAATGAAAAAGTACTATCTCAGAGTACTGACTGTGCCTCTCAAAATAATGAGAGCATCTCAAAGTAATGCCTTCACATAACAATGGAAAAATAATAAATAGGTGCTGGATATTTTTATACCAATGGGCTTCCATGGCAAACAGCACCGGAGTCAGACATGTGTTGGGGGCGGTCATTGTTCTCATTAAAAGAGAGTTGTATTATATATATCATCACTGCTATCCAATGTGCTTTTAGAAATTGTCTGTGTTTACTGTAAAGTGTTACATTACAACATTATAGAAGCAAAAGAAATTGCAAATAGTCCAACTATTATGGTACATTACTGCTAGATCTTGTTATGTAAGATTTTTTTTTTCCCCCTACAGATGCAGTTCATGCTACTGTTCAGTCGCCAGGGCAAGCTGCGGCTGCAGAAATGGTACGTGCCCTTGTCTGACACCCAGAAGAAGAAGATTTCCCGTGAGGTCATACAGATGGTGCTGGCTCGCAAGCCCAAGATGTGCAGTTTCCTGGAGTGGAGGGACTTGAAAATCGTCTACAAGAGGTCAGTAACATCATTTAAACTTCATTATGCACAGTCAGCTTCATAATGATGTGCACCCCTGGTTAACCCCCTGGAGGTTTAAAAGTAAAGGTCATGCAGAACGTGTTTCTGGTTAATTAGCTCAACCTCACACTTTAAAATACTGTATGTGAATAGTTTTACATTTAAAGAGGTATGTAGTCCAAAATTGTTCGCAGAATCGAAAAAGATGTTTACTGAAGTTAGCATGCCAGCCGGCTGGCCCCAACCAGTCCGGTCGTGTATTGCCATGTTGTACCTCAAGAGGTGATGGAAGATTACTGTAGCACTTTAAGGAAATTTGAGTCGAATTAGTCCATCATGAGAGGATGTAGAAGTAGCACTACCCAGACATTTTAACCTCTGGTGAATCATGACGAAGGGTTTGCTTTCAGTTAAATCACTTAAGAACAAGTAGCCAATAAAAGAAAGTTAACCATGATCTAAAGCTCTCGACAAGAATCCATGTTCAGCAGCAAACAAAATAAGTGCTATGATAATTAGAAGCAAAATGAGCTAAACACAAAGTGTACGATTATGGAGAATGACTGTTAATCTTTAAACTCCTTAGCAAAAGTGCTCATTCAGAAGCTCCAGCCCCCAAATCTATGGATGTAGTTTGCCAAGGAAAATGACACTTGGCAATGTGCCCTTTTCAAAACCTTTCGTCCGTTGTACAGACAAATACCATGGTTTAACAAACAATAGAGCGAATAATGATACAGCAGGTAATGTAACCAAACTGGTTAGTGGCTGCAATGTTGACAGATTGGTATTAAAACTTAAGCAAACAGGGCGAACCAATATTGACCCATTGGTTCTTTGAAACCACAGAAATAACTGAATGTTACCCACCCATCTTCTTCTCGAGTTTTTCCGTTTAACTTAACATGGTGCACCAGTTAATTTCTGGCACTTTAATCTACCTGTTTAGTTTTCCATTCCACCTTAAATGGTACATCAGTTACATTGCAGCTGCTTTGTCTAATGTAACAGTCCCCCTAGAATGGGCGATGAGTGGGTATCATATATCGGCTAGGGACGCCAATACTGTTGTAAAATAGTAACAAGAGTATCACATGCTGGTCACAGTCTGGTCAAGGTCATGAGGTATTTATCTGGATGTTCTGTGTTTTGTATTCTTTTGCAGAATGAAATGATCAGACCACAAGAGTATGGACAAAAACATTTAACTGAATGCAGCATTTCACTTTTTGTACTTGTTCTAAAAGTTTTATTATTATCATTTCAGATATGCCAGTCTGTATTTCTGCTGTGCTGTCGAAGACCAGGAGAATGAACTGATAACTCTTGAGATTATCCACAGATACGTAGAGCTGCTGGACAAGTATTTTGGCAGTGTGAGTTTTGTTGTTTATTCTCGTTCCTGACTTTGAATGAGTGGTTAATATTTCCACAGACAATGACTGAGTCATTTTTTCCCCTATGCTTGTGGTGTGTCTCTGTGTTTCTGTCCTCTGACCCATTCAGGTTTGTGAACTGGATATCATCTTTAACTTTGAGAAGGCATACTACATTTTGGATGAGTTTATACTGGGTGGAGAAGCTCAGGAGACATCAAAGAAGATCGTGTTAAAGGCCATTGAGCAGGCAGATATGTTACAAGAGGTAAGGAAAAGCTGCACGCTGCATGGAGGAACCTAAAATTTACATTTTAATAACATGTGTCCAGGTGTTACAGTATTGTGAGGTACACTACCTGTCAAAGTTTTCAGATATCCTTTTTAATTAGTACTTTTACATATGCACTCGTTGCTGACATAAATGGACATAAGGTCATTATGCCAAACATTGGGTAGAAGTGTCAAGTCTGTATTTATCAAATCTGTATGGACGTGTCACAAGTCTAGTGTAAAGCCTTGCCAGAAGGGTAAAGCCTGTTGCAACAACAACAAATAGATGGGAAACTCGCTTTATGCAGTATACTGGAAAAGATTGGAGATTGGACACTGAACTTAAGATGTACTGTTTTCCCAGTAAGAAAGCTGCCTTCATTTTGATTTTATCCTTTAAGTAAGTCCTTCAGATTAATAATTGATGTGAGCCTTAGACAAGCTTAGCTTCCCATATAAACTGCTAAGCCAAAAATAAGTTTTAACGTCTTGTACTGATGGCAGGAGAGTCAAACCACTCAGTATAGGCCACTCCCAACACATCAAAGATTTTTAGTAGGGTTAAAGTCAGGACTCTGGTGGCCATTTCATATGTGAAAATGATTTTTTACAGGTCCCTAAACTAATTATTCATAACATAAGATACATGAGTCTTAATGTTATCAAATCTGGTCATTCATAACATTTCAGGTAGTAAACTGCCTTTATTTTATTGCCACCTTACGTTGCTGGACCTAGACCTGACGGATTGAGACAACACCAGTTCATGTTACTGCCTATAGAGACTTGTTCAGTGGGTATGACGGGTGCATTGCTTAATGCACTTCTCTACCTACCTTGATGCGCGTACCTACTGCTCTAGAATAGGGTAAATCTGGACTCAAACCACATGACCCTTTCCCCCCATTTCTCCAGAGGTTATTCTGGCAAACAGAAGCTTTTTTTTTTTTTCTCGATTAGCCTCAATAATAAGTGTGGTGTGGTATGTGTTGGTTTTATTTATTTTTAAAATAGCCCCACAACTGTTTAGTCCCACGTCTTGGTATTCTCATTACTTTGTGTGTATAAAAATTACTTTTACTATTAGAGTTCCACTTCATCTTCTTTCTTTATTTTCTTTTTTCAGGGGTTCAAATCAAGGGTTTAAACAAACTCAGATTACTCTTATTTCAGAATTAAGTTTATTTTTAATTTTATTTTTTTCCCTTCAAACACATTTAGTCATGGTTATTTAAGAAATAAGGAGCTACTCACTGCATCGGTCAGGGTTAAAAGACGTGTTGCCAGTTGAAACATATATTAATTACTACAGTAATTTTGTAAATAAAGACTATTTTAAAGAGTATTTAAACTAACTAAGCTTATTTTAATTTATTAGGCCAATTTCTGAGAGATTTTAAAACTCCTTCTGCATATTCTGTTGGGTTAAAGTAATCTTTTTGTGTATGTAGGAGTTTTACAATCACTAAATGCAAAGAATTACTTCATTACTTTTACTGACTGCTGTCTGGATGTTTGCATTGTGTAAGTATTATACTTTCTGTACCCCCTACAGGAAGCAGAAGCACCACGCAGTGTCCTGGAGGAAATTGGACTCACATAGACCTTGTGATGTGTTATTTACTCTATAAGAAACTTTTCTTTTTTTTTTACTTTATTCTTTAAGCTGGTCCTCGTTTACAGTCTTTAGATGCATCAGTCACTACACAGGTGTGTTGTCTGTGTCTTGTGCTTTAAAAATGACAGTGCCTGGATTTGGCCAAATATCCTAGGGAAATTACCATATTAAGTTGTTTCTTAATGTTTCATGTAGTGTTCGGCTTTCAGAGACATTCTAAGTGTATAAGAACCATAGCTAGTTGTTTACTCAGAGCAACAAATCTGCTTTCTTATTTAGAAGAATTCTTTGCTAATGTGTCTTATTACCTCACTTTGTGCACTTCACTGCCTTAAGAATCACTTTTATGGTCTGTGTATTTGGCCATCTTCTTATGCAACTTGATGGAAGTTGACCATTTCCCCCATTTGTGCTTAATGAAGACTTATTGCTTATGTCTATATAAAATGGAATTAAGTTTTTGGGACCAAATAATCTCATACTGACTAGGAAAAAGGGGAATTGTGTAAATTGAACAAGGCAGGCTTCTAATATGGGTGAAATGTACTGAGTGATCTACCTTTTATTGGTCAGTATTATTTGGAATTAAAATACATTTGTCAGTATTAGAAAAAGCATATGTGATAACACTATATGTTTACCATATACTGTGAGCATTTTGGATGCGAATGTGCATTCTATTATTAAAGTATTTTATGAAAGATTTCTCAAGTTAGCTAACTAATGTAAAAGTCCTGCACAGTCGTTAGTGTTCTGGTTCGTCTTTTGTTTCTAGAAATTTTGCAAGAAAAGCATTTTGTTAAAACTTAGAGATGGTGACGATGCATATTCTTGTAGTTTTCCATGTTTTATGTTACATCTTTATTGTGCACTGACACAGCTCAAAGTACACACTGACCTTAAAGCCATAACCCAGGACTGTCCAATAGGAGGCTAGGTTTTGGGCAGTCTTAACTATTGTCTAACGTAAGGTATCTAACTGCTAATGTCATGAAATACCATCCAGGTTTCAGTTCATTTCACATGCCAAAGAACCTACATTTTGCTTCTATCTTTTTGTATTAATGATATTCAGACTTCACTGTGATTTGCTATGTAGCATACCTCTTGGAAGTACTAAATCCCCTAAAATAAAATAACATTTTCATAATGTCAAATATTGTCTTTTTTTTCCCCTTTTCTATGTGCATCTCTTTTGTAGACAAGTGGAGTAGGTACTGGAGAGTGACACATTGTTGTTTTGGCTTTGTACTATAGCTTACTGGATATGAAACAACAGTTAGGCTAAAGGCCTGACCATCAGATTTAAAATTATATTGTGTGTTACTGTATAGTGGCTACTCATAGGTTCAGAGACAAAGCTTTATTATTATTATTATTATTATTTAGTTTTTTTGGATCTGAATTCTGCTTCTGTTGTGCTATTGCCATTAATAACACTGCTAGTGAAGCAGACCATCATCAAAGATAATAGCTAAAACATTACATTTATTAATCATTTAAGACTAATGCTGAGCTTAAAAGATTTAGAACCAGTGCTACAGGACAAAACTGTGGGGATCATGTTGTCATAAAGCAAACAAATGAGAAATAAGTATAATGAAAAAAGGAACTGCTCTTGATCCAACACATCACTTCACCTATGAAGCACGGTGGCATGGACATGTGTGGCTGTCTGTGGGTTCTTCTCGTTGTTGAGGATTTGACGATTTAAATCGCTCAGCCTATAACATCTTGTACCAAAGTCATGATCTGAAAGCTACATCCAAAGCAACTATGAAACTTTGCAGTGACTGACTCAGGTCTGGAAGATACATTTACCCCAGGCAGATTTTTCACCACCTACTAAACAGTTTTATTTAAGGTGCACTTAAAATGAAAATGTCCTAACTGATCATCTTTCGACTATGTTAAATGGCACCAGTGGACAGGAAAACCTTCCAACCCCTTCATTATTAATGGATACCCAGCTAGCTAAAAAAAATTAAATAAAATTATTAAATCTTATGTAAAACACATCACAGCAAGGGAGAAAAAACACATTAACAAAATTCCTTAAAGATTTCTGCTAACTTACTTTTGGGATACTGCTATACAGTTCACTCAGAGGTCATGACTAGTCTACCTATATTAGAGATGTTCTACATTGTGACTTTCAAAATGCTTAGAGCCAGAACTGCAACAGCAAAAATGATGTCCCCATCCACAGTTATTTATGACCTGCACAATCTATACATAATTTCTGGAGATTTTACGGGGACAAAACATGAGTAATTATTTCAGAAAGATCACACTACGGAACTCATTTAAATTCTAATAAAATAAACATTTATTTACAAAATGTAGACAGGTAAAACAGTGTTTAACCCAAATACATGGGAAGAGAGTTCTGAGTCACTGCTACAGAGAAAAGTGAAAATGTCTTTTCACATACAAAATCATTAAGCAATATTCGAGTGTTGGGTGTCAGAATCAGTGTTGGCAGCTGTGACATCAGGAGTTGGCAGGTGTTCACCTTCTATTTTATGGGAGTTAACCGAATGATTCTCAGCATTATCTACTTCGAGTGCTGTTAATGGCTCAGCAATTTTGCAGTTATCTCCAGACATTTCTGTGCTCTGTGTGTCTTGGTTCCTTACAGGCTCTTTGTCCTCATCATCACCATCCGTCTCTTTACCAGAACCTGCAGATGAGCTCCCACTGCAGGACCTGCTTCTTTTTTGCTTTTGTTTCTTTTTACTCTTCTTCTTTTTCTTGCTCTTTTTGGAGCGTTTATGGTGACGTGTGGAAGTAATTGCATCAGTACCTACATCACTGCAATCCTTTGGGCTTTTGCTTCCACTCTTCCCGCTCTTTCTTTTAACTGATCCATTTTTGGACTCCTCTCCAGGGCTATCTGATTCTGACCTTCTAGAAGATCTCTTTTTTGAGTCTGTGAGCGAGTGTCGACCCCTGTCTTTGCCTCTGCTTGGTGACCTGCATCTCTCACGGCTTCTGCTTCTTCTGTGCCGCTCACTGAAGGATCCTTGCCCTCGTCTTTGTGAATACTGGGACCTTCGACTCTCCCTGCTTCTACTACGACTCCGCCTCTCTCTACTATTGCTCCTTCTCCTTCTGTAACTGCACCTGTCACGACTACGACTCCTTCTTTCACTTCGTCTGCGGTGGGACCATTCAGGGCTGTAGCTACGCTGTGACATTTTGTCTCTGCGCTCCGAATACCATCCAGTGAAGCCTCCACTACGGTCCGGGGACAATTGCAGGTCACGGTCCGCCTCCCAGAATTCATTACCCGGGTTCCGAAATACATGGAGAAAGTTGCAGTGCTTACCCTTTGGACACTTCTGTCTATCAAAAAGCCCTGAGATAAAAAGAGTCAGAGAAAAAGACTTAGGCAAGTTTTGTCAAGAAATGTTTTATATAGAATATTCAGTGTACTGTAAGATTTAAAGCTACTTAATGTGAAAAGTATTACATTTAAATACATTTATTTCCTTACTCATAATTTCAAACAGTCAATATAGTTTTTACATTAAAGTGCAATATAAAAGTATTGAGTGAACACTATCAACTATTTGAAGTGCTAGTCCAAGCACAGTCTCGAATCTCTGAAGTGCGAGTTGAGTCCTGGGGTCTGAGAATTTGGTAGAGAATTTATTATAATCTTATATAATTCAATAGTGAGCCTTTTACAGAAGTCTGTCTCTCACATACATACATGTATACACACACACACACAATTTGATAAACAATAGAAAAAGGAGACAGAGGAGATACAGGGGAGAGGAGAAACAGCAAGATCCCAATTAAAAAATCATGAAGAGCGCTGACATTAAATAAGCCGTTTCTACTAAATAATTTACCACATATTGCTGTTTTCCATCTGGTTACAGGAGAGAACTCGCACTGTAGTTGTTTTCCTGCATACCACCGACCATTAAACAGAACAAAGGCTTCTTTGCACTGATCTTCCCTACACACACACACACACACACACACACACACACACACACACACACACACGAAAAAACATTACATGTTAAAAATAAAAACCCCACAACACATTACCCCCGACCCCTAACCATCTACAAAAACCACTTACGTGTCATACTGCACATACACATTTCCTCTCAAGTGGGGTTCAAAGTTGCAGCTCACCTAAAACAACATGAAATATAGTTTATCGCCTATGTCCCGTATATCCCTGGCTTTCACCGAATGCATTTAGATTTCATTACCTTGAACTGCACAACCTTCCCAGCATTCCTGAACTCTGGTAGTACATCTTCATAGAAGTCCACAAACTGCTGGTATATGTCCTCCTCGCTGTACTCTAGACTAGCATCTGTGTCATAGTCATCGCGTTTAATTTGCTCCATTCCAAATGTCACAAACATACCCCGAACCATCAAAGTGCTGCTAGATGCTGGGTGATCATGCTTTCGGGAGCACCTGTCCAGAACGACACCCAATTGTCAGAATAACATTCACGTTTTACAAAATATACACCACTCCATCACAAACAGTACATCTTACCTGTCTCCAAATCTGCAAGCTCCAGTTTTAAGGAAGAAGGGACAGTTTGCCCGGTCCTTTTCTGTCCCATAATCCACTGGGGCATCAGGGTTTTTCCAGGAACCTCCATTTTCCAGCTACCAAAACAACACTCAATCAATAATTAGCATACAGATTAATAATATGTACAAATATAAGAAAGTATACACGGGTGCTCACTGATACCTGGCTTTCTGCTTGGTCCAACATTTTCTGTACAGCTTCCTACAAATGGTGCAAACATACATTATGGCTGATGAAAACCTGCAGTGAGCTAGCACATGTCTGTTAGAATCAGTTAAGACCACAGGATGAAGTATGAATCAGGATTTGCCCTTACAGCAAACATGGACAAAAGAAATTATTTAACAATTTGAATGTTTTTGCATGGAACACAACCTTACTTCTACAATACTGCATTTCATCCAATATATAATTAAAATATTCAACATTATTAAAAGATACATTTTTTTCTTCTGTAGAAGACACCTGGAGGCTTATGATGCTTTCTTTTGAGTGTATCTTAGTTAAGGAATACCATGAAGCAACGATTTTGTAAAACAATACAGACATTTTACAGAGCAACTGGCAGAGTAGTCACATGAGCTAAATATACAGCTATAGTCAGTATAGCAGTCAGTAAATACACATATCTCATGAGCATTCAACACCACTCATGGAGCCCAGGAGTCTCACTATAATAATCACAAGTGATAATTATAATATTATAAAAATCATATTTATAACATCCACCGGGCTGAAACACAGTAATATGCAGGAGAGGATTGATTCAGTGATTATGGATTGATGTCCTCTTTCTGAAGATTCTACAGAGCTCGACTTCTCTTGTGTCTAAAGAGTCTCCAGTAAGTCTTTTCTGCGTGACAATTAGTTGGCCATTTTAAAGCAACATTCTGTAGGTTTTGGTAATTTGGAGATGTCTCTGATGGAAAACCGGAATTCTCATACTTTCCTTAACTATGGAAAAACTTGATGTGGTTGTACTTCAGACCCACACAAGTAGATGAATCTGACTTTTGCAAATGAACTGAAGGAATATTTGAAGAGAACTTGGCAAGGGTCTTCCAAGGATGTGAGACAATTATCTACTTGTGTCTTCAGACATTTACTAGTATAATGTTCATATTGCATTTGAGAGCTCAAGTCATCAAGTCAGACCTTCTTAGTGAGCAAATGCGCATGATGTTAATATTTAAAGAAGCGTGTTTAAAAAAAACTTGACAAATCCATCCTGACACCTTGAACATTTAAATCATCATTTCAGGCTTTACAGGACAGCTCACAGTGATGCACTTTTTTCCTCTATAGTCTATCTTATGCTACTTTTCAGTTTCATCAAACAATATTATATGGTGCTGCTTTAAAGCCTGTTTTTAATCACACATGAAAAACCATTAGTATAAAAGGTGGCTGAATGTAAAACAGTAGGATGTACATATTGATTAGATTTGTACATGGGGGAATAAAATTAGATCTTATCTGATCAAACTGGAGAGATTTTAGTAAAAAGTGTAAACAGATTTCACTTCTGAAAACATGTTCAGTGACGTGCATACGAAAGCGGGGAGTAAGAGGATATATGGATATCAGCCTCTTTCACGTTATCCTCCGAATGCTGGGATCACCTCTCTGTCTTTCTTCTCCTGCTGCTTCTTCTCCCGCTCCTCTCTTTCTTTTCTCTGCTGTTCCTCCCATTCCTCCCTGATTTTATTCTGCAGTAGTTGAAACAAAATTCGCAACAAGTTATAGAAATTAGAAATGAAAGAATGAAATGAAGTCACTTTCCTAAAACTGTTCTTTTACCTCCTCTTCCTCCTTTCTTTTTCGAGCAGCTTCCTCTTTCTCCTGCTTCAGCCTGAATTCCTCCTGAGCAATCCTTTCCTTCTCCAGCCATTCCTGGTGTAAACGCTCCCTGGGTTTGTAAAACAGCCTTGGTAAAAACAGGTATACTGTTGGTATACTGACACTTTATGGCTACATAAATACCATACCCTACCTTTCCTCCTCATCCTCCTTGTCATCTCCTTCATCATCATCATCATTATTATCATCTTGTTGTTGATCAGTTTCAGACTGAACAACAGCTGTACAAAAACAGTAACAGAATTGATTACCAAGCTTTTACTTTGATCATTATTTTAAAAATGTCTAACAGCAACTTATACAAATAAATGTGTTAACTGGTAACAGATTGTGATCCTAGAAGAAGACAATTTCACAGTTTTGCCCAAGAACTCTTACAGCATCGTGTTCTAAACGAAAACTGAACCCTACACTGGTACATAAAGAGAAAACTTCACCAAATTATTAATGAGTACAAAAAGGAAAAAAAAGGAAAACATTTAATTTAATTCTAGGGCAAAATAACAGGATTTATAAACAGGCATGTAAAATTACAATTGTAAATTAAATGTTCTGGTACTAGAATAATGAAATCTATTTTAATCCCACTTTTTGTTGCAATAAATATGACATGAGGTGAAATAAACAGAGCAAACATTTACAGATTGTCAGCATATTGCAAAATGTTTAAAATCTTAAAAATATAAAGTGGCAAGTAGTGTGGTGCTTTTGGTGATTCCTACCCCTAACATGGACATCAGAGTACAAATTAATATACTAAAAATTAATTCCTCTGCAACTAACCATTTCACATCAAATCACTCAATAAATTTGCTCACCTTAAATCTTTCATAATGACTTAATTACGTAAAAACAAAAATCAATGTCCATCAAATGGAATTTCCTGTTAACGACATGGTGTGAATGCAAGAAATAAAATAAAAATAAAAGGTTCACCTACATAATCTGAGTTTAGCAAGTATTTGACGTTTTCTTTTCCTTCTGTCTCTCTTCAGCAAGGCCCGTCTCTGTTTTCCACTGAATGTAGCAAAGATTTTTCCAAAACATTAAAGGAGAAAAAGAGACAAGTTTATCTAACTCAGAAAATCAGTAATCAATGGCTTGTTCATCATCGTACAGCTTAAAAAAGTAAAAAATAATAATTACAAAACGTTTAAAATCTTGAAGCACCCGGACAAAAAACATCGTAAACAGAACTGGCAGTGTTCAAGCTAGCTTATTTTAGCCACCGTTCACAAACTAACCTCAGCGGTTCAGCTTGTGGCTGCTTGGTCGTCTCACATTCAGGCTCTGCTGGCTGGATTTCAGAAGGTTCCTTCAAAGACTGACATGAATCAGTTGATAACATTTTAACACATCGTTTACTTTTTGACTAGACGCCTACTTGAGTTTACACATTCACTACAGACCGACAGAAAGAGTCATATGTAACCATATGCCCTGTTAGCGTAGTTTGGTTGTTTTGCACAATGATGACGTTTTGCTCATGTTCGGTCGCTTCATGATGACGAACATCTCAGGCACGCGTCACGGCGTTTTTGCGCTCGGCGGATGGAAGAAGTCCGGAAAGTGGTCCGCGCTGGAAGTAGTTACAAATTAAACGCGCTTCGGGTTGTAGGCACTGAGGCATTAAATCTTTCTGCAACTTTCCGTTCTGCTGTGGACACACGAAAATGGCAGACAAAGAAGGTAAACCTGTGCAGGTTTGAATAGTTAGCATGCTTTGTTTGCTAGCTTGCGGCGTTGGTGGCTAACTGTGTTAGCTCGCCAGTTTTGGCGCCGCGGATGTTTAGCCAGCTCACGGTGGCGCTCAATAGTGGTGACACTAGCGAGCCACATCACTTACATACACAAGGATAAACAATATTATCCTCTTATTCGGCATTATAGTTCGCGCATATAAATATATAGATCGTGTAACGTTTTTTAACGTTTGCTTTAAATATACGATACCGTTATCGGTGGAAGCTACCGATTACCGTCTGCTAGGAACTGGGATGCAGTCCGGGTCTGATCGAGCTAGTTAAAGCAGCAGCTTTACCTTAGCTACGAACGTCTTCAGCGACTTTTAGCTTTATTAGAGGTTTGGTATGAGCTGCATAAGTAATAGCAGGAAATTTAACATTCATTCAGTCATTATTTTCTTTACATTTAATTATTGTTTAAACATCTTGTAAATAATGAATTGAGACCCCTGTATCATGAGGGTAATTAAACTACACTCTGAGTACTATTAGTACTACTGACTAAACTATCAAGCCTGGATTTGAAGAGCCCAGCTATGTATTTAGCTTAGCTAAATAATTAGCTTATAGTCAATTAGCCACATTATTAATGCAGATTGTCTGAGTTTACACATAATTGCAGCCACAAAGGCTGTCATCTTCAGTGTTGTTCCAAGTGTGTCTTACTTTATTTTTTTTTTCTGTCTTTCTTTGCAGTGTATGATGATGCTGTAGAGGAACGGGTCATAAACGAAGAGTATAAAATATGGAAGAAAAATACACCTTTCCTCTATGACTTGGTCATGACACATGCTCTTGAATGGCCAAGTTTAACGGTGCAGTGGCTGCCAGATGTGAACAGGTAACCTGTCTTCCCTGCTGTCTTAACTATGTTGAATGATTTTTAGTACTACAGTGGATTTACAGGACTTTATGTCTTTATTTATTTATTTTAGGCCAGAGGGAAAAGACTATGCAGTACACCGGCTCGTGCTAGGTACCCATACTTCTGATGAGCAGAACCACTTGGTCATTGCCAGTGTTCAGATCCCCAACGACGATGCTCAGTTTGATGCTTCACATTACGACAGTGAAAAAGGAGGTTTGTCTTTTTATATACTTGTATACATTTTTATTACCACCTCTTACCTTTTTTAACAATACTGAATTGCTTTGCTTTGTTTTTTTTCTCAGCAGGTACGTTCATGTGGGGAGTGTTTGGTGGATAGAGGTGGAGCTGCTGGTATTATGTATAAACCCTTGTATCATCCCTGTGTTTAATGCATATGTTAAAAACAAATCACTTTCTCTTACACATTTGTGCATGGATAAAGCCTTGCTTGTCAGCTCATATTAGCCAGAATGTAAATATTTTCCAGTCACCAAACTCCTCACTATATTTTACTGTATCTCTTTTCAGAGTTTGGGGGATTTGGGTCTGTGAGTGGCAAGATCGAGATTGAAATTAAGATTAATCATGAGGGAGAGGTGAACAGAGCCAGGTACATGCCACAGAACCCCTGCATCATTGCCACAAAGACACCTACATCGGATGTGCTGGTCTTCGACTACACTAAACACCCATCCAAACCAGGTATGATAAAACTCACTTTTTTGTACTCTGCCACCATCATGTTGTCCATCTCACTTGTCAGTAGAGGGTTATAAGGAATATTTCAGTCCGGACTGTAATTCACTTTCCAAGAGAATGTTTGATCACAGCAGAACAATGCTGCCCATTGAACAAACAAAAAGCTACTTACGATGCTAGTTCAGAGATATCTTTGTATCCACCTGTAGACCCCAGTGGTGAGTGCAGTCCAGACCTGAGATTGAAGGGGCATCAGAAGGAAGGCTATGGTTTGTCCTGGAACCCCAACCTGAGTGGAAATCTGCTCAGTGCGTCAGATGACCACGTGAGTTTGTATTTCAAAGCTCATGCTACAAGACGTTTAGCTCAGCCATCTTTTTAATAACACCTTTTAAACCTGTCATTTCTGCAGACAATCTGTCTATGGGATATTAGTGGATCTCCGAAGGAAGGAAAGATTGTAGATGCCAAGACAATCTTCACAGGCCACACTGCTGTGGTGGAGGATGTGTCCTGGCACCTTCTTCACGAGTCACTTTTTGGATCAGTAGCTGATGACCAGAAACTTATGATGTGAGTAAAGAGCATAGTTAACCAGACCTCTAGTTATGACTGTTAGGTAATTCTGGATTTCTCCATACAGTGTTGAAACTGTAATTCAACCTAAGAAATTAGAATATGATGTTTGATTGATTGTAATTGTTTGTTTGAAGTTTACAGTATATTCGATATAATGTATATTACAGTTTTATACACACACACACACATTTCCAAAATCTACTGCAGAAAAACATGAACACAGTATGGATTTACATTGATTTGTTTGACATTTTAAGAAAAGTATGCTGATATAAATATGTATGTAAATCTGTTAAAACATACATACTCACAGATGCTATATGTACTTAAGTGCATTTATGGACCGAAAATATATCAGTTTACATACTGTGTCTTTACATTGCAGTGCTATGCCTGGATTAGGTGAATAATTGGCATTTAGTCATTTTTTTTAAATCTGTTATATGGTAGTGCAAAAATTGTACAGAAAAATACATAAAGCAGTTTTTACTCTGGGATAATTGCAGATATTTCTCAGGATAGTTCTGGAATGGGTCAGAAAAAAGTTGGTCACTCTTGAGTGCACTGAATCCATTGGTAAATGTCTGTGGTGTGCGCCAAATGTTAGAACACACATGTGGTAATTTAATAGTGATGGTGTCTGTCAGTTGTGCAGTTAATGGGGAAAAACGTTTCTTTACAGTTGGGACACAAGATCCAATAATACATCTAAGCCCAGTCATTCAGTGGATGCCCACACTGCTGAGGTGAACTGCTTGTCCTTCAACCCCTACAGTGAGTTCATCTTGGCCACTGGCTCCGCAGATAAGGTCTGTACACAACTAACATGCACACAACTCAAGCTCTTAAATGATTGTGGACCATTCTGCCAAATTAGTTCCAACTGTAGTTAAACAATAATAACCTTTTTTATTTATTTATTTTTTTAATCAAATCTGTTGTGTAATCTCTGCACAGTGCTTTTCGTTATTGTATTTTTTTCTTGCTGCATCAAATACTTGCTCCCTCTCATCCACAAAAAAAGAAAGAAAAAGAAAAGCAAGCTAAATATCTCATTTGGCACCATCATTCAGCCTTTCCAGCTTTGACTAGAGCATGACTTTATTCAGGAACAACTTTTAAGAGAGTTTTTATAATAAACAAAACCTTTACATTGTTTTGCGTGTCATATTTTAATAGTATTAAACTTGCAGACTTATTTAAAGCATACAAGTCTGAACAATCAGTATTCACCTGTTCAAAGCTGTATTTGCTTGTCATGTGCCATGTGTGAGTTTACTAAAGAGAACTGAAAAATATGGTAAAATGTCTTTGGTAATATAATAACAAAAGCATTGTTATTATATTGGTATTGATTAAATGGATTGTTCAGTCATTTAAAAAATTAAACGTAATTAAGGCATAAGGTCACTCTTAACAAGGATTTTAGGCTGAAGTCCAATTCAGCTTTTCGATGATTTCAATTCTGAACTAATTTGGTAGAATGACCAAAGTATGGATTTCTGCATTTCAGGAATTTATAGTCATTCATATTCTTTATTTCTACAGACTGTGGCCCTTTGGGATCTGCGTAATCTGAAGTTGAAGCTTCATAGTTTCGAGTCGCACAAAGATGAAATCTTCCAGGTAGTATTATGAATATTATGTGGTTAACATGGCGTGTTTGTGTATGAGCAGAGATGTTCATAGGGAGCTTAACAGATTGTGAAGTGTTAATTTAATATTTAGAGCCTGATTGCAGGAACAGACCACACATTTAAAACGGTTTTAGTAATATGGATATTTTAAGAGGAAATTATTTATAGCATCTTTAAACAGGCTCCTCTAGGGGCTTTTATTGGACAATTGGGGGATTTTTATTTGTATATATATTTTATATATTACAATTGACAGAATGCTGCAGCCTTGTATTTTTTGACAGTCTTATAGTAGTGTTTTGGAGTACTTTGCACTGACATTGAATTTCTTGTGGCAGGTTCAATGGTCACCCCATAATGAGACAATTCTTGCTTCTAGTGGCACAGACCGACGACTTAACGTCTGGGACTTAAGGTAAGACCTCATCATGTGTTCCTGTTTGGCTTAATTGTATGAGTGCAGGAGATTGAAAGCAGAGCCACATTTTTTTTTAAAATAAAGGCATTTTCAGCCACCTGTTCCATGTGCGTAGTCATTTCAGTTAAAAATATTTAGGTTAAACTTGAGCAACTCCCAGAAGACTTCACAGCTGTTGCAGTGCCTCCTCAGTAATACACAGGCTTGTGTTTAACATGTTCTCAGTAAAATTGGAGAGGAACAGTCTGCTGAGGATGCTGAGGATGGACCTCCAGAGTTGCTGGTAAGTCCTGTAAACCGTGTTCAGGCTACTGTGTGTATTTTCATTGTGGTAAATTTGATTTGTTTTTCATATTTGCCTGTTATTGTGTATCCCCATCTGCAACAGTTTATTCATGGTGGACACACAGCAAAAATCTCTGATTTCTCATGGAATCCCAATGAACCCTGGGTGATATGCTCTGTGTCTGAGGACAACATCATGCAAGTTTGGCAAATGGTTAGTACATGGTTTTATTCTGGCCAGAAACTCAAAGTGTTTGTTTCACAGTTGATTCACAGATTTGCTCTATTAAACTCCTAATAACTGACCCTCTTTTAGGCAGAGAACATCTACAACGATGAGGAACCAGACACCCCTGCCTCAGAGCTTGAGAGTCAGACTTCATAACTTCTTTCTCCAACATGGAACAGCAGGGTTCATATCTCATGAATGCCCAGTACCAACCAAGATACATCCACAGGGTGGATTAAATCAAACAAGCGGCTATATTTCAGGACTTCATCCAGAGACCAAAATCCAATCAAACTGGTTACTGGATTACATCTTTTCTACTTTCTTCTTCAAGTATTACTCCAGTATCCTTCCTTTCCCCATGCACTCTGTAAACTGCAGCTCTGTGTAGAACTTTCTTTAAGAAACAGTATACCACATTGTGTTATATAGATGTTTTCTAGAACGGCAGATGCCATGTTCTGTAGTGGCTGTTTGGATGTTTTGTCATGAGAGATGTGTGTGGGAGAGGTTTCAAATGATGGAGAAAGTTTGTTGCTTTCAAAAAATGCACTTGATAAATGGACGCTGCTGTTAAATCATTTTTCCAAATTGGAGCAAAATGAGGCAGTTCCTCCGGTCTGTTTTTTAGTTTTTGTGCGGAAACCTGATGTCAATTGCAATAAAAGTTTTGTAATGCCTTTTAAAATTATTCCTCCTTTTTGTATTCCTATAATGTTGATAGTGGTTACCATTGTGTATTCCACACAGGAATAAAGTACAAATGATCCTAAATGTGTCTTGTGAACATTTCCAGATCATTGTAGTGTAGTGTAGCTACAGGAAAAATTTTGTAAATTTTTAGAATTACCTGGAGTGTCCACTTAAAAAAACAAAAACAAAAAAACAAACGTAGAATGAAAATATATTTTGTGGAAGGACACCTTGAAGGAATCTGCTACTGTCATATTTAAAAGATGACACAGATATGGAACTTTTTAGCAAATTACCGACCAATATATTTGATAGAAAAGGACATGGCACACCAAACCCTATCCAAACTAATCTTCTGGTTCTCAAATTTACTTCACTTACTTTTTCCTGCTTTTGTTCTTTTGTCCTTTTACAGTCTGAATGCATTCTGCTGCAACATTACAGTCTAGGTGCTGTTAACTTTATCAGCTGGATTCAGGAAAGAAAGCACAAAATCTCACCAAGTAGTAAAGAAATCTACAAAACAGTTTTTTATTGAAAAGCAAGACAGGACTACAACGACATACAATCTCAGAGAGGACAGGTCGAGTTAAGGGAGAAAGCGTTTTCAAAGCATTGCTGACTTTAGCCTCTTTCACAGTTAGTCTTACCTGCAGAGGTAGATTTCTTGCATAACCTGAGAATCAAAGTGGGACGCTGGCAAAGAAATAGAAACAGAAGCAATAACAGTACCAAAAACCCAAGTTACATCTCTTTTTTTTCCCCCCCATCAACTGTAGATCACACTAAATACAAGTGTTTGCACGATCTGAATTCCTGGAGGGAAAAAAAAAAAACAGTTCCAAAAACGTTAAGTTCCTGCTGCGTTACCGGTTAAGGTGAAATTTCAACTTGTCAAAAAAGCAGTCACACCGGTCATCCGTAGTTTCCGAGACCAATAACATTCACATTCCAAAATCATGATTCAAGCAATGGGATCAGACAACAGCTGTATAAAGCACTGCATAAAGTGTGACTTGAGGCTGGTGAGTATCTACCCTCATTTGATTCACATTTGTTAGCCCATTTTTCCATACAGTTCCCCAATTCAATGATGGCGTCCATTTATCTGTATCTGCTGACAGAGGTGCAGTCCAGTAAATCTGCCAACTGTACTTTGTACACTGGACCACATTAGTCGTAATGCCTGTGGAACAAATCAGAATCCAGTAAGAACATAAGAATACTGGAATGTATTTGCTGAAGTGGAATAATAACTGTGGAATGTCACCGCAGGTCAGCAGTGTACATGCACAGACCTGGGGAGTCGGTCTATGTTGACCTGAGGGAATATGTTTCAGACACCCTGTTTTCCGGGTTCATGCCAGCGAGGAGATAGTGAGAGGGCTGTAAGGCTATGTGCCCTATAAAGTCTGCATAATTAGGCATGACATTGGCAACATGGGTGATACATTTCTACATTCATCTGTTCAGCTCTCTACACACTGTTTCACATTGTTAGCAACATTTACAATGCTCACAGCTACTTAACGTTAGCATTTGCACTGAGTGTAATGCTTGAAGTACATTTTATTCTTGTTCATCACAGAATTGTTTTAAAAAAATATTGAAAGGATGAAGAAAGGAAAAAAAATCATATTCAGAATTTCCAGTTAAGTATCAAAGATGTCAAGGCCCCTTTTGAACTTACACACAGATGAATTTCAGTCAGTTTTGCTTCCAGTTAGCAGTGCATCAGTCTGGTAAAACTAAACATTATCTATCAGAAAGGTAGTATGTGCAGTTTCGTCAACAGATAATGAAAACGTTGTAAGTTCATTACTTATGTGATGATTGGCATGTAGTGATGGAATTTATAAAACGTGATACAAATGCTATATTTCAAGTCATCAGGGCCAAAGTCATCTAAATCAAAATAATCACTACAAGCTTTTTGCCACTGCATGAACAAAAGGTTTCCCTGTTTCACCTGATTGAGTGACCATGCAAAAAATCTAAGACATTATTTTGTAGTTATTATATGTACTACATGTATCTGGCTAAGAAACTGATTTTGGATTTAGCATAAATTAGGTAGGTTTAATAGTACACTAAATTACATTTTAGCATTTCACAAGTTTTTTTTCCTCTACAAATTAATGTGGCTCATCAGTAGTCACATGGCTGATCACATGACTTAGAACACGAACACCAGAATGCATCATTTCCAGCATTGTTTGACTTCTGTAAAAAAAAAAAAAAACTATTATCCCACGGTCATCTTAAAAAAGAAACAAAAAAAAAAAAGGAAAAAACTCTGTGACCCTCCACTTCTTCCTACCATGTTGTTTTCCCACACCTACTATTGAGTTTTAAGGAACCTCTGCTTATTGTACCTTGAAACACAAAGAACCTTCTACCCAAGAGTTCTGCAAAACTGCTGAAATTCTTTTTTTAATGAAATAAAGAATTCTCAATAAAATTTAGTTGTAGTATTCTCAAAGAATAATCCCATAAGCCACAACAACACCTGTCCTTAAGTGCTTTTAGCTGCATTGGTGTGTTAAAAAAAAAAAAGAGAACAAAAAATCTGCAGCCACATTCAAAAATAGTCCTGCAGAGACTATAGCTTTGACACTATGTCCCAACATTTCACATAATCTGTCAATAGCAGCCTTGTTAAAGTCAAACTAGCCCTTAATACCAAGAATCCCATGTTGGAAAAAAAAAAAAAAAAGATATATTTAATAGTCTCGCAAGAAAAAAAACAAACAAAAAAAAACAATGAATTAACGATTAAGATGGTGTTTAAGACTCGTCTTCCATAAATATATTTATAGACAGAGGAGTGGAAGAACAAACCCATAAGATCTTCCTTAGTTTGGACTGCAAAGCCCAAGTGTAGTTTTAAGATCACAACAATAACAGCAACAACTAAAAAGATCTCTTAAGCTCTTTCTTTTCTATAAATGCCCTGTATTTGCATTGTTACTTGGACACAGTTGGTTAGTCAACTACACATGGCTACTTCAAATTAGCGATATCCTTATGTGCATCTGAATCCATTTTATTAACCCTAGAGGCCAGATCAAAAAGCTACATTATCATAAAAATTCAAATCTGCAATCCGAACACAGATCGGCAAGAAAGGGAAGTCAAAACTAATCAAGCATGGAACACTAAAGCTGTAGCCGCTTTGGACCACATGACCATTTCCTAAGAAAATACAGATGTGGTAGAAAAAAAGCAAGTAAAAAGTGCTCATCACAAAGCCAATCACCAATGTACAGAGCAGTTTTCATACATGTGTGTTTTTAGTCTTAATCATGATATCTATTACACAAAAATATATACCTCCACAAAAAAAAAGAAAAGAAGAAGAAAGAAAACGTCCCTCAGTCTTCATCAAGCTGCTTTGTGGTTGGCTCATCCTCTGGCTGCAGTCCCAGCCTTGCTGTTTCAGGAACTAAACATTCCATCTCTCCTTCTACCTCTCCATCAATCCCTCCATTTGGCGAGTGGCTCAGGGGCTCCTCCGGCTGTGGGTCAGGAGGCCCTGTTCCTTCCTCCTCAGGATTCTTTGCTGGACCCTGAAGGGCTCCCAGTTTCTGGTTCAGGTCGTTGCGTTCCCTTTGCAAGGCTCTGCACAGCTTCTCCAGACGCTCTAGTTTACCTTGGAGAGCTTTGTAATGTTTGTCTCTCACAGTTTTCTACAAAAGATAGTGTTAAGAAAACATAAGAACACCCACAATTATACAGTAATTACTCATTTATGTATTCATTTTCTGGATGTGGATTTGTGTGCCCAAACATCAACAATCTATCTACATGATTTGCTGTGGTAGCAACGTAGCCATCAGCAACAACATACAAAAAAAGCATGCGCTTACATACACACAATGTAGATATGCCAAAAAACAGATTTAAACTCTAGTCTGAACAAAAGTCATCCTTTTTTATCAGGTTCAAAGTTACTCCTTTAGTGGTTGTTCCACATGAGAAGCCAAGTGAGTTTGATTATTCAGTCCAGCAGGACTTGATGTTTCCAGACATGCTGTGCCTTTATCTTTGCTACTTATTATTGTTCTCACCTCCTCAGCCATCTGCAGTAAGGTCTGGTTGTTGGTCTCCCATTTGGTTCTCCAAAGAGTAGTCTCCTTCTCCAATTTCTTGATTTTCTTGGTCATCTGTGGATAACAAAGCAGCAGCAACACAAGGACAGTTGTTTCACTAATGCTGAAAACCCTTCTACAGTTTGCAAGGAGTTTGATACTGTTTATTTTTTTCACTATCAGAACATCCAGGAGTAACTGACCTTCTCCATTTCCTGCCTGAAAGAGGTAAACACTTCATTGCTCTTAGCAAGGGTTGTCTGGAACTCTTCAAACTTGTCCATATAGAGAGTAAGTTGTTGTTTTAGTTGAAGCTCCTGCTCCTTCATCAGCTCACATTTATGCCTCGATTCTGTCGCATCTTTCAGAAGCTGAACGACAAAGGGATATCAAATAACACATTATTGACTTACAAGGCTGTGGCACAATCTAAAAAAACATGGGTCAATAATTATCAAGGGATGGAGTCCAGATATTATGCAGGATATACCAACTGGTCTAACTGGGGTCAAACGGTACTGATGTCAGTTTATCAGCAGAAAGTGCACAACATTTCTAGTTCATTTGGAAAATGCAACATCTATGAGTAAACTGCCATTAGCATTAATAATTCTCAATTTTTTTTCTAATTTCTATATAAAATCAGGTCTATCATAAATGATTCTGGCTTTAACTTGTGTTACTTACAAGTTCTCTCTCGCGCTGCTGCTTCTCCTCAACTTCTCTCATCAGCTCAGCTGTCCTTTGGAGTTTAGCATCAACAAGCTGTTGCTGAAGCTCCTTGTGCTTGAACACTTTGTCAATGTGCTGAAGAGAAACAGGTTATATTCATATCAGTTTTATCATTCCTGTTGTTCTAGAAGAACTATAACATTTATCACACAAAGCTCTAAGAGTATTTAAAGTTTGATTAATCATGACTTCAATACATGACAGACTCTTATACATAGATCCCCCTAAGCACTCACATTGTCTTGCCATTAGGTTAGAGCACATTATAATAAATCATTCCCTTGGCTTGGGATTTAAACTCTAAAATAGATAAAGCTTTTTTTAAAAGTCACAATAATTACCTAGTCTTTTATCTCAGTTTAACATCAGCACAATACTGTACTCTTTAAAAAAGGCAAATAAAGAAATAAAGAGTATATTTACTATATTATGAAAATCATTCAATACACATAGCAAAACATGCACATAATTGTTCTCACGGTGAATTATCACAGGGGAGGGTTTGAGGTTAGGATTGGAGTGGTTGTGGCTGGCTGCGCGAGTTGTTTGTGCTGCTATCTGGTGCACAAACTGTCGAGTAGCAGTCAGCTTTCAAAGCATTCTGTAAATAATGCCCCATTCTATGATTTACTCTTATGATTTTTATTTTGTGGACAAGAATGGCCAAGACACTGTATGCTTTATTTCATTTAAGGCTATTTTTAAACAAAAACTCCACAGCCTTTTTGGAAGGGTTCAATTTTAGATGACTGCCCAATTCCAAGCTGTAAATCCGGCAAGTATAATCAAAGACATATGGTCTTCAAAAGCTCTTCTTTGTAATATCGGTATAACTTTGTTGTGCTTACAGAGAATTACCAGTATGCAGGTCTGCAAAACATCTTTGCAGCACAGACACTGTGTACGAAATGCCACCGAGTACTAGCTGTAGTGGTCACTACCGCATCACTCACACCATACATAGACAGTCAGCTTTGACAAAAAGAACCGTCTGGTTATCATGATTGGGGAGAAATATTGGGAGATACAGAATCCAGTCACTTTAAGCTCCAAACAAAAACAAAATCACTTGCACCATCTGTAATGTGTCTCACAAATCAGGGGTTTTGGCTTAGTCAGCTGAGGTTATGCCAGATCACTTTTCACAGAGATACATTGGCTGGGCAATCTATAAAAGTAATTTAATTTTTAAGGTTTTGTGAGGCTGAAACTTTAGAACCCTATCTCGGTTAAACTTAGATTGTGAGAAAGGCCTCAGACATGCTCAGATGACGGAATGTATCACACGATCAGAGCATGACAATGTAGATGATGCTTGTAAAAGCAGAGCTGCTCTGGCTCTAAAAAAAAAAAATCTTTGTTTAAACTGCAGCTGGTACATGATAATTACTAACTGTGGTGCTGAGGTTTTAAGTTGTAGTCATACTCCTAAATGTGTCCAGGATAACCATGACCACACAGAGCTATACATTTTTAACTTTTTGATTTAAAGTGAGGGTTTTTGTTGCTGTGGATGTTTATTTCAAGCTTTGCATTATCAATTTTTTTTTTTTTACCTCCTCCCTCAGTTCATACTGCTCAATAAGTTTCTTGAGTTTTTCTGCCAGCTCCATATTCTCCTGTCTCAGTTTGGTATTGTGAGTGTTGTGCTGCTCCATCTGTGCCTCAATTTCATTGAGCGTCATCTGAAAGTGAAGCGTGGCCTCTTTGCGCCTCTCCTCATATTCTCTGAACCTCTGGGCATTCTCCTCCTACCACACAAAACAGAGACATTACACCAAACGTTTGTTAACCAATATAAACAGTTCAGATACCACCTTTAGTAGCAATGATAGGGCCATACACTAAAAAAGTTTTCTCCTTAAATTCTGGAGGCAGGTCTAACTAGTCATAACAGTTATCCCAAAGTCACATAGAATTGAAGAACAGAGCTTATCCACAACCAGAACATGAGGGACACCACACTGTACCTTCAGGGTCTTGTTGTGCCGTTGTAGCTCCCTGCAAAGGCTCTCCAGTTTGCTGCGAGCCAGAATGGCTTTGCTGTGTTCACTTTGCAAATGAATCTTCTCTTTGAGAACCTGCGTCTGCTTCTTCTGCAACAACTTCACTTGCTTCTGCATATTGCGACTCTCTTCCAGCTATCAAACAATGAGATTTTGTTATGCATTTAAGAGAGTAAGCACACTCCTGGCCACTGTTATTGCTATCGCAGTACTTAGTTACAAACACCATGCCTGCAGCCAAGGAGCATTTCTGCATTTACATATATCCATGGTGGCTGTTTTCGTATGCCACAGCCTCTATAAAGCAGGCTGTCCTGATATTTATACATATGACCAACACACAAGAAGAGTGTTGAAAGTATGAGGTATTTTGCAAGCCTCTGATTCTTACCAGGTCAGCGTACTTCTTGCAAAGGGCAGCAAGTTTCTCCTCAGGAGTGGCCAAGGTGTGAAGGGCTTGCATTAGTAGCAAGACCTCTTTCCCTATTGAACAGAAGAATAATATAACATGACACATACATGGAAAAAGATCTTTTATGCAAACAAAAGAACATGTCTTTAATATCTAATTACAACTAAAGACTGTCTCACTTTGGCTAATAAGCTAATAATGACAGCTTTTCCAGACCAACTTGGACCAACTAAGGATCCAATTAGTCTGACTTCCACCATTTTATATCTATGACCTCCCCAAAGCTCAACAACTGCAAACTGAACAGCAAAATGCAAATCTAACATTTTGATGCCAGTACCCACCAAACATGTTTTGCTCCTTGTTCTTATCACCACTTGAGTCTAGATCTCCTTCAAGGGGGTCAATTTGACAATCTTCTCTCCCAGGTGTCTCCCCTCTGACCTCTTCACTGCAGCATGTGTTTACCAGACCCTCAAACCCAAGCTGATCTTCTGAGGTAGGGGAACTGCTGCCCTCCACAAGCCCACGTGTGGCTGCCTCTATTCCACAAACACCACCAGTCTCCATGGTATTTCCCCCGTACTGGTGGAAAAAAAGAGCAAAAAAAAGACAAAGACTTAAGCAATTAATTATATTAATGCCATTCAGTTAAAATATACACACATAAATAAATAATAAATTTTAAAAAATACTGTGCAATACTGTCATTGCTGCGTTAGGTACAATCATCCAATGCTTGTAACTTTATGGTCCAGGTTAACAAAAAAACAAAAGTTGAATATGTGGAGTCACAGAGTATTCCCATTCTAACCCAAATGACAAAATGCCTTTTACCTGTCTAAACAGCTGAATTTCCATTATCTACACTGACCAGGAAAACAGGCTAACTTTGTGCTGAGCAAACAAAAACAAACGACAGCATTTTAAACCCATCAATCTGTGAGTTTTACTTACAAAAACAAGAATTTTACTGCTTAAACATATGGCACGGTTATCATTGAAATTTACATTTTCCCGTCTGACTTTATGTGCTGGAGACTATATACAATGACTGAAGCGATTGTTGACAGCAAAGAAGGGATTAACAGTCGACAAAATCAAGTAACAAAAAATTCAGTCTAATCCAACTTTTTACAAATTTTCCCTTTAAACCTATATTCAGCTGGTGCCAATAAGGTAGGGTTAAAAGAAGACCAGGTTGTACTAAGCCATGCTATGTAAAATAATGCACCAGAATAACACAACGAACCTCGAAAATCTGCCCTGACCAGGCTATTTTTAGTTTAGGACCAAGTCTATTCTGTGAACAACAAGAACCTGACCAGGTAACGTGGTTAATATATGTCCCTGACAGATCTCTACATTCAGTCTCTACACCTCTACATCCAACAGGTTTCCACCGGTCACAAAACCGCTGGGACCGGCTTCCGAAACCAGTCTAATCCTAACACGTCCTAAATGTTTCTGCCGACGGGGATTCACTCATGAACATTACCTGTACCGTCAGCCCAGGGTTATAAACTCCGTTCAGAAAGCGGCCTTTGAGCAGCGATCAGAGTGGGTTACAGGCAGAGGAGAGGATTACATTAGGCCACCACGTGCTGCACAGCAACAGCAGCAGAGCCGCCACATGGGTCGAATGACAACAGACCAAAAACTCGAAAATAGCACCGAAAATGGAATAATCTCATGGAAATACATGTAAAACAGCATTTAATTCAAACAAATAAACAGACGCCACACTTTGAATGCAACCAGGAATGTGCCAGTGGGCAATGCTAACTGACAGTTTAAAATCAAACCACCTGGAGGTGAAAAGAGAAGTCGTTTATTTAAAAATCGCCACACAGCGCTATTTTTTGCTGAAATACAGGAGGTGAACCTAAATATATTACCGGCCGATCGCTTAGGCAGGCAGGTACACAGCTGGCCAACACACTTTGCATCCCGATAAAGCTTTCAATACAGACAGATCATGTAAAACATTATACATGTAAATTAGCTGGGTTAGTCTAGTTAAAAGTCATAAACCATATTTAAAAGGGAAAAACACAAATTGATCGTAACATGCTGACATCACAGAGCTAGCTCAGCTAGTTTACCTTTAGAGCTACTCTTTCCAGTCCAGAATGCAAGTGAAAGCAAGTTAGCAGCGAGCTTGGCTAGCAAAGTTTGCGGGAAACAAATCTGAATCCCCAGGCTGGCTAATTAGCTAGCTAGCTTAGCTAGCTGATGGTACCCAGAAACGCAGCTACCTGGTTAATGAAGTCTTTGTAGTACTCTATAAAACCCGCCCACACGTCGCCATCACCATACAAAAATAACCTATGTTAAGTTTTAACCCTAACGGTAACAATAATTATTTATGTGAATCTAGCTCCCGCTGAGCTTGATTCGCTAGCGAGCTAGCTAGCTAGCCTTAGCTACTTCCTTCGTAAATACTATTGCCCGTGCTGTGAGGAACCGCGGCTTCTTTCCTTATTTACATGGCCTTTTCAGCTCAGCCTTCATCGTTTCCTTTAAATATACGCTATGCGCATAGAAAACAGACTATTACAACCACAAGCAGACTTAGCAACCACAACGTTACTGTATTCGGCGACTACATACCTGAATGTTTTCAGTGTTTAAATCGACCCTGGCGCCTGAGTAAGTCGCCATGTTGTGACGAAACGCTGAGCAGGAAAATAAGGGCTGTGAATAGAGAGCCACTGGAACAGGTTGAACTTTTACGCTTTGCCCTTTCAAACCCCTAAAACAGTAAATATCTTGTAAAATATACTCTTTTCATAACTGTATGCGGTCCATAGTTTTATTTTGAACCAGAAATGACTTGAGCATGTGAATACAGCCAACGTATGAAACCTGCGTGGGCTACTGACTGAAACCTGAATGCCTCCTGTTGGCTATTTGCAGAAGTGAGTAGAGTAACCTAAACCCATACTCAGTTAAAAGTAAGGTTATTAGTTAGTTTATAAATAAAATCGTTATTTAGAATAATGACTCAAAAGTAAAAATGCCTTTCCAAAAACAAAAAAACATTTAAAAAAAGCATGTCAGTAAGCCATGTAAGTAACCAAACACATAGAATTACAATACTTCTGTACCTGAAGACTGTTGGGTGCTATTTTCTCTTTGTACCTAAAACACACTGTCTTGTTGGGTGGTTTCATTCGCAAATTGAATCCTTTGTAAGACTGATGGAGATCTATTGTATGCCTAAATGTTTATACAGATACAGTAGATCTATACAACAACAAATACGTTAGAGACAACAAATCAACATATATAGAGCCTATGGTGAATACAATGAAACAACAACCAGTCGTAACATAGATTTAAATTGACTATTGTTGATGTTTAGTAGCCTGATAGTAGAAGGAACTGAGTAGCAGTTCATTCTCTTAAGGGAGGCATTACACTGATTCCGCTGGACATGGACAGAACATGCTCAGATTGGCTGATAATTCCTTTCACTTTCTGAGCCACCTTTTTCTCCTAAAGGAAACACAGGGCCCTCTGCAGGCTCCAATTATCCTGGAGCAGACTTTTACCATGCCATTTAGGCTATTCTTTTCCTTCATAGACAGCCAGCAAATGAAAGAGAAAGTATAAGACTTTCAACGAATAATTGAGTAAAATTGAAAAAAAAGTGTCACAAACACAAAATAATTAATTGTGGCAGTAACAGTCTCTTCTGGAAAGGATTTACACTAGATGCTAGGACATTGTTCTGCAGATCTGATCTGCATTTAACCAGTAGAAGAGCTCTAGTAAAATCGGATACTGATGCTGGATAATTTGTTCTGGATGACAAATGCTGCTTCAACTTGTCCTAAATGTATTGGATGATGCCCCATCACTGCTCCAAAGCCGGGATAGGCAGGATACCGTTCTAGCCCATGCTTGGCATAGATCATGGTGACATAAGTCTCCAGAGGGTTTTGTTATATTGTCCAACTTGCCCACCCCACCAGCAGGCCCATGAAAATGGAGATATAAGGTTTTGTTCTGACCATGAGACAAAAGACAGCAAAATTTTTACTGAAACGTTACTTTCTTCTGTTTCATATAATACTAAGTTAATGTCATATAACTGTAAGTGCAAATCATATAATTCTGGGTGCATGTTTTTTGCAATAGATTATGTTATACTACCTCTCACCAAGAGTGGCGCTACATTCAATACAGACTGTAGCATATGACACTGTTGCCTTGACCTGACACCAGAGCCTGGGTGAGAGAAAGGAAGATAAGGGAGGTGAGCATGGTTACCTGGCCAATATCCAGTTACAAGGGAGACGTTAATTCAAATAGGATTCAGTTGTTTCATGCTGGTGATGTGATAAACCATGAGGTACAATGGGAGCAAAGGCATAGCTTCAAGTAGCCAGTGCCACTCTGGTGTTCTTGTCACCTCAGTCATACAAAGTGGGACAGTCAGTCATCATCAATGAAGCAGCGCTGATGTTACAGTTAATAATTAGCTTATATTGCTGTAATCTGCTAATTTACTTAATTTAAATTAATCGAAATGACTTTAATTAACAAACTGGTGAGTAAATGAGTAGTAGTTCTGCTATGTGAGCTGCATTATGATGTAGGTTGTTTATTGGTAAGATCCATTGATGATCAAAAATGAGTCAAATAAAGAATAATAATTTATTTATGCTATCTAATTTCTTGTTACAGTTAAATATATGTATGTGTTTTAGGTAAATGTACACGGTTCTCTGTAATCATTAAACTCTGTAGTGAATAGACCCTGAATAAGTACTTTCTATAACCTGTCTTTAAATGTTTTAACATTGTTCTAAAGTATAAGTCACTCTTGTGTACTGAAAAAAAGATGCATTTAATTGACTTGGTTTACATACCTATTTTCCCCATGGATGACTAAAATACGTTATATTACTGTCACCTCCTCCTGCTGTGTGGAGTTCACATGTCCTTTCTGGGTCTGTGCTGGTTTCCTCCCACAGTCCAAAGATATGCAGTTGGGCGAGGTAGGGATACTAATTGGACCCTAGGTATGAGTGTGTATATGTGTGTATCTCTGACCTGTTATGGACTAACGACAGAGGGCTGGGATAGGTTCCAACTCCCACCGCAGCCCAAGAGGATAAACACTTATGTGATTACATCAACAAAGTTTTGTCTGTCAGTTTATTTTTGGTAATAGTTGTAGTGATGTAATAACTGATTCATGTAAAAATCATAAAAATATTCTGTTATATACAGAGAAAACAACAATGGCACCCCAATAACAATTTTGTGTTTACCTGGCCACTCCATTCTAAACACCCCTTAAATATTATACTGACCGTCCCTGGGACAATTAGAGTGTTTATCTTTTAAGGTTTATTTCATATTTGTGTTCATTTTTAAATATACTCTGAATGTTATTTTGCAATAACACCACAGCATCTCCTCAGTCACAGTTCTGAATGTTGAAAAATAAATATCTTTTTTTCTGCCAAATTAGCTATTTAGTGTAGTCAATAATGTAATAGAAATACGTGATTGGGAACAAAACAGGTAGTTTGGACCAAAGTTTAGGATAGGTTGTTGTCTCGGGATGGCTGTTGTATACTGTAATAGGGCAACAAGGTTTCTTGGTTAAACACTTAAAATTTGCTGGTCTTTTTGCCTGTAAGTAATAATACTACAGTAAATGTCTGTCGAGGAGATATAACCGCGCAGGCGCCTGAACGTTGTGCAGTTGAACTGTACAGCCTTTAGAGGGCAGCAGAGACACTAAACACTTCGGCAGGACGTAAAAGAAGACGACGAAGAAATATGGCGCGATAGAAACACAGGTGTTTTGTTACCAGGCTTTTTTCATATATGTAAATAACCCCTCTTGTTTGTATTAAAAGTTAAGAGAAACTTTAGGTAATTAGTATATGCCTTCAGCTATTAAGCGTGTGGTTTTGCTGGCGCTGACACTGCAGGATGCCTCCCCTCACTTTAAGAGGAATTACTGTGGATTTCCCTTTTACACCATATCCATGTCAAAAGGATTACATGAGCAAAGTGATTGAATGCTTGCAGAATGTAAGTGCCATTTACGCTTTTTTTTTTTTACTTTGACCGACTAGTCTTTAAGTGACGGCTTGTCATCTTAATAAGTAGCTGAATACAAGAAAAGACCCATTTCTATTCCAGTCCCAGAATCGGTGTTACTCTGCTGCTGTGTACACCAAATCGACAATAACAGAAGCACTGGCTTGGATATAAACCGATTACCAGTTTAATCAGCTCAGTTGACCACCTTGTAGTTCTGCAGTTACATATTGTAGTTCATCTGTTTCTCTGCATACGTTATTAGCTCCTTTTCATTCATTGATCTGGGTCACCACAGGACCACCACAGAACAGGTACTATGTTGGTGGTGCATCATTCTCAGCATTGCAGTGACAATATAGTGGTGGTGTAGCAGTGTGTGTTGCGCTGGTATGAGTGGATCAGGCACAGGATTGCTGCTGGAGTTTTTAAGTACTGTGTCCACTCACCGTCCACTCTGTTAGATGCTTCTACCTTGTTTGTTCGCTACGTAGGTTCTAATTAAGATATAATAAAATGGCGATGAATGTAAAAACAAGATCTTTTTTATGTTATAACTGATCGATGTATGTATCAAGTGAAGTCTTACATTTAGAGATTTAATTGCATTCAGCCAGTGAGGGTCAGTTATTGATGCTGGATTATTTAGTTCTGGATTACAAATGCTACACCATCTCTTAAGTGCATTGATGGTGCTCCATAACCCTGGAGAGTACAGGTCTGCTGCACCACAGCTCAATGCCTTATACTTAACATTGGGCATGGTGACCCTGTGTTCATGTGCAATTGCTGCATGCCTGAGACAGCAACGAGTGCAGTATAGAAGCTGTATTCACTAATAAGGCTAATCAGAAGTGGACATGGGAGACTTTTTGTTATGTTTATACGGATGGACGTCCCCCACACAAAAACACAGAACCTCCCAAATAGAATACTTTCTACCCACTGCCTCCATCTAACTGCACTGTTCTTTCAGAAAGTAAATGGAGTTCTTGAAAGTCCCACGGGCACAGGTAAAACCCTGTGTCTGCTTTGTGCAACGCTTGGCTGGAGGGAATACTTCAAGGACTCCATATCTGCCCGCAAGATTGCTGAGAAAATGGGAGGTGCTGAACTTTTTCCTGATAGGCCTCTTTCATCATGGGGAACATCAGCAACTGATGGAGACGTACCAGGTATGAGGAGATAAAAGGGATTTTTAAAATACAATTTTGTGAATCGTGCCATCCTACGTTCTGTTTCATGTTACGTTGAATAGGTAAGTTTTCTCACTGCTGCATGTAATTTTTCCTGTGTTTTCTGAACAGCGTATTACACAGATATTCCCAAAATCATCTATGCATCCAGGACGCATTCTCAGCTGACACAAGTCATCGGTGAACTTAAGAACACAATTTACAGGTCAGTGCTTTGGAGGGCTGTGAGAAAGCAACAAGCTACTGTTGTACTTTTGTTTAAGAGGATTCTCTAACGTTATGCCCCCTGAATGCCAGAAAGGCCATCTGAGTAGCAGAATTAACGTTCAGTGTGAACATCTCTGAAATGGTGTTAAAAAAAAAAAAAAAAAAAAAAGTGGTTGTGAAATTTAATGTACAAATCGATTCTGCTTTTATTCTATTAGCGTTAGCTAGCCAAAACAAACCCAGGTTCCCCTATAAGGTATTTTACTGCACCAAGCAAGTTTAGATAGCCAATGGAAGTTAAACTTAAAACAGAGAGATCAAGAAGACCACAAGAATTTACATTTTACTGTTTATAGTTTAACTGCCTTTGATTTAACCAGATAATCGCTAACGTCATTCCCAGTTTTGACAGTTTCCCCTAATAAACGCAGCCTTGTTACTGAATGTTTTGTCACACAGTCCTATAGAGGGCGAGTAGTCTGGCAGGAAGATGATGTGAATGCATAATATAAAGGGCAGAATCCAGGCTTTCTTCTTTAATCATCATCTTAATCTCTTTTACAGGCCAAAGGTTTGCGTTCTAGGCTCCAGAGAACAGCTGTGTATAAATCAAGAAATAATGAAACAGGAAAGCAACCATATCAAGGTATGTAGGCAAGAAGCTACACCTTGGTGACACAAAGTTTATTTGGTCACCCAGAGAGACATTGTTAGATTACAAAGAAATCATAATTAAGTCTGTTTAATTGGAATTATTGCAGCGGAGCACGTGAAATGTCACATCTCAGCTCCCCTCAGTTCCCCCCCTGCCAAATTTGTTTCTTCAGAATAATCTTGATAGTCCACAGTTTTTCCCAACCTAAATCTCAATCCATAGAGCCGAACTATCAGGGGGCCCTGAGATCCAATCCCTGCGATTTGAGAGTCACTGTGATATGTAGCTACACAGACAAGAAATGCTTTAGTGTTAGATCAACATTATGGGTATTATAGAGTTGTGAACCTGGTTTAATTATATTGTGTTGTTGTATTACTTTATTTCAGGTCCATATGTGCAGAGCAAAAGTTTCTTCCCGCTCCTGTGTTTTCTACAACAATGTTGATGGTAAGGGTCTATTATTTTGGTGGGTGAGTAGTGGGAAAACATTGAAATCATAAAATGATTTGCATTCAGGAAAAGACCTTTTATTCAAATCTTGACATGGCGTGTTGTGACTAGTCTTGGAGAAACATTGTTTGACTTTGCGTTGCTGCTTTGTCATATAAAGTGTTTGTGTATGTTTCCCACTAAAATTAGAGAAGAGCACTGACAAAGACATCATGAACTCCATCCTGGATGTTGAAGATCTTGTGAAAACTGGCAAAAAGGAAAGGTATGTCTTAGAATCTAAAATCATGGTCATGGTAGTATATAAGGAATCATAATGTTTCATGTATGTTATTGATAAAGGAGGAACATACGGGCATGATTTACAAGAAGAATTTGATTAAAGTATGTCATGTACATTCTGAAGCCATCTAAATGAGCTGACCCAGACATATTTTCAATAATCCTTTATTTCATCCAGTTGGCCTCCATTATGGCACTCTTGTACTTGTGACATGATGAATTGTTATACCCAGTTTATAGCAGTACGAGCAAGGCCCAACAGCCAGTCATTCAGTGGCAAAACATAGTTAAACCACAGGTATTTAAAACATTTTGTATGATGTTTTATGAAGTCAATATATGGAGTCAAAAAGTTGGTAAAAGAAGTTTGAGGTGAAATAATCCGTTCTAGGTAAACCCGTAGAGTCCAATTTGGCTAAAGTGGTGATGATGAGAATAAAGGGGATTTGTTTTATCTTATTTTTTTCAAACACATTCATGGTGGAGAGGTGCATGCAGGACATTGTATGGATAAGCAGTCCCCAAAGAAAAATTATTAATCCCAGAGGGAAAGTCAAATATTGCAGTAGCCGAAGTACAGTAAAGAACAATAATAGAAAATGTGCATAAATAAAGAGAATAATAATAAAAAAAGAAATATAATAATAATAATAATAATAATAATAATAAGCACAAACACTGTTTTTAACACTGTTTTTTAACACTGGATTTAACACTGTTTTACCATGACAGTGTTAGAATTAAAAACTTGTGTGTTGGATTTTGAATACAATGGCTCGACCTACTGAGTCTTGGTTCGTATAATTACCTCTAAAATTTCACATCAGATCATACTGAAAGACTTAATGATCTCAGTGATTAAAACAGGTAGAAATTTGGTGAAAGCAATGGTATTATTAAAAGACTTATGGTATTATGGTTGGGACCTTCCTAAGTTCTGTCTTCGCACAAGACTTGCTAAGAAACTTGCTCAGTAAACTCCTTTTTGTTTTTTTGCAGAGTGTGTCCATATTATCTGTCCCGATCTCTAAAGCAGCATGCTGACATCATATTCATGCCATATAACTACCTCCTTGATCCAAAGGTGAGAAGAATTAGTTTTACTCTAGTCTGTTTCATAAGAGAGGAAAGGTTGTACTCATTTATTAACTGTAATGAACCAAATTCTCTCGCAGAGTCGCCGGGCACACAACATAGAACTCAAAGGAGCTGTTGTCATTTTTGATGAGGCACATAATGTGGTAAGAATTTATTTCTTTGTGTTGCTGTTGAAGCAACACATCAGTAATCTGGTTTCATTGGCATCCATCCATTACCACGCTGTAACACTACCCACTCCATGTTTCATCGATGAGGCGATGTGTTGTGAATACACTCCATACATTTTTTAAATGCTAATTTGGCAAACTCTTTTTCAGGCATATCAATGGTTTATATCCGAAATTCTCTGTATTTATTTTGTTGAAATTTTCTCTTTAATTATGTTAGCAAATCACCTGATTTAGATGTGAATAAAACGTAAATTTATTGTTCGTTTTAACAGGAGTCTGCTGTAGTACAGAACTAAAATACAAATCGCTCATCTTGACTGAGGTGAATCTGTGTCCTGTTTTACAGGAAAAGATGTGTGAAGAGTCGACTTCGTTTGACCTGACTCCTTATGATTTGACCTCAGCCATTGATGCCGTGGACAAGCTTTTGAGGGAGCAGGCCACAGATATTGGGAAAGACTCCTCAGAGGAATTTAATGTGGAGTCTCTAAATTCAGGTTTGAGTTTAGAGCACTTATCTTGGTTTTCTTGTCTTTGCCATTCATGACATTTCATGATGTTAAAAAAAAAATCAAAGCCTTTTAATTGTGCTCTTTTACACAGGACTGAAACTAGACATCACAACCATTGCTAAAATCAAACGTAAGTCACATGTGCTTTTGTTTGTAGTAATTATCTGTAATAGAAGACAAATTTGCAGATTTTTTTCTGTTACCCCAATTGTGGTCTATCAATCAGCTAAGACATGCTGGATGTATGAAGTTTGCTTCTTTCAGTTTTGAAGTAGAGCTTTTATGCTAGTTTAGCTAACTAGGTATAAAAGACTATAGACTCCAAATAGTATTATGCAAACTAAGTAAATCAGTGCTCTTGAGTCAAAGCGTGTTGTTAAGTAATCCCAAATACACTTGCTTGTGGTTTCTGACACTTTGAATGTTACTGGCTTATTTATTTATTTAGTAAACAGTGACTGTAACTCATGTGACATGCCTGAGTTATGTATATTATGCTAGTTTCATGCTTTGTTTTATACTTTATGCTCTGATTTATCGTGCAGAAATTTTAATGGACCTAGAACTGACCATAAACAGTTTTGAAATGCCCTCGAATAACCAAGGAATTACCAAGCCTGGCGGGTTTGTAGATTCTTGTCTTTTCTTTTAAGTTGTTAATTTCTCTTTTTCATTGTTTCCATTGATATCAGCTTGTAATGTCACGTATCCTGTATCACAAACAGTCAGGATCCCTTTTTATATGAGTCAACCTTTCTGCATCTGTTTTGTTCTAAATAAGTGGGGCTAAACTGCTGTAGGCTGTACAGGCGGATAACAGTCAGAAACAACATTTTTTAAAAGACGTCTTTAACCTTAGCAATGTGTACATACTATAATAAATATATATATTTTATATTGGGTTTTCCCATGATATGTAACATTGAAGCATACAGGTTTTTAAATGTGTTTAAACATTTTAAATGTTCCTTTTATTTTATTGTAAGTATTTTTTTCTTCTTCTTTGGTCCAGCTTCATTTATGAACTTTTCCAAAAGGCACATGTGAACTATGACACTAAAACGGCAATTGTGGAGGCGATGGAGCAGATCACAGGATATTTGGCTGGAAGTAAGTAGATAAGCACATGTGTCTTTCGTCATGCATTGATCCTGATGCAGAAAATAACTCATTTTTCTCATTTGTTTGATGTAGAACCTGGTATCTTCCTAAACACCAGCGGACTGCAGAAGGTTGCAGATATTATTCAGGCAAGTATATTATGCAGACAATGTGGTGCTGTTTGATGATTTTTCTTCAATTATTAAAAAAAAAAATGGTTTGGGTGGTGTTGGTTTTTTTTTCGTTTTTTTCCCCCTCGACTTTGCTGTAATGGAATATTGGGTGGAAGAGTTTTTAATAGGTCTACTTTTTTTTTTATTTGATCAGTTGGTGTTTGCTGTTGAACCTGAAGAGGGCAGTATGAGAGCGCAGAAGGGCAACAGCATGCAGCAATTTAAGGTCTGTCATGTTTACTGTTGTTATTAGTACTAGACGCATGAAATATCTTCCACTTTATTACAGAAATGTCCTCTCAGTCTCAATGTAAAGCTGAATCTCTTGTTTGACCTCAGGTGCATATTCATCCAGACACAAGCCATTTCAAGAAAAAGCAGAACACGGATGTATGGGCGTCTTCCTCTATGAAGAAACAAGGTATGAGGGTCAGTGCAAACAAAGCTATCATTGAAACAACAGAAGTAAATGAAAACTTTGGTAACGAATGTTAATTTTGCGTTTTCTTTTTAAATACCATTGTTATTTTGGCTCTGTACTCCAGTCTGTTGGGTTTTAAATATTGATTATAAAGTTACAGAATGTCATCATCAGTAATCTAGGCACTGTTCACTCTTCTGCCTGATTTAACCGAATATTTAGAAATATGAAGAATTAGGTTTAATGAGGAGTGTTCTTTTCAGACCAGGGACAGCAAAGTCTGTAAAGAGCCTAGCTGAACACAGAATGCCACAGAAGTCTATGACCAAAAACATTTTTATCACTCATAGTCCTCAAAAAATGATAGGTTAAAGCTTGCACATGCATCATTATAAGGTGCCAAAATGGGCTCTTTGTGTGATCATAGTAGTACCCTAAGGAACCTTTCAGTAAATGGTTTAGAGTTTTAACCTAAAAGGTTTTCCACAGCGTATTGTAATGTTTTTAATGTTTTTGTAGAGATGTGTTAGTGGGAATAACCTTTAAAGGTTAAAGAGCCCTACAGGGATGAAATGAATGCCACTCTGTTTCACAGGGATAAAAAGAGGAAGGTGTGGAGGAAAATTAATGAACCATTCAAGATTTAAAGCAAAGCGGGTCTAACCGACAATTTGATTCTATCATGTCTGTTGATGAGACGACTGAATGGCAGTAGAAGGATGACCACAGAAGTGCACAGAAGCTTAGGAGTGTAGAACCAAACCGATGGCTCAAAATGTAGTGGACGGTACTTGCAACAGAACAGTGTCCCAAGGGTTGTGACCAACCCTTACATTTCACTAACTGAAAGAAAGATGGCAAGAAGCCCCTAAACAAACGAGAATGTCTTTGTTCCAGCCCTGGCAGACATTATTAAGGAAAAGTATGTGGTGTCAGGGTCCCACACAGAATTGTAATTGCAAACATTCGGCATCTAGGTAGGTGAGTTTAAATGTTCATCTATGAGCAGCTGTGCAAAACAATAGCAATGTGTATTATTTAAGCAATATGTTTCACATAATATAGAAAATCATTGTTTCTTTAGAAATTCACTGTACAGTACAGAGCCAAAACCATTAAACCTACCACCGCCCAGTTACTTCCCGACTGTATGGGTATGTATGTGTCTCTTAGGGAATGTTCTCAGCTACTGGTGTTTCTGTCCGGGGTTCAGCATGCAAGACTTGCTCCGACAGGAAGTGCGCTGCATCATCCTGACCAGCGGGACCCTTTCACCACTCTCGTCTTTTACTTGTGAAATGCAAATGTAAGTCCTGGCTACTGTAATTGTCCTCCTTTCTCAGAAACACAGAAAATAAAGGTCCCAAAAGGGGTTCCTTGGAATTTTGTCATAAGACAGCAGTTATCAAACTCTGTACCACAGGGAGTACTAAAAGAGATGACCAAAATAATATTAAAATAATATTTTTTTAACAATTTATTGAATCTGTTTCTGCCATATCAAAAAGTAGTACTCAATGAAAAAAGGGAAGAAAGAGAAATAGAAGAGAGCCCAGTAACAAGATATCTGGAATGTTATAGAACAGTGCCATGCCAGGTCAGAAGTAGCTGTGAAGAAAGCTAACAAAATGGAAATTGTTCTGGTAAAACATGTTCTTTGCATCTTTAGTGAAATTAATGACCTGAGGTACAGAAGGACAAGGAGAGGAGCAAATAGGGTTTGAAAGCTTTAAACAACGCTTCCTACAGAAGGACCACGTTGGTGGTACAAATTTGTGTTCATGTACCTAAAGCAGTCAAACATTAATTTTAGAATGAATCAAGCCATTTCTGTTGCTGTTCTTTAAAAACTGGTCTGTGTATATGAGCTCTGTTCTGAAAGGGCTTCCATGTATCGAGCCCTGTTCAAAAAGCAATCTTATCTGAAATGCTGCCAAAAGAAAAAAGAAATCAGAAAAAAATAATTAAATAAAGTTTAAAAATGATTTTGTATTTTGATTAAGTGAAAAGTATTTGATCCCCTATCAACCAGCAAAAAATCTAACCCCACAGACCGATTATGTGCCCATGAGGCACACAAATTGGTCTTATCCCTTTAAGAAAGTCCTCTCAATCTCACCTTCTTATGTGTATAAGACACCTGTCACAGAATCAGTCTCTTCCATTCAAATCTCTTAATCACCATGGACAAGACCAAAGAGCTGGCAAAGATGCCAGGGACAAGATCGTAGACCTGCACAAGGCTGGAATGGGCAATATAAAAATGGGGAATATCAGCAAGAAGCTTGGTGAGAAAGAGACCACTGTTGGCGCAATGATTTGGAAAAGGAAGTCCTTCTGCTCGAGAAGCCTCATGCATAGGCTCGTCTAAAGTTTGCCATTGAACACCTGAATGATTCAAAGAAGACTTGGGAGAATGTGATTTGGTCAGATGAAACCAAAATTGAGCTCTTTGGCATCAACTCGACGAGCTGTGTTTGGAGACAGAGAAATGCTGAATATGACCCCGAGAACCCCATCACCACTGTCAAACATGGAGGTGGAAACATTCTGCTTTGGCACTGTTTCTCTGCTAAGGGTACAGGAAGATACTGTATTGAGGGGCTGATGATTGGGGCCACGTACCATAGAATCTTGAATGAGAACCTCCTGGCCTCAGCCAGAACACTGAAGATGGGTCTTCCAGCATGACAATGACCCAAAACATTCAGCCAAGGCAACAAAGGAGTGGCTTCAGGAGAAGCACATTAAGATCCTGGAGTGGCCTAGTCAGTCTGTGGACCATAATTCCATAGAAAATCTGTGGAGGGAGCTCAAACTTTGAGTTGCCAAGCAACAGCCTCAAACCTTCAGGATTTAGAAAGTGTTGGTAAAAATGAGTGGGCCAAAATCCGTCCTAAACATGCGCAAATCTGTTGACCAACTACAAAAAACGTCTGACCTCTGTGTTTGGCAACAAGGATTTCTCCACCAAGTAGATTAAATACTTATTTTACTTAATCAAATACAAATTTATTTAAAATCTCTATTTAATCATATTTCTTGGATTTCTTTGTCTCTCTATGTTAAAATAAACCTACCATACCAATTATGTATCTCAAATATAGTTTCCAGGCTATATACAAACACACACACATACACATATAACCATTTAATGTATTTAAAAAAAAAAAAAAAAAAAGAACAACAACAAACCGTGTTAGTTACAGTCGCTGCAATAACAGAAGCAGCAGTTAAGACATAATATATCCACTTGGTATACCTTTTATGTTTGTTGTTTTATTCCAACTGGTAAACTCCTGTTTATTAAAAAATCTTTAAAAGTGGATCTGTATTAATATTAAGACTTGGTCCTCAGAAATGGCTCATACTCAATATAAGGTGATTAATATTAGAAGGGAAAAGTGGTTTCAGTGCATCTCTAGTTTCCACTATGTGGTCCCTTATTATAAACAGTTTTGGAATGAATCAAATTGTGTGGTTTAAAGTTTAAAGAACCTCAGAATGATGTAAAGTTTTTATTTAAGGTATTTGCTGCAGCTGTCCATCCAAATCTAGAACCATTTAATTCTTAAGTTTAGCCAAACCTCAAACACATTGTCGCTTCTTTTTCCTGACCCCTGCTCTGCCATTTCCTCTGTAGCCCCTTCCCCGTGAGCTTGGAGAACCCTCACGTCATTCAGCAGGACCAGATTTTTGTCAGCATTGTCGACAAAGGGCCAGATGGCGTGCAGTTGAGCACAGCTTTTGACAAGAGGTGGGTGCATCTTTTTCTCGCAGTTTGTAAAGAACTGCTCGTTGTGAAATTTCCCCATATTACATCAGCTTTAGCCGACACATACGAATAGGGGCTGTACTTAAGAGGCATTGCAACAACCTGCCTGGAGCGTCAAGTCACCTTAAGATTCCACTCTGGGAAAGGCAACACCACAGTGGGGGCCTAGTGTGTGTCCTGTTGTTTTTTTTATGATGAGACAAGACATCTAGCATAGAATTCCCTGTTACACTTCAGCAGCGGACTGAGCATTGTCAATTAAATGCACTTTAGATATTTTATTGCTTTTGTGATCAATTTTGCAATCATAATAAACAAAAGACTTTCCAAACATATCGTGTATATCTGTACACAGAACTGTACCTGCACACTCGCCACGCTCTCCCACTCTCTCCTTCGCTCTCATGTAGCCCTTAAAATAATCAAAAGAATGTTGGGTTTTTTTCTGAACTGATTTATACAATTGCAAAATTGGTTGAAACAGCTTTGTTGGGTGCCTATGTGTGAAGAAACACAGCAAAGAGCTTAATTAGTCCAGTTTAATTGGATTAATGCGATGCAAACAATCACTGTATTTTATGACTGATCTAAAATGTCCCCCTACTAGTGTCTTGTATCTGTGTTGTCCAATACTATGATGCATATCAAGCGTTTTTGAAAATGTCTTAAGTGTTGTAATATGATACTTCCCATATCTCATCCCAATTATCAATGCGTTCTAAATAACAGTATGATGTGTGTTTTATGAAGGTTTCTTCCTGAGAACATGGCATCCTTAGGAAATACTGTTGGTAAGAGACATTAATGGAATTGTGCATAAACACTCAGCTTCTGGTATAAGAAATGAAAAAACAAATTAGTATTCTGTTCATCTTTTACCACAACAATTCTTTTTTTTATTCTGACAGTTAATTTGAGTCGAGTGGTTCCACATGGCTTGCTGGTGTTCTTCCCCTCATATCCTGTACTGGACAAGACGCTGGAATTCTGGAGGGTACCTATATTTATAGTATATGCTTTTGGCAAAAAACAAGATTCTATGTAGCCCTGAAAAGGTTCTGTGTTTTGTAACAATATAACCCATTTTGGTGCAATGGTAATATGGCTGTAAGTCTTAAGTCCTCAATGATTGATGCAATATTTTTGTCAAACTCTTTATATTAAAGTTAAAAATCTGCACTTCAGTCACATCTAGACTGTGAATTTAATTTAGTGGTGCAGAGAGGCAAAATAGCAAAAACTGGTTACGAAGATCATTCCCATATCAGGTACAAACTTTTACTGCTAACTTTCAAAGCCATTCATTGTCTTGCCCCTACATACAATTTCTTGCATCCTCTTACACATGACTATTGACAATAGGTGGCAGGTCTTTGAGTGGAGCTACTTCTAAACTTTCGAACTCTCTACCACAATTTACTTGTGACTGTTCTACCTGTTCTTCATTTGAAGCTCTAGTTCAATCCTTCCTTTTTACTTCACATTATTCTTCTTCCATGTCATGTTCCATTTTTGTTTGTTTTTACTTATTTTCCCCTTCTTAATATAAAGTGTCATTGGTTTTGTGAAAGACGCTATATAAACTGAACTTTAGTTGTTGCTGTTGTTGTTAGTTTGGCTCAACTCCTTATCTCAGATGTAGTCAGCCAGTTAAGGCCATGCAATTCTGTCCATTTAGACATACAGGCAGTGATCCTTAATACAGTCCCTCAAACCACATAGGCGATTCCACTAAGTTGGTCCGCCAGAGTTAGTTTGAACAATTCTAAGCTGATTCAGATTTGCACAGTGCGTCTCAAGGGCTCTACATTTGCAGTACTTACTAAAGAAACAAGTGCTGACCCTTTTTACAAGCTTTTATTTGTTGATTTTTTTTCCTCTTTTCTTTTACGCATTAAGCAGTGCACTCCTAAGATGAGGTGATAAGGATGACTTCTGATGCATTAAACCAAAACAGCTTAAAATTATTACTCGTATTGCTTTGCTGATTAAACATAGCTCAGCCTATGTTTATGTGCCTTTAAAAACATCAGAGGCCTCGGAATACTAAATAAACAAACAAATACCTTACATACCTTACCTAGCATAATGAACAAACACCTCAGTATTCATATTATTGGTCCTAAAAGAAAGAAACATGCACTGTAGGCACATCATGCCTGATCGTTTTGCTGAGCTGTTACTTTAAGAGCAGTCATCTTTAAATAAATAAATAAATAAAGTGAATGAAAAGAATTATACAAATAGACTTTCCTTATCTGACTCAAACAGGCTAATGGGCATGCAGACAGGATAGAGAATATGAAGCCCATGTTTGTGGAACCCAAAGGAAAAGGCACATTTACAGAGGTATGTCTCTTGTAGTGTTTTTTTTTTCTTCAGTGAATATCAGTGAAGTCTTACCATACCTCTAACAGCATTTTCAATCATAACTGCTTAAATGTTTGTTTTCTTCCAGGTGATTGATGGTTTTTATGACAAGGTGAATGATCCAAAGTCAAATGGTGGGAGCTTCTTTGCTGTATGCAGGGGAAAGGTAGGAGGACAAGATTTCTGCAGTTGAAATAGTGTTTATAAAATTTTTAGTAGACCTGTGCTGTATGCAATTCCTTCATACCCATCATCTGTTTCCTAGGCGAGTGAAGGATTGGACTTTGCAGACACATATGGCCGTGGGGTGGTCATCACCGGACTCCCATTCCCTCCTAAAATGGACCCCAGAGTGGTGTTGAAGATGCAGTATTTGGACGAGATGTGCAGAAAAAAAGCCAGTGGCAAGAAGGTAGCAGACTTTGTACAGTTTAAGTGAAGCGTATGGGTGGACCACATTTGGCCTAAGCGCAGTGTCTTGTGGCTTTGTTCATATATGTCATGTATGTGCAACTAGCTGCTGTGTCTGTGTTCAGTATCTGTCTGGGCAGGAGTGGTACAGGCAGCAAGCATCCCGTGCAGTGAATCAAGCCATCGGAAGAGTGATCCGTCACCGCGAGGATTACGGAGCCATCTTCCTCTGTGACCACAGGTCAGAGGTCTTAGCAGAGTTACTGAATTTTCGCATACACCTTATTTGGATGGTTCCATATAGATACTCTGTCTTTATCAACAGTGTTTTAAGTGCTTACTGTGATGTATCCAAACATTAGGGTTAGAGTTAGGCTAAGATACAGTTAAACCAACAACATACACCCATCAGCTGCTTCAATAGGTACACCTCCTTGTATCTACACCCACTGTCCATATTATTAACTTACCATATAGGCCGTATTTGTAGTGCATAGTGCATCTAAGTTGCTGTGTACTTTTGGTAGATTTCACAAATCACTGTTAATTCAGGTGGTGTTCAGATTTTCTTGCAGTAATTCTTAAAATGATCATATGTTAATACTGGAATGCTGATATTGTGCTCTTCAGAACCACTGTGCATTATAATGGTCATCATAAATGGCTAATAAACAGTAATTATATAATATTTTAATACCATTTAAATGGCCTTAAATGATGACACAGTTACATTATGATGCCTGTACAGGCTCTAACATGTAGGGTTGAACTGAACATTCCGTTAAAATGGTGGCAAGTAGGAAGCCAGCTTTAGCCTAGTTTAAAAATGAACATCAGCCATCCTGGTGGGAGGGCAGAACTTGTAGCAGGATGCTTAATGAGTATAATTAAAAAACTGCTGATTGGCTATATAAAACTCATTTCAGTTGTCTTGTATGTCTTGAGGGCATGTTCTCCGCTATGACACGCAACCAGAATATTTTTCACTGTTCGCTGATAAGGCTGTTAAAGATGCTAAACGTCAACCATGCCCGTTGACAGTTTGGTTTCTTGGGATGGGTATGAAAAGTGCAGACCCATTGACAGCCTGGATGAGTAGATTACTGCACAGTCTGTTGTTTTCATTACAATTGCCCCGTTGTTTTGTTGGGCTAGAATGTGATCTGGTATACATAGATTTTGTAGTATACGTATTTTGTAGTTATTTTTATTTAATTAAAATAATTATTTTGTAAATTGTAGTCGTCAAGACTGTTGCCTAATAGTTTAGAATGTTGAAAATGGTTCAAATTTAGGTAAAAATTGAGATATTTAGGGGAGCGGAAGATCTGCAAAGCCAATTGACCATCAACATATAGTGTTATGAAATTAAGCTGGTTTATCATGTAGCACCTTTATTTTTATTTATTTATTTATTTTTTTCTTCCTTCTCTCCCTCTCTCTAGGTTCAAATATACAGATGCTCGAGCCCAGCTCCCTTCCTGGGTCAGACCTTACGTACGGATGTATGAGAACTTCGGCTCTGTGGTTCGTGATGCAGCACAGTTTTTCCGGGTTGCACAGAAACTTGTGAGTAGTGAGTTTTTGTGATCAGGCTAGAGCTATATATGCGTTTTCAAATATGCCAAAAACATACTTCAGTTTTTGAAGATCACAGTTTGTTGATTCTTAACTCATGCTGGTGTTTCATGTTTGTTAGAGGCCGGTACCACAGAAGAAGGTACAAGATTCTGAGAAAGAGAGTCAGTCAGTTCCAAAGGCAGGCCAGGGTGGAGGGTACATGCGTCCAGCTCAAAGTGCCTGGCAAACTAGCTCCTCTTTGAAAGCCAAAGTGCTGGACTCCCATGTGCCTAGCTTAAAGAAAAGAAAACTGGGTAAGATCTCATTTTAATGACGTATAATTATCATTAGGCCTACAGCAGTACACCGGATCAGGTCTGTTATACGAAGTATTATTACTGTACATTTAAAGTGATATTATATAATATCACTATATATATATATATATATATATATATATATATATATATATATATATATATATATATATATATATATATATATATATATATATATATATATATGTGTATATGTATATGTGTGTGTATATATACAGTGAGTCCAAGAAGTATTTGATCCCTTGCTGATTTTCTTCGTTGGCCCACTAATAAAGACATGATCATTCTATACTTTTAATGGTAGATGTATTCTTACATGGAGAGACAGAATATTAAAAAGAAAATCCAGAAAATAAATCTAAGGAATATATATTAATTGATTTGTATTTCATGGAGTGAAATAAGTATTTGATCCCTCTTGCCAAACACACTCAATACTTAGTGGCAAAGCCTTTGTTTGCAAGCACAGCGGTGAGACGTTTGTTGTAGTTAACCACAAGTTTAGCACACACACCAGGGGGAATTTTGGCCCACTCTTCTTTGCAGATCCTCTCTAAATCATGAAGGTTGGTGGGCTGTCGCTTGGGAACTCTGACCTTCAGCTCGCTCCATAGATTTTCGATCGGATTGAGGTCTGGCGACTGGCTGGGCCAGACCTTAATGTGATTCTTCTTGAGCCAATCCTTTGTTGCCTTTGCTGTATGTTTAGGGTCGTTATCATGTTGGAAGACCCAACCACGGCCCATTTTCAGATCCCTGGCAGAGGGGAGGAGGTTGTCCCTCAGGATTGTGCGGTACATGGCTCCATCCATCTTCCCAGTGATGCGGTGAAGTAGCCCTGTACCCTTGGCAGAGAAACACCCCCAAAACATTATGCTTCCACCTCCATGCTTGACGGTGGGCACAGTGTTCTTGGGGTCATAGGCAGCATTTTTCTTCCTCCACACATGGCGGGTGGAGTTGAGGCCAAAAAGTTAAATTTTGGTCTCGTCTGACCACAAAACCTTCTCCCAATAACTTGGTTCATCTTTCAAATGATCATTGGCATACTTGAGGCGCGCCTCCACATGTGCTCTCTTCAGCAGGGGTACCTTTCGGGCACTGCAGGATGTGAATCCATTGTTGCGCAAAGTGTTGCCAATTGTTTCCTTGCAAACTGTGGGTCCCAGCTGCCTTCAGGTCATTTGCTAACTCCTGCCGAGTGGTTGCAGGACGATTTCTGACCGTTCTCAGCATCATTGCCACCCCACGAGGCGAAATCTTCTTTGGAGCACCGGGCCGAGGTCTGTTGATTGTCATGTTATACTCTTTAAACTTTCTGATAATTGCACCAATAGTTGTTACTTTCACATCCAACACCTTACTAATCTTTTTGTAGCCCATTCCAGCTTTGTGAAGGTCAACAATTCTGACTCTGAGGTCCTGTGACAGCTCTTTGGTTTTACCCATGTTGGAGACTTGAAATCTGTGTGATCTGTCTGATTCTGTGGACAGGTGTTTTTCACACAAGTGATTAGTGAGAACAGGTGGCTTCAGGTCAGGTAACAAGTTGATTGGGAGTGTCTAACTGGTCTGTAAAAGCCAGAACTGCTAATGAATACTAAGGGATCAAATACTTATTTCACTCCATGAAATACAAATCAATTAATATATATTCCTTAGATTTATTTTCTGGATTTTCTTTTTAATATTCTGTCTCTCCATGTAAGAATACATCTACCATTAAAAGTATAGAATGATCATGTCTTTATTAGTGGGCCAACGAAGAAAATCAGCAAGGGATCAAATACTTCTTGGACTCACTGTATATATATATATATATATATATATATATATATATATATATATATATATATATATATATATATATGTATATGTATATGTGTGTATGTATGTATGTATGTGTGTGTGTGTGTGTGTGTGTGTGTGTGTGTGTGTGTGTGTGAAAGTAGAAGAAGACAAGACACAGAGCTGCCAATCAAACAGTACCATTCTGTGTGTTTAATTCTAAGAAGTTAAAGAGGACCCCCACCCCTTTCCTTGAGTGTGCCATGTAGGGTTTCGTCCATGTAAATAGTCTGTAGCTGTAAACCCCAAAGTGCATGCCAGAAGGAGAAACTACAGAAATTTCTTGTTGTAATTCTTCGACCCTTGTTACAAGGTGATGTCATTTCGTAACACAATCTTTATTAGCTGCCTACTGGCAAACTTGGTATGCCCTCGTACACTCTGGTCCATCTTGTGAAGGTGGATCAGTTCTCCCAACTTGTTCTATATGACATTAAAGATTGGGCTCAAACTAATACGGAAAAACTAACGTTATTATGGGAACAGCCAAATCTGCTGGAAGGGTGGAACTTGTAGCAGGATGCCGATCTGCTGGCTGACAGAGCACACTGGGCTCATCAGGAGGTGGGACCTAAAAACACAAGAGAGCATTTCAGATAGAAGGTGAAAACAGATGTACTGTATGGAAAAATTACAACATAAGGAAAACAAGGAAAGTAAATCTATTCACATAGAATAAAATTATGAAATTATGAATAACCTTTGAAAATTTGCATAAAATGTCTACTTTAAAGATATTTTGAAATTGATTAGGTTAAAATCAGCTGTTTAACTACATAAAACACATTTGAAACGTGTTATATCGTACAAGTCTTGAAATGTTTAGCAATGAAAAGCAACTTCAATATTTTCCACCCTCTGGTGAAATGGCTGTTGTAGAGGACACTGGAAGAGAAGGGACTGCCAGGCTGTGCATCCAGTACGAGATGGAGATGAGCTCCAGCAAGAAGAAGCCTCTCAGCCTACTTGATGCCCTGGACAACAGTGAACCCAGACTAGAAGGGGATGACAGCATGGTTGGGGAGGAGAGGGTGAGAGAGAATCCTTGTGTGTCTTTAAATCAAATCCTTCTGTGTCCTCTCATTTTATCTAAAATCTGCTTTATGAAAACTTTTTTTCTTCTTCTTATGTTAATGCAGGCCAGCCGCTTGTCCACTCTATCTCTACAACACGATAAGCGATTAGATGATGAATGTAGGGGTGGAAAGCGCAAAATCAGAGTGGTTCAAGATCGGGTAACTAAACCGTTATTTGGTGCTGTTAGTGTTTTACATTGATAATTCATATTTCATGTAGAAAGAAGAATTGAGAGCATGTGCTGCCAGCATACATCTTGTCATTTTGGAAGATTTGGTCCTGATAATAAACACGCTTGTGCTTGTGTATTTTCCTGTTGACATTTATTTTAGAAACCTGTGGAGTCCAGCGCAGCAGGCAGAGGCAAGACCTTCATGCTGGAGCTGAAAAAAAGCTTGAGTCAAGATAGTTTTACAAAGATCATGCATACCCTCCAGGTGTACAAGGCCACAGATAACCTCGACAACCTTGTGACAAAAGCAGTAGAGCTGCTTATACAGGACCCCAACACTCACAGCCTGCTTAGAGGTGTGTATAAAAACGCAGATGTTCACACACACACTATGTAAATCATACATATATTTGGACGCATACATCCATACTATTGTATGCCGTCCCTGACCATGTGACATAATTTGTTGTTATTTATTTAAATAATAATAAAAAAAAATATTTACACAATTTAAAAATACCATAGAAAAAATGGCAGTTGTGGCACTTGCAAAAGTTTGGACAGCCTAATAAATCAGCTTACTAGTAACACCGCCTGTTTCAGATATCATTCTTTCTTGTAGAACTTCTGTGATATTCTTGGGCTTGTGGCACTGGGTGCCACACAACCCCACAGCATAATGGATCATTCCCATATTTAACATTAGGCGAAACGTTTTTTTTTTTCCCTCCCATCCGAACATAGATTTGTCCTCAGTCACAGAATAGCATTTCTACTTTGTCAGTCTGTGGCACTTGTTTTTTTTAGAATGATTCTAGCATGTTGATATTTGTGAGGAGGTTGTAGGTTCCTTCTGGTTTTTTATTATTTGCTGCATAGCTGAACCAAGCCTTAAATAATTTGCCTGGAATACTAACTTGAAGTGGAGCTTGGTAGCAATCTGTCTCTCTTCAGATTTTAGCTGTCCTAACTCTTTTATAGAGTCTCTTTTTGCAGAATCGTTTGGTTTTCCTGAGTGTCTTAACCTCTGTATTCAGTACAGCCTGGCTTTTTATGGAGTCTAATTCTTTGCCTGCACTAGACAAGGGTCACACAGCGGTCACTCGGATACAATCACTTTTCTGTGATTATCTGATTTGCCAAAAGGACATCCATTAGAAAAGCACAATGCCCCCTTCCCAAAACCCACTGTATTATTGCTCTGTGTGGTTAATATTGTTGCCTGAAAACAAGACCAAGCTCTTGGTATTCCACGAGGCTAAGTACTATACATTGATTAGACATTCTGTCAGTCCTGCCCTGGAACACTGTAATATTTCCAGATCTTTTACTGAAAAACTGCACATGATTTACAGTTGAATCTTTTAATTAGTGCTGCCCATTCACATGTACATAAATCTCATCATAGGCTTTTTTGCATCAATAGGATGAATTGCTCAAGCCCATCATAAAGTAGATCCTGATGATTCACACCACTAAGATCATTTCTCTATGCCTGCATTATTTAGCTCAGATCTCAGGTTCCACTAGAACATGTGTTCTGACCTCTGTGCCTTTGTGTATAATTTTTCTCTAGGGCTCTATCAGTTTATTCGGCCACACCACAAGAAGCAGTTTGATGAGAAGTGTCAGTTGCTTACAGGTCAGGGCTGTGGCTACAAACCAGAGCACTCGCTCTCTAGGGAGGAGAGGGAGATCCTCATGCAACAAACAGGTAACATGTGCTCACTGTTGCGTACTACCATTTTCTATACCAAAGAGAGCACATCTAGCCAGCAGAACATTGGTACCAAAAAGGTAAATGGGTGACTACTGCTTGTTTTAGCGATGCATTCTTTTCTTTCAGCCAAAGAAAAGACTTCTGAAGTGGGCACAAGCAACCAGCTAGATTCAAGCAAACAGTTGAATCAAGGTGGCTCTCATTTGGGAACTCATAATTTATGTGGAGGTTAGTATGGCCTTGCACCCTGCAGTTTAAATATATTAAAGCTGAATAAAAGGGACAGCATAGTGGAGCACAGTCAAACATAGTCATAAGCAAATGTTTGGACACCACTGGTCAGATTACATGTTTTGTTGTTTGTTGATAAATGCAAAAAAAATGTGAAACTTTTCCTTAGAAAAACAATATATTAAATAAAATATATAATATAATATAAATATATTTAATATATTTAATAAATATATTTAATATAAAATATTAAAATAGCTTTGGGGCATCTGTAATGTGACACTGAGTGTGTTTTCATGCATTTCATAATCAAATAACTGCAAAAAAAAAAAAAAAAAAAGACCAAAAACCAAAAGGGAGATGCTGTACTGAACGTGCTAATCATAAAAACTCAATTTTATCAATTGAAGGTTGATTTACATATTTCAGGCTTCTGCCATATCAGTTTTGCAAATTTCAAAATCACAGTAACAATTAACAACTGCTATTATGCATATATAGTTTGAGATGTATAATAAAATATATATATCCTACATATATAACATGAATGCACTATATTTGCTATGTATCAGTGTGTGTTTTTTTTGTCCCCCCTCCCATTTATAGTGGATGCAAGTGCGAAGGACCAGAAACTCCAACAGCCACAGAAGTCGAGCAAAGACAGTCAGTTCAGCACCACCCTTCTCTCTGATATTAAACAGGCTGTTGGTGCTGAAAAAACCAATCAGCTGTTTGCAGCGTTGCAGACTTATAAGAAAACAAATAATTATGAGCAAATGGTATCAACAGTTGTGGGGTTGCTGACGGAACGAGATGAAGACATTGTTCTTCTAAAACGTGAGTTCCACACATAGACACAAAGATCTCTTAGAAAGCATCAGAATTTCCAGGTGTAAAGACATGGAAACTTAACTGTTGATATTGCCTTGGTCTTTGTTTAGGGTTAGCTGTGTTTATTCCACCACACCATAGTCAGCAGTTCTCTGAGATGTTAGTCTCTTTGACTGGGAGTGCCTCTGTGACCTGCCAAGACCAAGAAGAGGCTTCCAGCCATCCACTTCCAGGTAGAGTTGCAGTCACATTTACAACAAGTCTGAGGGTGCACACATGTATTTGCTAATCCCTGGTTAATTTTATGTTCAGGTTATTATTAATATAACGTCTAGACCCAAATAATTATAAAATAGATAAACGTTATTGACTTCTGCTGTATATATTATTATTGTATTATTTTAATTTATTAATGCACAATTTTTTTTTTTCCAGTTTCACAAAAATCTGCAGGAAAATCCCAGACCAAGATATCGTCCTTCTTCTCCTGACCAGAGAACCATACTGATTTGGTTCTGTTTCAGTATAAAGCAGAGCAATTAGTTAGATTTTTTTTTTTTTTACATTTTGTATTAATGGGCCAAAAAAATAAATAAAAATAATGTATGAGTGTGCTTTTATAAAACTGTGTACAATAGTATTTCTTTCCTTTCAAAAATACATTAAAATATTTTTGCACCTGTACATTGTCTTATGTGTTGCTATGCAAAGTGGCAAATGAAGAATTTAATTCCAAAATGCAGTAACAGATGTCCATTGATTTACGATTTGGATGTGACTAGTTTTTAAAAGAATAACTGGTGGCGTGTAATTAAAAGCATTTTTATTTCTCTAATAAAGGTGACTTTAATTATAACATTTGATGTGTTTGTATGTGTTAAATTTATTAACATCAACTTGTATTGTAAACCATGAAGAATATGTATTTTGGAATGGACACCTTCAGTACAGTTTACTCTTTTAGACATGTTTGCTTTTTAAAGGTGCAGTATGTGATTTTAAATTGACCCCAATACACTTTTTACAAATTCAATGAATGTGATTTTATGGACCACTAGCAGTCCGTTCTGTGTGTGCACTGGACAAAATCCAGTGTTGGTATACAGCCCTAGCTCTATAAATGGGAAATAAACAAAATGACTTGGGTCAAACCACACATGTCCCTTCAGTTCAGGAAATAATAATAAAATATTGATTGCAGTGACAAGTTTGCTGACACGCAACCACTTGTTACATTACTTCAGAATTGTTCTCCAGCACCGTACACTGTAGAAAGTGTTTAATTTGGTCCAACAAAAAAAATTACACCAATTTGTTACAAGCCAATAGATAAGGTTTATTCAACCTTAAAATGGGACAAATTATTCTTTGAATCAAATTATTTTTTGAGCTGAGCAAAACGTTTTTAATTGCTTGTAACAGATTAGAGCATTTTGGGATGCATTTTTACAGTGTATACTGCGCCTTTAATGCGCATTTTCTGTGACGTCCAGGGCTAGGAGTCGACTCCAATATGTGAATTGATGGAGTCGATTCCAAGTGTACAGTACATACTGGAGGGTGCATCCTGACATATAAACCTAATTTGCTCCCATCTCGTTTATTCTCCAGGGTCATAAACTGTAGGTTTTAATTTATGACGTATTTGACATTAGTTAAATATTTCACACTAATACTTGAACGACAGAATCAGAATCGACTTCAAAGCTTTAGGAGAGTCGACTCACCGACCTGCTCAGTAGTATCAGTGTGCTTTGCTGCTAGTAGCTGCTTAGCCGCAAGTACAAATCAGGTTCTAAAGAAGAGAAATGCAGACAGCAGAATGGACTTAAGCACTATGTAATGTAAGGCAATGTAAGCCCACGGTGCTCAATTTTGTTGTGTTATTATGAAATGTCTGTGAACGAGGACAGTAAGGGACCCTAGGTTTGTTAGCAGTTAGCTAGCTAGCCGAAGCCTCCCAAACCGGCGTTTTTGTTATTAGCCTCGCTGGCTAGCTTGCTACCTGATTGTTTTTAGCCATATATCGACTTTTATGGTTTTTTGTATTCGTTTTTAAGCTGTACAAACGCAATCCTCACCACAAATGTTCAATTAGCGTTCCAAACACTGTTTAGTAGGAGCCAGAATAGGAAGTTTCTTAAAGTGAGTCGGTTAGAGTTCATGAAAACAGAAAGCAGCTTGGCGAGAGAAGGTCAGTGAAATTCGTCTAATAAGTCAAACGTGTACGTAGATTGAACTCGATCTAGAGTCCTCGTGGCTTCTCTTCCACAGACATGCCATAACTGCACATCTCATAGAATTGTAGTTTCTTCTGCTGAATGGGACACAGTTGCTGAAAGAAACATGCTCTGCATCATTCCCATGTTCCTGTAGATTCCTATGGACCTCCTTTCATAGCTCCTCACCATGGATGAAGGAAGTCTGGAACAAGCCATTGAAGCCTACAATGCACAGCTACAGCAGGTCGAGGCGGCCCTGGCCTGTGGTCTGGGAGCTTCTGACCAGGCAGACCTCCTGAAGTTAAAAGAGGACCTTTTACAGCTTATTGAGCTCACAGAGTCTAGCCTGGTTTCAGTCAAGAAGAGCCAGCTTTTAGCTTCACTTGAGAATTCCTCAACAACACCAGTCCAAGAACAGTCAAAGGAGACCAACTTGGATGCAGAGTTTGCTTCCTTTTATTCCGAACTGTCTGATAATGCTGGGGAGGTAGTGCAAAGCCCCAAGCCTGATGATGATGATGATGACGAGAAGGAGGAAGAAGAAGAAGAAGAAGACGAAGAAGATATAAGTGGCACTAAAGTTCGAGCACCTTATCACACCTCTTGGGGGACACTTGAGTACCATAATGCCATGGTGGTCTGCCCTGAGGAACCAGATGAGGAAGAGACTCAAGTGAGAGTGCTTTACCTGTATCCTACACACAAGTCCATGAAACCCTGCTCTTTCTTTCTGGAAGGCAAGTGCCGCTTTATGGACAGCTGCAGGTATTCAAGCTTGTTTGAACTATTTTATTATCATTATATATATATATATATATATATATATATATATAAAATATAAGTCAGGGATGGGCACATAGTTATATTCATGATTAATGAGCAAATCGTTCTTGTGTATATTATATAATATATGTGCATGCATTATTGTGCAGTGAATTTTGATTGATGTTTTAGCCATGCCAGTATGTCATTCAATTCTATTGGTTATTCTTCAGAGTGCAAAAATAATAAACTGTTGATAAATGTGTTTGTGTTCCTTGTCGCTCAGGTATTCCCATGGTGAGGTGGTGCGTGTGTCCGAGCTAAGGGACTTCCTTGAAGCAGATCTTACAGCCATGCAGCCGGGATCCTCGTGTCTGGCCAAGCATGAAGACGGCATCTGGTATCCTGCCAAAATCACAGGTACAACTCCCCAGCAGCTTGATGTGTTTATCTCTTTTCATGCTTGTTATATTTTCAGTTGGATTATTTTGTTCTGAATGTTGACGTAATCCGTGTCGCTTTACTTTTTCCAGAGATCGAGGATGGCTTTTACACAGTTAAATTTGATTCTTTGCTTCTGAAGGAGGCAGTCCTAGAGGCTGATGGTGTAATTCCTCCTCTCCGGCCAGACGAATCATCTTCCTCCTCTGACTCAGAAAATGACTTTGAAGAATGTGACGCAGGCTATGCTAAAGGTCTGTTGGTTATCTTAATAATCACAAATAACGTGAATTAAAACACTTTTTCCAGCAAGTTAAATTCAGTTACATTTTTTTGCCTCTTTGATCAAGTCCTTGCCATTATCTTGTTTTACCTTCAGTTTTTAGTTCATCTAAAGAGGAGGACTTTGCCCCAGCAAACAGTGCTGAGTTCTGCGGCTGGGAAGCTCATACTCGTGGAATTGGCTCCAAGCTCTTGCTCAAAATGGGCTATGAGTTAGGGAAAGGTAAGAGACTCCAACAGATGGAAAAAAAAAAGTATCTCTGTTAATTTTACTGTGCTTGATTATTTTCCATATTTTGTGCATGTTTGTGTAGGTTTGGGGAAGACCCTTTCAGGCCGTGTGGAGCCTGTGCAGGCTGTAGTCCTCCCTAAAGGCCGCTCTCTAGACCAGTGTGCAGAGCTCACTCAGCGGAAAACTCGGGCTGCTATCGGCAAAGACAATCCAGCCTCTGGCAAAAGGAAAATGAAAAGAAAGCGGACTTCTACCTCAACGCGCCCCGATGTGTTTGACTTTTTGAACTCTAAGCTGGGGGATGCCGAATGCTCTAATACCACATCTTCAGTTAGCTGCTCAGTCAGTGGGGTGGAGGCCTACCAGGGAGGAAAGAGCACTAAGCGCTCCCTTAACGTCCAGTTCTTTCAGACCACTGAGAGAGTGAGCCAGGTAGAGAAAGAAATCCAGAGACTCACAGAGTCTCTGAACAGACGAAATGGAAGGTAGGGAGGGCTCTCGTTCCCTATTATTTTTGTCCTTTTCGTGTTCTCTTCTCCTGAAGCTGTTTTTTTTTTCTCTCTACCGCTCTCTCTCTTTCTTCCTCTCACTCCACTCCGCAGGGATGCCACTTTGATGAGCCGTGTGGAGGAGAAGCTCTCAGCATCTCGCAAGTTGCTACAGCAGCTGAAGGCTCAGGAGCAGACCATCCAGAGAGCTCAGAAGAAGGCAGATACACATAAGAAAATGACTGAATTTTGATCTAGTGCTTGCCTTCTCACAAAAGAGGAAATAATCTGTTCTTTTTCATACTGCTGTTATCAGAAATTGTTCATTCGATATTTGAACCACCAGGCATGTTGACTGTTTATAAATGGGATGAAAAAGAAAATGACTTCCATATGGCCTTTTGAGGAAACCAGAACTCGTTTTGATTTGTCCTTTGTAATTTTTTCCACAATTCCAAATAGAACGTTTGTCATTTGAAAGTGTTTTTCATCGCGTAAACTGGGACATGCTTTTTATTAAAAAAAAAAAAAAAAATCACATTGATTGCTCCCATTGAGTAATGGCAGATGGTATAGGTAGATTAGCTAAAGCAAGATTACTCAGGATGTTGATGATGTTAGCAATTACATTCTTCATTTTAAGATATGTGCTCCCGAAATCTTGGTCTATTTGTGTATAGGGCAGGGCAGGGCCGTGTGCATCGCTGTAATATTAATGTGGTTTGTGTCTTCATCTCAGGAGAATGCTACAGGATATACCGGATTAATTTATAATACTTGTACAGTTTTGTAGATGTAGTGTAGGTGGGATTATATTTTAGAAGACACCTTTATATATATTATTTATATTGGGCACTGTTCAAAATGTAAACAAAAACAGAATGCAGATGTACCAACACTTTATTTAATTCAAAATAGTAAAAGACAGCATCTCAAATATAGAAATAGATTTTTTTTTAATGCCCAATTTGAATTTGATGCCAGCAACATGTTCCAGAAACAGGGACAGGTTGATGCTTACAAGTGTCTTCATGATCTTTTCTTTTAACGGCACTCTTAAGTGTTGGGGAACTGAGAAAGTATGTATACATACATACATACATACATACATACATACATACCAGTTTGTTATCACATTTGTGTGTGTGTGTGTGTGTGTGTGTGTGTGTGTGTGTATATATATGTATGTATGTGTGTGTGTGTGTGTGTATATATATATATATATATGCGCGCCCAAAGCAGGCAGCTGTGTTTCTGGGTTTGTTTCTATATGGTTCCTTTGTTAAATGATAATTAACTTTTTTTACTGTGTCCACTGTATTTGTGGATGCAGTGACAAACTGTGTTCAGCCCCCTGTTTTTGGAAGGGTTCCTGAGCCCATGCAGTGATTTCCACTACAGCAGATTGTAGCCCAAAGATTACTGTTGTCTGATTGGTTTTCAGCTTGTCTTGTGCATTGCGAGGTTTCTCCGGTTTTGATGAAACCTGTAAGGATATTTTTAATGTAGAAGACTGGATCTTTGCTGTTTTAGGTTGAGAAACATTATTTCAGAATATGAACAATTTTTAGTGGTGAACCCTTACCTGTATTCTGAAAAACTTTAGGAGGTTCATTTTATATGCGGTCATGTAGCTGGTATTGCACCAAAAGTTTTTTTTCTTTTTTTTTTGCGCATCAAATTCAAATTGGTGAGATATTCTTGAAAACCAATACAATTTCCTGTTTTGAAAATATGTCCTTGTACTGTTTTATAATTAGATATGTGCCTTAAATGATTTGCTCATCGTTGTGTTCTGTCCTTATATACATAGTTTGAAAACAGTTGTATTATACTGTAAATGTCATACATGCAAATTCTTCTTTACATTTCCCAAAATTCTTTAGTCATTATGTCCTAATTCAGCTGAATTAAACAGTTTGAGAAGAGTAATATTCTCATCTGGGTAATAAGTAAACCGGCATGAGCATGTTTGATTAGAGGGGTGATTTTATTTTTGCCTGTAAATCTTTCAAGAAAGGTCAACTTAGTCATGCTAAATTTCAGAGCCGTCGTGAACGGGTGAGGAAATGAATTCTGTTGACTGTTCCTTGTCGCTATCCTAATGCAACTGCCAAACAGGGTGAGTTGTGGCACCTTCAAAGGCGCTCGTCACAATTTCTCTTTTGCCTGTCTGCGGAAAGAGACGGGACGTTCTACCTGTATTGGAACATTAATTTAACTTTGCCATCAATATCCATAATGACCTCATGCCAACTCATTTGTCACAACCCGGAAGGGTAGAGGGCTATTACTCAAGGTTTGTTTAGACAGCGAGAGATTTGTCCCAAGGGTACAGGGAGAGAGAGAAAGAGACATTGCAGGAGGAAGAACAACAGAAATCCATAACAAGAATAAAACATATTAAAGTTGTTTATTGAGAACTTTCAACTGCAAAAACTCACAGCTATGCCACAGTACAAACAGTCAGTGCACATGTAACGATAATCTGTTTCATTCGTAACTCCTTTTCCATATCAGGTACAAAGCATCCTCCACTATTTCAGTGTTGAACGTGAATATATTCCCCCAGAAGTTTCATAGACATATAAAGTTGAGGCGCATAGTAAATAGCATGAAGGCTTGTGGATAGAATTTGGCAATGGCAGGTGTGCAGACAAATTGACACTTTTCAGAGCTAAGTGCAACACTACCCAGGGGACTGAACCCGATCCGCCAATCGGCACTACAGATTAACTGCGGCAGGAACCGTACAATGCTGAAAGGACAGAAATGAATAGGCTTATATTCATTGCTTGCTTTATGAACGCATATGAAGGAGATATAAGCCGACCTTGAAAAAGTGCTTCATCATTATGTTGGCCACACAGGGACGTTGTGGGATACGCTACTGTGAAACCGCATATGCACACTGAAAAATACAGCAGATCAGTTTTAATGAGGGCACAGAAAGTGATTGGCAGGTCTCTCTCCCATCTCCCTTCCGCTCACATCCAACTCTGTGTTCCACGGCGAATTCTAGATCATTCCAGCCAGCCAGGGAGGAAGAAACAGTCCAGCTGTCCCTAGAATGCACACCAGCACAAACATCCAGAGGAATATTCTATCGATCACCATGGCAACATACTTCCAGTCTTCTCTTACCTGGTAAAAAAGAAAGAAGATCAAATGAGCATCAAATCTCGAGCTACACCTTCCAATCAAGTCTGTTCATCTCAGATTGATTTTTGTGCACGACCGGTTTCCTGTGAGAGGATTGTGTTATAGATCTGTCGTTTTTTTTCTTGCTGGTGAAAAATTAATGATGGAATACATCTGGCCTAAAACGGCTCAAAGAGTTTGGAAAGAAGCTGCAAGCCTTTTCTGCTATGTGAAGCTTGCTTGTGTCGTCTTGCCAACGCTGGCAGGAATTGAGCTGCTATCCACATGAAATGGTGAAAAGCACAACAGAATTGAATTTCACAAGCATAGAAATGGACTCAGAAGGTCCAGCATCGTCTCCTGCCACTTCTAAGCCATTTTTGCATATGACAGTAGCTTTAGCTACAGTATTCAAAACCTACCGAAAAATCTGAATCCTCAGCTCTGAGATGGTCAGCGATGTACTGGACTCCCTCGAGGGCTCGCAGAAGCGACTGGGAAAACGGCCCCTCCATTTCTCCAGTTTTGGGTTCATTGCTGCAGTTGGTGCTTGAGTTTTGTGTGTCAAGGACTTTGTGTCTTGTACATTGGCTGGCGCCGCCACCTCCATCTGTGCTGCAGTGGGCCTTGCGACTGTGCTGAAGACCCTCTGTCTCTTGCGAGCCCTCCTTGGTATCTGTGAATACACTTTCAGCACTGTGGCAGTAGAACTCACACACCTCAGTGAGAGGAAGTGTGTGAAGCAGAGGCCCGAGAGCTGTGTCCAAAGACGAGGAGGGGCTGGAGGCGCAAGAGTTGTGTGCATGTGTGTACCTGAGGGCAGGTGCGAGGGGCACCTGTGTGGGTTCCTCTTGCAGGATGGAGTACTGGCTGCTGGGGGAGCTGCAAAAAAGTGGAGCTTTGGCAACCGGCTCCCGCTGTGGCCCACCTGATGGAGCAGTGGAGATGTCACCTACTTCAGGACAGGGGCTCTCCGATGGCAGGAGGGTGGTTGTTCCTAACAGCATGGCTTGGGGCAGCACTGGCCTATGCATCATCTCAATGAGCTTGCGGCAGTTCCTCTTGCCAGAAGCTGGAGGTCGCTTCATAAACAGATAGCGAGGCACCAGATGGAGGAAGAGTTGCCGTACCCAGTGAGGCATGCGGTGCGTGCGTGGAGAGCGGTGGTGAACGTTTAGCACAAACACTGTGATGATGATGGAGAGAGTGACAAAGATCATGGTGAAAAGCAGGTACTCTCCGATGAGCGGGATCACCAAGGAGGTAGATGGGATGATCTCAGTGATCAGCAAGAGGAAGACGGTGAGGGAAAGGAGGACAGAGATGCACAACGTGATCTTCTCAGCGCATTCTGAGGGCAGGTAGAACACCAGGACGGTCAAACAAGAGATCAGTAGGCATGGGATAATGAGGTTAATGGTGTAGAAGAGAGGGAGTCGACGAATGATGAAGGAATAGGTGATGTCGGGGTAGATTTCTGTGCAACACTCGTACTTCTTTGTGTTGTACTGTCCCACGGCATTAATGATGACCCACTCCCCGCTCTCCCAGTAGTCTGTCTGGTCTACGTTGCTGTCCATGCTCACCAGATCAATCTTGGCCCGGTCGTATGTCCATGAGCCAAACTTCATTTTGCAGTTCTGCTGATCGAAAGGGAAGAACGTGACATCAATACTGCAGGAGCTCTTGTATATAGCCGGGGGCTTCCATTTGATTCTGCCATCGTGGAACAGCTGGGCTTTGGTGAGGTGTGTCACGGCAAAATCTCCATCCGCACTAGGGAAAAAAATTATGTTAAGTTATGACTGAGGGAATGATAGCTTATGGTGCCCTGCAGAGTTGTGCATCTTTAAAAATGACAAAAAACTTTCTCTCCCTCCTTTTGCCACCTCTTGTAATACTATATGAGGTGGGAGAGCACATATAAAGGCACGTAACACCATTTTCCCCATTTTCTCTGATTCATCAAAGCCTGTGATCCATTACTGTGGAATCTCCTCTTAAGCTCAGGCCCTAGGTTTTCAATGGAGTTTAGGTCATGGATTGGATGTAACTGTATTTTGGTCTAATTGGGAGCTTAAATTACGTTCCCCTTTAAATTCACATCAGTGGGCATAGTTGAATATGGGGAGATTAAAACACACCACTGAAAAGAATGGACCAGCCCCTCCCAACCTTATGGCAAAGGTTAAGAGTCGATCTGTACGTCAAGCACTTCAAGCTTCAAGTACAGCTCAAGTCGACCCTCCGTCCCTGAAGATGTATGGAAGACAAGCATCCAGACCTTTCTCTGTCCTGGCTCCCAGACGGTGGAATGAACTCCCAGTGGCTGTCCGAACAGCTGAGTCTCTTGCAGTCTTTAAACTCAGACTAAAGACTCATCTCTTCATATAGCACTTAAGTGAGTGAGCACTGGTAGATGAATATATTGAAATACTTTGTATTGGCACTTATACCGGCCATAACCTTTCTTCTCTCTATGTATGAATGCTGGGTTGGGATTACTTGGTAATGCTATTATGCTTCCCATATGTCTTTGTATTCTTCTCTCAAGGTATCAACACTGGCCCTTATTTGGGCAGCATCTGAGCTCATGGCAAGTTTTAAACTCTAACCTTCTTGTACTCGCTCTGGATAAGAGCGTCTGCTACATGCCATAAATGTAAATGTAATGTTAGCTACAAGCAAGCTCCAATAGTTAGCATAGCTGACCTAACAGTATGGCCATCTAGAGTCTTATATAGATTTTTTAAATTATCCTGTTTGTGTTTAATTGTTTATTCTGTGTGATTATTGAGGCATCTCAGTGTAAACCAGGCAATCAGAGCAGAGTAATTATTCATGAGATCATGAAAAAAAGGAAAAATGTCTCCATCCATTCTAGGGCCAAATAATAGGGTGAAAGGTGACGTATAAAACTGCATCTTGGTCACATACCTTTATTTCAGACGAAAGAGAGCAGCTTAAGATCCATTCCATGGCGTCTTAAACAATGGCAATGTTCCTCAGAGATGTCTAGAAACATGCTGTAATCTTTCCACCATACAATCTCAGAAACAACCCTGTGATGGAGGTGGTACATACTTGTTTAGTACCTTTAGTACTTTGGGAACATAGTTGTACTATATTCTGTTTCAGTTCTATTTAAAGTGGCTAGTAATTGTATTATTCCAAATACCAAAACAGTATGGTAAGAAAGAGAAAGAAACCTCTAGAGGAACCAAGACTCAAAGGGGGGACCCATTTATATATATATATATATATATGTGTGTGTGTGTATGTAGTTGCACAAATAGAATTTAAACTAGGTGGGTAGGTTTGACATTGTGAGACATGCAAATGATTCAAGTTTTGCCATGGGGCACACGTCTGATGTCTGCAAGGACGGGCCTTATCGCTGTATGTGCCTGACCCGATAGCCACAATTGTGGACATTCAGTGAGGAGTGATGTCCTCCATGAGTCATCCTATTAGTGCCAACACCATTGACAGACGGCTGCACCATGCAGGACTACATGTATGGAAATATTTACACTGACTTCCCTGAACACCAGAACACCTAATGTCACTCCACCTCCACCCCTTCTGCAAAATCTGAGATAGATGAATGGAGAACATGGAATGGATTATCGCAGGACACCTTTAGGAACCTCTATAACTCCTATACCAAGACGTCTGTCCTGTTACATTAGTAAACTTGGCAGCCCGGCACCATACTGAGAGACGCTACTTCTGGATGCGTAGCTCAATAACTATTGCCATATCAGTCTAAATGTATCATCATTTATTGTTCCTGGTAACCTTTATCTTCCATCCCAACAGCACTGCAATCCAACACTTCCTTCTGGGTGCAGCTACTCTTTTGGTGAGGAGCATATGTATGTATTTGCCAAGTTCAAGTAAGTAAAGAAATAGAAATCATTTAATGCAGTAACCAGGACTGATTGTTTACCTGAGGTCTGAGAAAAAAGCGGACTCAGTATAAAGAATCACCCACTTGTTATAAAGCACAATATCAGGTCTCCAGATGAGCTCGGAGGGGATTCTGATGGAGGTGACATTCTCGTACTCCTCAGGGTTCCAGCGCAGCTTGTAATCGCTCCATTCCTGTCAGGACACATACACTCTCATCAATGTTCTGAATCAGCAGGCATGACAGGAGAACTGAGAGTGAGGTAATGGAAGCCCAGTTCCAATTAAAAATCTCATTAATTTTCAATTATATGCTTCAACTGATCAAAACATACCTGTTTCACCCACACATTGGTGGTCATCATTTGATTCTTCTCGTCCTGCGGGAAGGTACAAAATAAGAATGTTTTAAATGGTATTTTCAGATCAAATAAGTCGATTTAGTATAATCATTGTTCTTTTCAAGATGCGATTTGATAAAACTGATGCTCAGGAAGTTGGAAAGTATTGTTTGGTATTAACTGGATTTCTTTTAAGTAGATTCGATTTTTTACTAACTGTACTTTGTGCCGGTGAAACTCACCACATCAATGAGCTGCGCGATGGAGAGGCCAAAGTGTACCAGCACCACGTCTGAGATGTTCGCTACAGGACGGGACAGCTTATTATAGCGGCTGAATAGCACCTGAAGCAGTCTCTCTTCTGCATGGGCGCGTGCCGGAACCAGTGTACACACTGAAAGAGCGAGATAAACAAACAGTACATTCATGCAGTTCATTCATATCTGTTGTGAGACAAGGTCAGGCATCCAGCTTCCTGCTTTGCTTCTCTTTTCCTCAAGGTAGTTTAGTATGGAACATCAATGTGCTGATGGAGAGGTTAAAAATACTTTCTAATCATCGTCAAGTAGCAGCACCTTTCAAACTGATACTGATGTAAGCCTTATGAACACTTATAGGTCCTATAATGATTATTCCATTTCACGATAACACTGTAAAATGTAAGCTGTCATCAGAGTCATTTTCATGTTATCCATAGAGCCCCCTCCCAAAACAACCAGGATAGACCAGCCAAACCAGCGTACTGTTGCTGTTGGAACAAAACCTTCCGGGTTATCTCAGATTTTGTCATTTTCAATTTTGAAATTATTTGTAAATGCCTGTTGTCCTTCATATTGTATGTATAGACCATGACAAATGGACCAAAAGATTCGACACGTCTCTGAAAGAAATTTGGTTTAAATGCCTTACAAATCCAGACTGAAGACACTCCTGTTTGATCAGGCTTTCAGCTCAGTTTAAAACACTGTCATTCTCCTGTAATGGCAATTTTTTCCTCATTCTTATGCTAACTTTTATTTATATTTGATTTAATGATTTTAATGGTTAGCGATTTTAATTACATTTTAATGATTTTTAAATGATTTATTTTGCTTTTATTTTTTCTAAACTCTTTGTATTTTCTCCCTTTTATGTAAACCACTTTGAATTGCCCTTGTGTATGAAAGGTGCTATTCAAATAAACTTGCCTTGCCTACAAAGTAAAGTATGTTTTGTACAGTTATCATTTTGGATACAAGGTTTTATTCAGCGCTACATTGTGATTTTGGCTGTTGGGATGCTGGACAGCAGCAATGAAAATTAATATTCACTGAAACCAGCATACGATGTGTTTTGGATGCTAGTATGACCATAAGCATGACCATAAACCAGCCAGTGTAAAACAGTTTAGACCAGCCCTGTATTCATGTTGGTTCTGCGACGTTTTATCAGTAGGGTATTTGAGAATATTTGTTGAGCTGGGAAATGTATTGTCTGTGCATTCTGTGATAGTGATAAGCACTGTTTTGCTATTTAGTAGCTGTTGGTGAAATGCACTGACATGCTGAAAGTCATGGGGTAGCAATATGTAAACTGATTATGAAGTGATGTTACCTCAGGGAACAGCTTGAGAACAGTCATACCTGAATAAGTTGTGAGACGTTGTGAGTGCAGCCACAGTGAACAGTCCAGGGGGATGCAATGGGATTGCAATGGGATATGGGACAAAAATTACCTAACAGGGTGCCTTTGGAAACATCATGACACCAGACACAGCATCTCACCTGGGCTTGTGGGGTTGCTAACTGGACCGTAGAGGAGCCTGAACATGTGCCCAATGAGTCATGATACCAACTGTTTTGGGATTTGCGTGTGGTGCAGACCTCATGAAGCCATGGACCCTAATTGTCAACAAAGCACCATGTGGACTGGTGGTGGATCCATATTGGTGTAGAGGTGCTTTGGTTCTACTGATGAGCCTAAACATGTCTTTGACTGCCATGTTGCACTACCTGGTGGCCATTTGTAACCCTTCATGAACTTGTACCCCAGTATATACCCCCACAACTTGAGGAGCAGTCAGGTGTGGACTGCAAATTCACCCAACATGAGCCTATTTGAGGCATTCCTACGTGAACCATGAGCACACTGGCCAGTGTTTAACCTTACTCACAAGATAACACCTCACTTATACATTCCCAAGCCATCACCTGCGGTAACACCACTTTAAAATCAATTTACATACTTCTATTCCATGACTTTTGGAAACTGTGGAGTTGAGGTCAGGGCTCTGTGCAGGCCATGAGAGCTACTGCACACCAAACCCATCAAACCATGTCTTTATGAAAGCTTGCTGTGTGCACAAGGACACAGTCATGCTGGAACAGGAAAGGGTCTTCCCCAAATTACTGTCACACTGTTTTGTATGCAGTAGCATCCACACCACTCACATCAATCACTTCACTATACAGAGAGGCTTAAACCCTGAAAAACAGCCCCACACCTTTATCCCTCCTCCATTAAACTGTACTATCGGGGCTATGCATTCCAGTAGACAGTATTTTCTGTCATCCATTAAACCCTATCAATTGCATCCATTAGACTGCCAGTAAAGCCTGATTCATCATTCGATAGGACAGGTTCCAGTGGTGGTGTGCTGTACTCTGCTCCAGCACACGCTTGACATTGTGTATAGTGATCCTAACCTTGTGCGCAGCTGCCCGGTCATATAAATCTCTTTCGTAAAGCTCCTGATGCACAGGTCTTGTGCTGGTCCAGATGCACTTTGAAACTCTTTGGAAGGTGATGCCACAGAGGACAGACGATTTTTGCATGCTACATGCTTCAGCACTTGGCACCTCTGCTCTGTGTCCTCTGCTGGCTGAGATGTTTTTACTCCTAGATGCTTTAAAACTGACTTGTGACTTTCTACTGCCAGGGTGTCTCTGCCAAAAGTGTATTTATACACTTTTCAGCAAAGGGTGTGAACGAAACACCTGAACCCAATAATTAAGAGGGCTGTCCACATACTTTTGGGTGTATCGTCCATCTGACCCCCATTAGATTTTTTTCCCTCTTACTGAAAGAGTTAAAATTTGTCTCTGGCTTTAGGGTTCGCCTTTTCTTATTTTCCACATGCAGGTATGTCGCACTCCGCAGGCTCTCCTTTTCCATTTGAACAGTTTTTGATATTAAAGAAAGCAGTCTTGTCTGATGGGGAAAGTAAGAGTTACAGTGTTATCTGTATGTAGTGTGCCCTCTCTTTCCTTTATTACACCTTCCATTCTTTCCAGGAGAACAGGTTTCAGTTTTTCCGATAAATAGGCAGGGCTATTTTTCCATGCCTCTCCAGTTCAGTCTTAGAAGTTGGTCTACATTTTTGAATGACCCATTGAATAGTCTTCAGAAGTGTCATCAGTCTGTAAGTGAAGTCAAGCCTTTATTAGGAAGCACGAGACTTATTTCAGGTTTCTCTATGACAACAATAAATTCAGTTTAGTGCCTGTTACTCCGCTGTCACAGTTTAAATTTGGTTTATCTGAAGATGCCAGTTCTGGTGGTCTACCAGGTCTTGCATGTTTGTTAGGATAATCTTCCAGTTTTGTTAAAACTCCTGTTTCTTACGTATTTTCCTGGACTTACACCTCCCATATGTAATTACTCTTATGTTTAATGTCGCCTGAAAGATCTCCTGAAAATGTAATAACTTAATAGTTACTTATCCTAATAACTGATTTGACTAGCTTAAGGCCAAAATGTCCATTTACCCTTTATACACACAATTTGCCAGGTTCTTCAGATTGTTTTGATAATGAACTGTTCAAAATACATCAAATATTTCTAGAAAAACAGGCCAAGCAACCCAAACTATATGAGGTTTGGAATGTAAAGTCTTTAGTATACTACCAAAACACAGGAGGAATTGGCTTATGAACTTCAAAAATGCTAATGTATTATTAGCTTTATTAATATCATCGTATACTGTGATGCAGTCATGTATCTCCCATCTGCATCAACAAGCATTAAAAAAAAAAATCAAAAAGTTGGTATGAAACTGAAACTTTCCAGTTCAGACTCTCTCTACTCCTGCATACCATTCTAACTCAAACAGCTGCTGTCAGTTCTTGCTACTAAACAGCTATCAGAAAGTTCTGTGAGGAGAGCCGAAGTCAAAACATAAGCGAGACACGTTACCGTGAGCATGCTGAAGGCAGATAATCAGGACAAGCTGGACGCTCCTGGCTGGACTCATCCTGGCTGGACTCATCCTGGCTCCTCTCAGCAGTTAATTGGTCAGCTCTGGTCTGAAAACGTGCAGATTGTTTTGTCCGTGAAGAGATGCAAAAACATTTCAAGCCATTGAGCAATTGTGCCTCTTAGCACTAAGTGGTATCAAAGTCCCAGTAGCAGATTCAATTATCCATTAGTTTTTTAATTAGTATTGATCAGAAACAGAAAGAGCCTTTTAGCTCTTCAGCCACCTAATGAGCTTCCCAAACTCAAATGGCGGGATATCAGAAAAGAGAGCAGCTTCTGTGTGCAGTAAAAAATATCTGTATCCACTGCAACAGCTCTGGTGATGGTTTTTTTTCTCTCTCTTGTTCCTTACACTACCTTTCCCCCTGTCACCGTCTCCCACCTTCCCCCTCCTTTCCTCTCTGCTCTCTCTCTCCCTTGCCTTTTCTCTCTCTCCGCACCCCCACCTTCCAATCTTCCCTTATTTGGCTGAACAACTGGTGGTGGGAGCAACACTGTGCATGTGTGTGTGAGAAAACAGTGTGAAGGAAGCGACTGAGGGGAGTCACCTGAAGTTCAGTATCTGCAAAGCACATACAAATGAATAGTTCCAAGCCTCTTATTTAAAACAGGACGCTTGTGAAAAGAAAAGGTGTTGTGTGCTACATATTCAGGGCGGAAACGACCTTGAGAGCAATGTGACGAAGCAGGTGAGCGGTCCAGTAACGCACTGCAGAGAATCATTTCAAATGTCTCTGAAAGTGATCTGAGCGTGCAGACTTGATCCAGGGCCAAGAGAGACACAGGATGCTCTCTGCCTGCTAATTACACACCCAGCTCTCTGGCATGCCACTGCTCTTCCACACTGTGGCTACAGTACTTCGCCTTTACATTGATTGGAAAGAGACTAGAGCAGTGCCAGCGATCAGCAGATGATGTTGTTGTTCTTCCTTCTTGCCAAGCATGGTAAAAATCACCTTGCGACAGAACACGAGAAGAAGTGACTTTATAACTTTCTGTTAAATAAATAAATAAATAAATACTGTTCCCACCTACATTGCACCATACAAACCCTTTAATACCTGGAATTCTGAAGCTGGGCTGAGCATATTAAATTGGAATCAAGAAAATATTTTTCCTGTGCTTTTGCCAGCTCTGTCCACACCTGCCTCCAGCCTGAACTGATCCAGGAAATTGATTAGCCAGCTGCCTAGAGATGTACTGCTGGTTAGCATGGAAGAAGGAAAACATGTCCCCATGAACAGGCCTTAAATCTGCTCATATAAACCATATAAAGCTTATGATGTAAAGCTCCTAGTGTTTTTGAAGTACATTGTGCAGTACTGTGCAATAGTCTGGGGCCAACCAAAGAGACTCTATCTAACAAATATAAAGACTGTTCAGGTAAATAGGTCCCTGACAGCTGGAATGACACTGTGGTGCACTTTTTCTTTACCCTAGAGCTGTCAAACTGATCACACCAGCAGCGCCTAACAAAACATGATTACATCACTAAAGACTGCTACTGATCTGTAGTTCCTCTACCTCACAGGACTTTTTGCACCGCACTTTAACTCAACCTGTATACTTGAACATCCAGTTTTGTTTTTATTTTGTCTTATTTATCTGTATTTATTTATCTATACTGTTTATCGAACATCTGTACAAAGCAATTTGGCTGTTATTGAACATTAAGCTGCTATTTTCCCACCTGCACTGTACACATATATCCATACTGTTTAAACCACATACTTACTGATACTGCGCTACCTTGCACATGTCCTGTACACATACTGTACTGTACTGTACTGTTTGCACACATTGTTTTTGTCTATTGTCTTTGCATTACACTATTTATACTAAGACATATATTTATATATCTTTAGCTGCACTGGAAAAGGAGCCTGACCGTGTTTCGTTATACTGTACAACCCTGTATTGGTAAAATGACAATAAAGTTGAATTGAATTGAATTGAATTTTAAGGTGGGCAGAAATGTAGATATTTAGCAGAATAGAGTTGATAGAGCTGAATTCTTCAATACAGTTTTAGAATAATGTAATTTGTCTGTTTAAACATTTGTGCACTTTAATTTCTACTAGTCATGTGCTTTCTGTGTGATGTTGTTCAGTTTCGTTTTGTTATTTTCTGTTTTCATCATTGAACATTTTTGCGCTGTCTTGTATAGTATGTCTGTAGGTCCCCAGGGAGAACAGTGGCTATTGAGATAGCAGCTAATGTGGATCCTAATAATAAAATAAAACTTACATAAAGAATGCAGAAGCCCAACAAGAGACTGGGAATCAGCACCACCACCAAAACGGTCACCGTTAAATAAACAGCACTTAAAGCTTATAGATTTAAGAGGAAGAAGCGAACTGAGCTCCATTCTTTTTCCTGATCTGTTTCTGTCCGTCCTTCCACTCTGAGGAGACACCTCAAGCTGTTACTGTATAATGGAACTATACAAACTAGGAGGATGCTGATACGATACTACGTGTGATCTGATTGGGCCAAAATCTCAGGATAGTATATCAGAAGAGAAATAAAGTGGGTAGTGGTTTAATCCACTAGTCTAAACATTTATGCAAACTTTAAATTTGATGTTAAATGTTAAAGTGGTGTTCACCAATCAAACATGCTGATAAAAGTTCAGTGCATAAAAATGTTAAAATAAAAAGAAACAGGAATATTGCATAATATCTGCATTAAAAAAACAGTAGCAATGTTATATAGATGACTAGGTTAAGCAAAGTGCATCCAGATGTCTGTTTAAGGTGTTTGAGAGAAGAAATAAGATGGTGTGGGATTGGTTTTGGCAGATTTGGCATTGAGTCACCCTTATTACAAACAAGCTGCTGGTGTGCTTAGAAGAATGCACTGGCCACTCTGCATTGTCAGAGTAAAGGTACACTGCTGCAGCTGCATTTTTCAGCCGAACAGTGCAAATGTATTTTCAAATGTGCAGCCTTTTAATAACACAATGTTTTAAACCAAATAATCAAAAGGCTGGAAACAAGGCAGGCTGTGTGGGGTCAATACACCCAATACAAATAATTCAAATATCAAATAAATATGATACAATTATGCTGCCCAAATACAGCTACTGAAGAAGTGCCACAGTGAGCTGTTTCCAGACAACGCTGCCAATAAATTTGTATGGGATTACTTGGATGGGCAACAGCAGAAAGTGCAACCACTTTCCAAGACTGGTATGGTAAAATATCCCTGCAGGTTTAATGCAAACAGGGTAAAGCAAGTCCCCTGCAAAGAACCATAAAGGCTGAGTGTAGACACTTAATACTGAAACTTCCTCATAACTAGCTGTGGAGGTTTCTGTGTAATTCTCTGTTAAATGTGTTTTGCTTCTTTCCCTGACACTGAAAAATGCTTGACTTTTACTGAATTCCCATTTTAGAGCAGTCTCTGAATTAGCACAGTAGTGTATGTCCCAGGGTGTGCAGCTATACCCTTCTAATTAGTGGATTCAGCTGCTTTTAGGTGCACCCATTACCAACATAATTGGGTGCTGTGGAGCAGCTGTCCATAAGGTCATTGTGCCCAGTGCCAAGCGTCAGCTAAAGGGGTATACAGCCCCTAAGCACAGAGCTGTGGAGCAGTAAAACATTTCATTTGGGGAAAGATGGAGCGCAGATTTGGAATTGCGATTGTGGTCCAGAATCATCCAACATCAGTACCTGACTGAATGTTTTTGTGGCAGAATGCAATCAAATCCTCATAACAATGTTACATTTAATTATTTCTTCATCTTCTTCTATTTCTTCTTTTCTTTTTCACACATGTTCTTGTTCCTGCAGTTTTTTAAGATATCAATACTGTTCTAACTCAGACTTTGTGTTTTTGTGAAAACTCAATACAATTCCACCTTTTTTTCCCTATTAAAAGTGAATGGAGTGGAAAAGCACACATCCATTCACTGCACTTCTGCTCAACTGACACAATTTCACATCTCTGCACTTCATTTTAGGCCCCACTTAACAACTCTGTTTTCTTTAAACTGCAACCACTAAACTGCATGTACTCACTTAGGACAGCTCCACAAACTCTAATCCCGAGCCACACTGACCCACACTCCTCTAGGTGTCATTTATTCATCCCTCTTTCCACCCTCACACTCGCATTCATTTTAAGCCACACCTTAGCACAAGCTTAAGCTCCGCAATCACTCTGCATTTTCTTCAGGGGAAGCACTTTTCTAGTTGCTCTTCAAAACATCTGATGAGCAGATATGTACAAACCTTTGGACATATTACATATTTCTCTATATTACTAAAGCAAGCAGGTCTCTCGTTTTTTTCACAGCTGAAAAACGTCTTCAGCTAGCTTGTTGTTGCCATTGGATGGGGCAATACGCAAGCCGGCCTTGCGTAATTTGTCTCATAAGATGCCATTTGCAAATGACCGGAGATCGCTGTCCTCTAAGCAAATGAATTCAACCTTGAATCTCAATTTTCCAGACTTTCATTATGCTTCTGTAAGAAATGGCTGGCTAGCACCAAGCTTTCTCTCCTGCTTTCCCACCAAGCCTGGTGCCCAAGATCAATATCACTCTGATTAAACTTGACATTCCGCACACCGAATATCATTGCTCCTTTAGTTTAATGGAATACATTTGCTACAACGACTCTGATCAATATTAATACAGATCCGGCATTAGCGTGAGTTATATATGTGTGAGTGAATGTTCAATCCAGGGGTTTAATAGACAGAGATCTTGGTTAAACTACCATGTACTGTGTGGCAGATTTTATTCATTTAAATTAATGGGGTGTGTTTCTGGCTTTAAAAAAAAAAGATCATTATGTGAAGCCATACATGTAGTGAACCGGAGCTAATTAAAGATGGGCTCTGGTATTGACATTGCTTCCAGGACCCTCTTGTTTGGAGGTGCTGTGCTTCTTTAACACTCAGACAGGATCATATTTAATTGGCCTAAAAGCAAGAAAGCTGTGGCATAAATAGGGATTAGTGGAACTCTTATGAAACCTAGTTGTTGTTGGGAGAAGTGGTAGTCGATGTTTGTGCTATATTGCGATGCAGCTGAAGATATGGTGCAGTGTCTGTAGGAGTCTTGGCGCTCCCTTGTTAGGGTGCTGTTCTCAGAGCTGATGGCTGGGAGCCTGGTGGGTTGGATACAGTAAGCAAGCGTCTAATCCATCGAATGACAGGCATCAGCAGCAAGAGCACATCTGCTCAGCCTGACCTTTGACATGAGGTAGGTGCTTTCATACTGACAGCTTGCATTGAAGCCTCTCCCACAGTGCATCCATCATATCGCAGAACAGATCCAAATACCCAAAGGCCCAGCACACTGGCACAATGGTCTCCAAAACATACCAGCAAACTCAATTGAACCTGGCTGTATATATCAAATAACGGAACAGCAACAGTGCCACACACATTACCATATATACATTTAAAGGTGCTATACAGTGGAATACCGTATTTACATTGGCATTGTTTAATAAGAAGAGTTTAGTCCATAGAGCTGATATACCTTGAACCTCAAACACTCCTGTTCACTGCTGTTCCTCAAATCCTGCATTTATAAGAGAGGGCAGTAAAACAAGCAAATTCCAAAATCCTTCAAAATGACAGAAATGCCCCTTTTTCCAGGCTGTGAAGGGGATGTCGGCACTTTTCATATCCTTTCCAATGATATGTCAGCGGGGATGGATGATGTTCATCTATAAACGAGGCTGAAGGTGGCTTTTTTTCATCAGCTTCTTAATCGAAAGTTCAATTCCACCTTAAATGCTCTGTGGCATCATTTAAGGTGGAATGGAAAACTCACAAAATAAGCTGGGAAACAGGAAGCTAACTTCGGTGGCCACTCTAACATGACCCTGGACAGCCTTAATTCCAAGTTTGTTAGCTTTGGACAGCTTTTAACCTCGACTGAAATGACATGCCTAGAGATAGAGAATACTTTAAAATGCTGAATAAACACATTGTGTGGCATCTTTAAGAAGATACCCATTTTCATAATGCAATTATGTTGAACAGACACACATAATGTGGAAAATACAGGGTTTGGACAATGAAACTGAAACGCCTGGTTTTAGACCACAATCATTTATTAGTATGGTGTAGGGCCTCCTTTTGCGGCCAATACAGCGTCATTTGGGCAGCCGTGGTTTTATGTTTTTTGGATACAATCCCGAACATCCCTTTCAGACAGCTTCCTCTTGCGTCCACAGTTAATCCTGTTGGATGTGGTTCGTCCTTCTTGGTGGATACCGTGGCTCTTGATACATCACAAAGACTTGCTGTCTTGGTCACAGATGCGCCAGCAAGACGTGCACCAACAGTCTGTCCTCTTTTGAACTCTGGTATGTCGCCCATAATGTTGTGTGCATTGCAGTATTTTGAGCAGAACTGTGCTCTTACCTGCTAACTGAACCTTCACACTCTGCTCTTACTGGTGCAATGTGCAATTAATGAAGACTGGCCACCAGGCTGGTCCAATTTAGCCATGAGACCTCGCACACTAAAATGACAGGTGTTTCAGTTTCATTGTCCAACCCCTGTATGTAGAGTTCATATTTATAGTTTTCATTATTGTATAAACTGGGATTTATATTAGTAGCATGCCTGATTTAATCTGAAACATGATTACACTGTCCCTCTCGCTATGAGTGATTATACAGTAAATGAAACTCAGATTAATTTATGTTTATGTCCTTTTTTCATGTGAACCCCAGCCACATGGGGCCTTTGCTTTGAGGCATGGTCATGTCTTTTAGTGGGTTTCAAAAGCATGTCTTGGTATTATCAGTATGTGTTTAGTAGCTGGATCAATAAAGCGCAACACTGACACCAGGCTATGCTTGATCTCAAAGGTTCATCAATACGGTTTCACTGGCCTTCACCACCTGAGGCAAGGTGAACAGTACACACATCAATCTATTCATTTGTTTACCTGAGAATGTTGCAAGAGCAGCTAGATGTGTTAACGCCAGGAGGGTCAACAGCAAACTACAGGCACATTGCTTATGTAGTTATTGGGCTAGCAATTACAGCCATGATAAACACTGGCCATTAAACACAGGGACATGTAAACATACACACGCAGAGACACCAAGACTTCCTTAAATCCAGAGACACACAACTGTGAACACACTTTCGTACAACCAGGTCTCTCTAATTGCTCTAGCATTATGGTAAATGCCATATTAGCACTAGTGCATATTCAGTACCCCACCACCACCATTACTGAAATTATGTGAGATAATTTGGGGGTTGTGAGATGGTTGTCAAAAACAAATATTTATTACTGATAGCGTTTTGAGAGTGACCTTTATGCAATTCTCCAATACCAGTGATGTCATGTTGTAATTGCAAGCATGTGAGCAGCAACACTTACAAAGCAGCAGGCCTAGCAGCTAAATTCACTGCCTTTATCAGTATCAGCCTTACTGTCTATGACTATAGTCTGTCTACGCAGTTCACATGTAGAGTGTTAACCTGTCAGCACATTAGCCTGCCACCTGAAATATTTCACTTTTTCACATGAGAACATTCTGCAAGTTTCTGTCATTATTTTTTAGACATGTTACATGTGCCTTATTATATGATTATCAGTTTTTGTCTTACTTATTAAAGGATCAGTGTGTAAGATATATGTATGCATTGGCATAATTATTGGCTGACAGAATACGCCCCCTCAGTCGGACTGAGTGGCAAAAGAGTCCACATCGCGACAGTATTTATTGGGTAAATGGGCAGCACAGGCAAGATAAAAATTCTCTTGGTTGCCGTGATCTTTAATGGTTCTCTGTTCCAAGAATGACTTCCGAATCTACAAGTTATATGGCTTCCTTATAAGGAAAAATGGAATCATCATCATGGATGTTTTAATAAATGCTGACAAAGTACTGCACCCAGCATATAAACAGAAATGTGATATTTAATTGATGAGTTGTCTATGGGTCATATAATTTATGGTATGGTTTTACCCCAAAATCCATCATCCCTGGCAACTTCAAATCCGTATTTCGATGCCTGGGTTCCATCCAGTCATCTCTGTATATTGAGGTCAGTTTCTTACTTGCCATCTTCTTGTACAAATGTTTTGCCCTAAATGCTGCTGCGGTTACATTCTGGCCCTTCATGTGTTATTATTACTCCCACTAGCTGTGACTTCTAGCTGTGAGGTTGCAGACTGCAGCCTACTGATTACCTCTCCCACACCCATCTCTGTCCAAGTGTGCAGCAGAACCTACGATGGCCACCAGGTGCATAAATGTACATTACAATTATTATTTTTAAAACACAACATAAAGGTTACCTGTACTGGTGACTAGCCCCATGATCCCATGTTGTAGCTAAAGCTATCACACAACATTGAGTTTAGATTGGTATGCTAAATTACCTGTCCTGCTGAAAACAGGCAGTTTGGGCACCTAGAAATCAGCTGTCCCTTAGTAGAGATTTCCAACTGGGAAAGGCCACACCAGTGCTTATCCTACTTTTCCATCAGTGCCTGTCCTGGTTTCGTATTGCTACTTCATATTTTCATACCTTTGATAATGAGGATTTACCTATTGTGCTAAATAATAAGCATGACCCTCCAATCGTCAAACTTTGGGTTCATCAAACATCAGGTTTCACTTGTTTTGGCTTCTTTTTGTGTCTTCCAACTGGTGCTATAGCAGGAGTGGTGCTATAAAGAGTGTTTTAAACTTAAGCATTTTATATATTGCACCTTTAATAAAGTGAACAAAATAAAAATGTCTAAATAAAGTTACATATTTTTATAATATTATCACAACAATCTCAAAATGAGAATTCTAAGATTGACTTATGATGACTTACATCGACTTATGAAAATTTAGCATTGTAGATGCTATTTGCAAATACTTATTCAAGACCAGTCATAGGTGTCTTATTATCCGTAAATGCAGAACGTGTGAGTTGCATCAGTTTGGTTCTACTCATTTGCACTTCTCTGGATTTTAGCATCAAATTGCTGTTGAAATCCCACCAATAAATCATTCAACCTATCCTGATATGGCACATATTGCATCAAGTGTGACTGGGTTAAGATTTTTAAATGAAGCATGATCTTTTAAAATTTTATGTGTTTGACACTAATACTGTTATAATGATTTCCAAGATGTCCATCTATCCTATTGCTTGGTTTTGTGATGATGCTCTCATCTGCTCCATTCTCTCTTTCTCTCTCTCTCTTCTCATACTGCTGTCAAACGTCACTGTTTCATCACCTGCTGTGAATTTAATGAACAGAATGGCTGAGACCCCCGATAGACACATGTGGAGATACATGAGTGGGCTGGGGGTGCTAATGTGAAAACAGAGGAGTGATAATTGCAGTAAGACATGATTTAAGTATTATTTGTTTGTGGGCATATGCTCATATAAAATTGTGACTCTGAAATTCTCCAGTGGGAAGTTCAGATCATGGTGATAGAGCCATACAGGAGCTGTTCTAGGCCGAATGAATATTATGATGCTCCGCAAATCTGACAAAATAGTGATGCCAGCACTTTTACGTTGCAGTTTTATCATCAACAAAAAACAATTTGATGGCTTATAAATGGAAGCCCATCCATTAGCCTTCGAGATTGTTATTTATATCATAAACACTGTGACTCTAAAGTAGTGTACAAACATTAAATCTGAAAAACTGCAATAATAAATTATTAATCTCCAGTGTTGGAAATCAACAACAATGGTAACTCTTGTTTTGCTTCTATTTATATCACTTCTTGTTTGATGCTGGACACGGTTTCTTTCCAGTAGCAGGTTTAGTGGCAGCATTATAACAGCCACTTGACCAGTGTTTTAACCTTTTACTCTTCGTTTCACTGGCTATCTGCCCCTAAATGATCCAACTGGGAGCAGGACCTTCAAGATGATAGACAAGAACTTAGTATATGTCGTGGGGGCAGCAGAGCTACTTCTTCTTCCTGTCTTTTTGGACTGATACTTCTCAACACAGTGACCCCCAATCACCTCTTCTGGTACAAAGTGAGACAGGACGGGCCTGTCGTGGGGGCAGCAGAGCTACTTCTTCTTCCTGTCTTTTTGGACTGATACTTCTCAACACAGTGACCCCCAATCACCTCTTCTGGTACAAAGTGAGACAGGACGGGCCAGGGCTAGCTGGCTAGCATGCAAATTTCAGAATATAGTCGTCTTAGACACGCAACTAAAACTAAACATCCTACATATTGCACATTTAACATCAATGTAATGTTAATGTCAATGTCTGACTTTATTTTTAAAGTTTTGATTGGTCCATTCATAATATTATGTTCACACAAGGTGTTTTTTCAATGCCATTAAACAATGGAAAGATGAAGCTAAAATAAGTATTGACATGATGTTGATATGATAGTGGCAATATGCTTTGTTATTTGGGCAATGAAAAAAGAGGCAAGACTTTTTAAAAACAATACCATTACCCTGTCCTGTTTCCCATGTTACGTGCCTGCCTGACAAGCCCTGCAACCTGATTACCTCCTAAAAACCAGGTGTTATTTCACAAGGGTAACTGCAATAGAAGAGGTGTTAATTATAGCAAAGAGTGAATGGACGGATAAAGCACTGGGTTTCCCTGATGACCTCTGGTGACTTGGAAGGGTCAGCGACTCCAATATCCAGCCAGACGGTAGTCAGCAAATACCACGTCTCTCATGTAACAACATCCAATAGCGGTGCAGTGACCCTGAAAGGACGCCCATCAGCTGAGAGAGGACAAGGAGGAAAGGGAGAGAGAGAGAGAGAGAGATAGAGAGAGAGAAAAAGAAACCCCAAGAGGAAGAGGGGGGCCAGAGAGAGAGCGAGAGAGACGGCTCATTTGGATGATGTCTAGTCTATAAGGAGGAAGATCAGATGGCTCTTTTTGAGGAGCGCTGTGTGTGTCTTCCACCTGTGCTAATAAAAGAGAGGGAGCATGGTGACTTTGCCCTTGCTGCTTTGACAGTACACTGACAAGATCTCTCTGAGATGTGCTTATTCCTCCTGTCCTAATAAGACCTATGAACGAACCTCAACTGTAGAAAGTGTCACGTTTTAAATGAATAGCAGATGCATCCAGTGGAGCCCAGAGAAAACAAGCGAATCAAACCCTGAAAATAGGCCTCAATACATTTAGCTTATTATTGGAATTTCACCTTTAATCAGAGTTAAACTCAAAATCTTAGAATAGTCTCATACCAGATATTGATTAGGCTATTTTTTCAGATGGGTGAACATGGGTTGTTATAATGACAAAAAATTAAAGCAGTGAAAGAGCTACACAGTAAAGATTTAGCAGGATTATAATGTACTTAATGAGGACTGCCACCTTTAAATCACTCATTGAGATGTAAACGAGGTCATAAGGTTTGGTATTATGTGAAAAAGTTAATTGCAGAGAGACATGGCCCAGATGTATTGATGGTGATTAGGGGCCATAGTATATAACATATATAACAGGGGCAATATATAACACTCTGCAAACTGATGCTGTTGGGGTGCTTATGGTATGCCCATGTGTGTATTTGGATAAATATCTATCTGTATATGCATAAATAAGCTCACAGAACAATATAAATGCTCACCTTGCATGTTTAAGGTTGTAGTAACTTCAGGCTCCTGCAGAAGCCGATGCACATGGATGATGAGCCAATAAATACCACCGGGGTGTGAGTGACAGGATCCATAGATTGAGAAAAGGTAGAAAGGTGCAGTGAATTTATCAATGGATATGTGGAAAATGGCTTCAAAGCAGATGTTAATGATTAGGTAAAAGGAGTAATTACATCTGGGCATGCCAAAGACCATAACGGGAAGGAAGTACCTGAATCTGCAGGTGTATGGAAGTTCACAAAGCCCAGACTACAGGAAGTTCTCCCCAGAATTGTGCCAGGGAAGGCATCCACCAAATCTGGCCCAACTGCACCATTCTTAGATGCAGGAGTGTCTGAACACTGATGTGGCCTACATCCAAAAACGTATCCAGAACATTCCAAATTCAATCACAGCTGTTATTAGATACGTTTTAGTCACAGGTGACTCACTTGATTGTATGATGAGCTGATAATGCCCATTCATACATATTGTTTTGTTATCCTGTACAGTGTTTACTGTTTTTTGTAATAATGTTCTATAAACTGTATTTGTGTTATTTATTTATTGTATGTTCTGCACTTTATGTAGTCCAGAAGAATGATTTTTCATATATTGAGGAATGACATTGACAAGACCACTTGATCTTTGTAACTCTGTTTTTGTTTATTTCTTCCATATTTTTTATATTTAATATATTGTTTATTGGTGACAATCTTATTTTATTTTTCTGCTTTGTTTTGAAATATGTTCTTGGGCAAAATCATGTGGGAGCAAAATCATATTGTAAAACCAGGATATTTTGCAAACATTTGATGATCATAACATTGCATGAGGGAGATCAGAAGCATTAGGTGCTGCACAATCTGGTTCCTATTACCATCACTGTGAGCGATTCTGACTCGCTGTTTTATAGTTTTTCTCCTCATTGGGTCTATAAACCTTAATACCAGATATACTGTCTGATTAAAAAGTGCACAGGCTAATATTGTCTAAAACTGTGAGGCGACTGTGGAAGGAACACTGTGCCTGTCTCTGCTCTGGTTAAAATTGTACAGACAGGTTTCGCCATCTAGTGGCTCAGGATGGCGGAACAGCTGTCTATTACGCCTATGGATGTGCTGTTTGTAAGGAACTAGCATTTCACTGGATGTAAGAGCACAATGCATTTGTTCATGGCTGTAAGTCAAAATTCAGGAAGTACTTATTTTAATATTTTCTCAGTTTCATCTGTTTTTATGATATGGTATGAATGAATTAATCACATAATGAGTTTAGACCCGAACCAAAACACAACAGTTACAAGCAGAGTCAAGTGGTTTTAGTGAGTGCAACCCTAAAAAGAAATCAATATTCATAGAGAATGAATATAAAAGGTTTGACCTCTAATACATACTTTTAAATGCTTTTATACAGAAAATATATCTTGTTAAAAAAAACATATCCCCAGCCAGATGGATAGAACAGAGGCCTTTAAATGGCTGGAGAGGGATTACTGGTGGACAGTTCCAAAATGATTTGGAATTGGGCCACAATTTGTCCACATAGTGTAATGTTAAGTCAGGGTTTGCAACATTACTCCCCAGGGCTCATTTGTCTTTATAGCTACTACTATAGTAGCTCAGGCTGTATGGAAAAGTAATTTAATCATCCCCATCTCCGGTCAGGTTATATTCCTATTTGTAGATGAAGTTCTACTGTCTTTGTAATCTCATTCAATCTCAACAACTTTGATCTCTTTGGTTCATTCTCTGGTTACAGAAGTAAGTGATCCCAGTCGGTTCTGATCTCTTTAAATACCGACACAACATCTAGTTTCCAGTATGGCATAGCTCCGGTACAGGTCATAGTACACAGATCCACAGTCTAAGTGAACTTTATTGTCATTCAGACTTTACAACAGGAGTGCATAGCTGAACACGACTGCATTACTCCAAACTCCGATGTGCAAATATAACATAGTGCAAACACACGAGACGTACTAGTAACATAACTCTGATCTAAATACAGAAGGGGGGTTGGGGGGAGGGGGCGGGGTAACAAATAAGAAATTACACATTACACTTTCAGAGATGTAATGCATGAAATGTAATGTAATAATATATAATTGCTTAATACATAGCAGGTGTAACAATTTGGTTGAGGCAGGATGCAAGCGCACAGTGGTTTTATTGGCTTCAGTCCGGGTAACAGGGTTCAAAACACAGGTGGGTATGACTAAAGACATGTCCATAAGTAGAAAACAAAAACAAAACAAGGGTAAAGAACTGAAGACAAACACAAACACTACAAAACAATGAAAACAAGAACTGAAAGGAAAACACGGTTAAGATTTACACAGGGAAAACAGCTAAGATCTAACAAAGGGACAACAGCTCAGCACTAACACAGAGAAAACAACAGAGACTTCGCAACCAGACAAGACAAACAAAGGAGTCTTAATACAAGTCCTAACGAGTGGCGATAGCTAACAGGTGTGGGAGTGGGTGGAGCCAGGTGGGAGCAGGAAAAGCAGTGCTGTAACAAGAAACAACCAAAGGGGGCGTTGTTTGACATGGACATGATCAGATGGACAGAGATGTGACAACAGGATTAAAAGGCTAAAAAAACATAATCATAATCACACTTACTAATCACATAATAATCACACATTTTTATAACAAACTGATTTTCTGTGAAGCTGCTTTAAGACAACGTTAGTTGTAAAAAGCGCTATACAAATAAACATCGATTGACATCTCCTCCACCTTGATTTCTTGACAAAGTGCAGTTTATCTGATGCTGGCAATTTTGATGTAAGTGATTTTGATAGTTTACCAGGTCCTGTACACTTGTTACAAGTCTTACTGTCGCTGTAATGGTGATTGTAATAAATATTGTTTAAAAAATATGTTAAGCCCTGTATGACCATACGCTTCCATACACCTGTAAATTCAGCTACTTCCTCCACACTATGGTCTTTGGCATGGCCACATGCAGTCACCCCTCTTAACCAGCCATTAACATCTGCTTTGGAGCCATTTTCCTCACATGGAACGAGACATTCACTGCACTCTACCACCTCTTCTCAATCTACGGATCCCGTCACTCAGACCCCGCAGGTCTTTATAGGCCCATCATCTCCATGCAGTGCCATCTGCAGGAGCCTGGCAGTACTACCAGTTTAAACATGCAAGGTGAGTCATTCTATGTCTGGGGAGCTTTGTTCCAGCACGCTTCCTCTTCCTTATCTTGCAGTACTTTGTAATATCCAGACTCATGCTTCCTCAGGTGCAAATTGAAAAACTTCCTCTCTGCACCAGTTCTTTTGGGCTCGTCATTACACTAAAGGGAGCCCATCACAGAGGGTGGTCCGAAAAACTGAGAAAGAGGGACACAGAGCACAGCCCAGTGCAGAAAGAGAGACAGTGTGGAAAAGAAAGTGTAACACCTGCTGGACAAAGAGCTGCAAAATTGTTCAGATCCTAGAGACTTCACACTGCACACGCTGACACCCCTCTGCGCACACGCACACACACACACACACACACACACACACACACACACACACACACACACACACACGTAAAAGGTAATAGAAAAGGTAATATGTCTTCAGCTGTGAAGTCGTTCTGCTGTAATAGGGGAGATCCTTAATGCCTCTATACGCTACATTGTGACTTTCTGTAAGGCTTGCTGTAGGTATAGGGGGCCTGTATAGACCATCACACCTTACAATCCAGTCATTGTCTTACGCAGTCTGTTTATTCTCAGGCCTGGCCCTGTTTCTCAATGACTTAAGAGTGTTTTTCTATTTACCTGTTTTTTTTTTCACTTTTTAGTCTTTCTATACAATAGTTTTAGACTTACTACCATTTTTCAAAAAAGTAAACAAAGGAGATATTTTAAAGGTGTACAAATTGCTCTGCACCAGACGGATAAAACCATTGCAAGACAAGTATCTTTGAAATTGCAACTTCACAGGAAAGGACAAAAACCTCATTCAATTTTAATGTAAGTCAATGGAACCAGATGTCTTTCCAAGGACTTTTGCAACACTATACCAAATATACTTGCATACATTAGAGATATGTTGAAGGATATAGAAAATTCCAAAAGTACATTTTCTACTTGGTGTGTTTTAGGACTAGCATAATTTTCTGTACATTTTAACGTGACACATTTTAAATTTGAATGAATGTGAATAAAAGCATTTCTGCTAAAGGCAATGTCTTTACATCATAAATATGTTTATCGTCATCAAATTATAAGCATCATTTAGATAAGTATTTTAAAGCAACAGATCATTACATGCAACATGTTTACACATTTAACAAGCAACAACAACCACTCATTTACATCACTAAATATACCTGCACTACCATGAAGCCCCCTGCTCATAGCCGCTGCATATCCATGGCTAGTAGTGACCTGTTACAAAGCTCTGCTTCTTCAATTCAATTCATTTCAATTCAACTTTGTCACTATACCAATCCATAGTTGTACAGTATAACAAAATACAGTCAAGATCCTTCTCCAGTGCAGTCATAAGAATATATATAAAAATAATAAATAAATAAATAAATAAAGAGTGTACAGTGCAAGGACAAATAGGCAAATACAATATGTGCGTAAGCAGTAACAGTAGGACATCTGCAAAGTGTGTAAGAGTGGTATCTGCATGTCAGCACCCACCACAGCAAAGTGGAGGCCTCTCTGTTAGGGGGTCCTTGTAGCCTGCCAGCAGCCTTGCAATTTTTATGATCCTCCAGCCAGGTTCCACTATTCAGCTTAACCGCAGTGCTTCCTCCACAGTCCCTGCGGCTTGTTTTTTGCCATGTTGCTTCTCCTTCTTAGGCAGCCCTCTTCTGGGATTGCTCTTCTTCGATGCTGTCAGTTACAGAATTCTTGTGTCTCACTTCTGACACCAATGTGGTGTCTTGGCAAATAAGGAGACATGGGGAAATAGACTACCCCACAGCCCAGCACAGAATAGCACATGCAACGCGTGCTTGTACATGTCTTTTAGCTAAAATCAACAACTTCAGAATTACTGTTACTGCATTACTCTTATTTAGCTATTTAGCTGTATTTAACTATTTCTAATGATATATTTAAGCAGATACATTATATGTGTTTATATAATATTAATATATATATATATATATATACATACAATATTAAAATAGCTAAATATACTTATTGTTGCAGTAGAACCAAATGGTGTTAGTATATTTATGATTCTAAATGCTGTGCATTAGCTGGCTATGCTACATTCGTTACCTTGAATTGAGCAGTGCTGCCATGAGAAAACCAGGTGTTTCAAGTTTAATAAGAGGCTAAAGATGACTTTAACCATTCTATGCTTACAGTGTAAATATTAAAAGCATTTAGCTTCATACTAAATACACATTTGATGCATTTAAATGCCCATGTATAACTGTACAGTGTATGTACAGTCTTAAAACAACATATTTATACTCTTGTGATGATACTGATATACGTGATATACTTATAGTGATGAACATTGCTAAAACACTGCTAAATTATATATTTTAACTGATAAATAATTTAAGAAAAAAAATGTCGGTAATGTAATATTTTATGCAAAATCTTTCCAGATGAGGTCCAGCTTGATAGTATTACCATAGTAGAGCCCTGTTCAATAAGAACCATTTACAACACATTCTCCTTCATTTTGATGAACAATGTGATGATTCAAAGAACCATTTAAGCAAGCAAATGGTTCTTTGAGTGTTCATGGTTTGTATTGAGCCAAGGTCTTTACTAAAGAGCCACTGAAGAGGCATCCTGAAGAATGCAAGGTGGCCTCTATATGGGTGCAACAGGTCAGGCAGATTAGCCAGCGAATAGATTATGTAGAGTGATGAGTGTACTTCTATTTGAAAGAGCTTCAGAATATTTCACATATTTTTCTCCAATTTCATATTAATATGTTGCTAGTAAAATAATAAACATCAATGATAAATGTAGATATATAAAGTATCACCATTTCTTCTGGTTTGGGATTGCTAAGTAGTGCACTTCTGATGTATTTGCCTCCGAGTCTATTCTATTTGTACCTGCTAGTATACACACTCTTACCTAACACTAAGCACTTTTATAAGTTACTCTGGATAAGAACATCTGTAAATGCTATACATGTATATGTAAATGAGATGTACTTAAAAAATACTTTTAAATAGCTTAGGTAAATAACTACATGTCCATCATGCATGTTTAAGCATCACCAGTCATGTGAGATCTAGTCATGCATTCTGATCTAAAAGATCTGTTGTAATAAGAACTGTTTGCTGCCTGTAATGACCGATCCTGACTTTGAAGGGAACAGACATGGTACAAACAGACTGTCCATGTACACAGAGGACACGACAGCCTCCACAGATCATGCTGTTGCCATGGATATGGTCCTAAAGAGTCCAGGGCAATGCAGAGAAAGCTCAGGCCAGTTAGTTTTTAAAACAGTTCACTTGAGGACTGTCCTTAGCAGACTGATTAGTGTTTTTCCCCCTGCAGTAACTCTTAGCGTAGTAGCATTTCCCTGACATCTTAAACTTTACACCTGCGTTTACTAGCTGGAACCGTAATCAATCCAACGTACATTCTGTGTACATCTCAGTGATCTCAGTGTTACTGAGCTCTGCTAAAGCCTGAGTAGACTGATAAATCAGTGTGGTGATCAGTTATTAATCTCAGTGTTACTGAGCTCTACTAAAGCCTGAGTAGACTGATAAATCAGTGTGATGATCAGTTATTAATCTCAGTGTTACTGAGCTCTGCTAAAGTCTGAGTAGACTGATAAATCAGTGTGGTGATCAGTTATTAATCTCAGTGTTACTGAGCTCTGCTAAAGTCTGAGTAGACTGATAAATCAGTGTGGTGATCAGTTATTAATCTCAGTGTTACTGAGCTCTGTTAAAGCCTGAGTAGACTGATAAATCAGTGTGATGATCAGTTATTAATCTCAGTGTTACTGAGCTCTGCTAAAGTCTGAGTAGACTGATAAATCAGTGTGATGATCAGTTATTAATCTCAGTGGTACTGGGCTCTGCTAAAGTCTGAGTAGACTGATAAATCAGTGTGGTGATCAGTTATTAATCTCAGTGTTACTGAGCTCTGCTAAAGTCTGAGTAGACTGATAAATCAGTGTGGTGATCAGTTATTAATCTCAGTGTTACTGAGCTCTGTTAAAGCCTGAGTAGACTGATAAATCAGTGTGATGATCAGTTATTAATCTCAGTGTTACTGAGCTCTGCTAAAGTCTGAGTAGACTGATAAATCAGTGTGATAAACAGTTATTAATCTCAGTGTTGCTGAGCTCTGATAAAGTCTGAGTAGACTGATAAATCAGTGTGATGATCAGTTATTAATCTCAGTGTTACTGAGCTCTGCTAAAGTCAGAGTAGACTGATAAATCAGTGTGATGATCAGTTATTAATCTCAGTGTAACTGAGCTCTGCTAAAGTCTGAGTAGACTGGTAAATCAGTATGATGATCAGTTATCCTCAGTAATCTGAGCAGTGTTAGTCTGAGACTGATAATCAGTATGATGCTAAAGTCTGAGTAAGACTGATGTTCGTTAAATCTCAGTGGGAGTATGATGATCAGTTTTATTTAATCTCTGTGTTACTGTGCTCTGTTAAAGCCTGAGTAGACTGGTAAATCAGTCTGATGATCGTTTATTAATCTCAGTGTTAATGAGCTCTGTTAAAATCTGAGTAGGCTGATCATAATCAGTATTAGCTGATCAGTTTATTAATCTCAGTGTTAATGAGCTCTGTTAAAGTCTGAAGACTTGATAACTGAGTATGACTGATAAATCTGAGTAAATGATGATAGATCAGTTATTAATCTCAGTGTTAATGAGCTCTGTTAAAGCCTGAGTAGGTAGACTGATCTCAGTGTTAATCAGTAGTGATGATAAATCAGTGTGATTGAACAGTTATTAATCTCAGTGGTTGCTGAGCTCTCTACTAAAGTCTGATAAGTAGTGGGATGAACAGATAAATCAGCCTGTAGACTGATCAGTTGATTAATCTCAGTGTCAGTGGGATGATTTAAGCTCTGCTATCTAAAGTCTGAGTAGACTGATAAAAAATCAGTTGATAATCAGTGTTCATAGTTTATTAATCTCAGTGTTAATGAGCTCTGTTAAAGTCTGAGTAGACTGATAAATCAGTATGATGATCAGTTATTAATCTCAGTGTTGCTGAGCTCTGCTAAAGTCTGAGTAGACTGATAAATCAGTATGATGATCAGTTATTAATCTCAGTGTTACTGGGCTCTGTTAAAGCCTGAGTAGACTGGTAAATCAGTATGATGATAAGGGCAGTGAGCTCTCTCCTCTTCTCCTGGCTCAGGTACCTGTGCTGTCTTAATAGCCATCCGATGCTTGGTTGGCTTTGGCAGCGTGTGGAGAGGAGCAGAGATGGAAGTGTGAAAGTGAGAGGAACAAGCAGCAGAAGAAAGGATTGGTGATATGAAAAGCATATAAGAGAAATGACAGAAAATCCCAGCTTGAAGTTTGGCTTTTGTGGGGTTTTTTTTGTTTTTTTTTAATAAAACTGAAATAGCTGCTGCTGAAATTCTTTCTCCCAGGGTAGCGGGCTTGCTCCGATGTCATTAATTCAAAATTGCCTTTACACTTTATAATCAAATCTGCAAGACTGTGTGCTCTAGTGTTTTTCTGAATATTGTACTTTTTGTGTATTATAATTAAATACTGTACTACAGCACTGGTCAACATTTGCATATAGACACTTCAGTGATACTGCTGGACTGAGCATTGTCCACTTACCAAAAATATCCTGTGACTACTGATGGCCAACTCAAACTTTGCAAAACAGATGAAAGAATTTACCACTACGAGATGGATCAAAGAGGTAGGAGTGTCTAATAGAGTGGACAGTGAGTGGACACCCCAGCAGCACTGCTGTGCCTGATCCATTCACACCAGCACAACACACACTAACACACACAATGTCAGTGTCATTGCAGGGCTGAGAATGATCCACCACCCACATACTACCTTCTCTGTGGTGGTCATGTAGGGGTCCTGGCCATTAAAGAACAGGGTGAAAGTATAGAGTAAATCAGATGGACTACAGTGTGTAATTGTTAGAGTTACAAGGTGCAGCAATATTATAAGTGGAGCTGATTAAATGGACAGTGAGGGTAGATTCAAGTTAGTGCTTATACTGTATATATATATTATGTGTATGGGACACAAGTAAATATCAGATGTGGATATAAGCCATATTTGGGCTATATCAGAGTTACCATCATTAACCTGACATTCCAGCTTCAAGTGTATGTAATATTCTATGGTGCAGCACTGAATCCTTCATCCTCATCAGTTTTGATAGGATTCCCAGTTTTTTTCACTAAAAAGCTAAAAGCTGCAGCGCAGGGTGCCTCCAAGACCAGGGTTGAGAAACACTGAGATACATCAGAACACAGTATATCATCAGAAGGATCAGAAGCTTCTAGACTAGGGAATCTCTTTCAGGAGGCTAATATGGCACCACTGTAAGGGGCCAACAGATTTACAGCAGGTGTAATCATGATTAAGTGTTTCATTTTGGCTGGAGTGTCCTTTTAAAGAGGAATTCTGCTGATTTTTTCCAATTTTCAGAATAGTTTAATCATTGATATGTTGCTGAATCATTGAAAAGCTCACTTCTAGAGACACCTACAGAGTCAGAATTCTTTACAGTGGTTGTAACAGGAAGTCCTTGAGGAGATTAATGCCTCTGAAAGTTCCTTCACAGAAAGACATTACATAAAATAATTGCAAATACTTTGCCCTACCTGTATCACTGTGGATATTAGCATTTTCTCATAAGTGCATTGTGACATATGTGCATCTGTGCATTTTGTCATAAGTGTATAAATGCATTTTGTCATATGTGCATTGCGTCATGTGTGCATTTCTGCTTTGTGTCATATATGCATATGTGCATTTTGTCATTTGTGCATACATGCATTGTCATTTGTGCTATTGTGAATTGTGTCATATGGGCATATGTGCATTGTGTCATATATGCCATTGTGTGTTGTGTCATATGTGCATTTTGTCTTATATGCATTTTGAGAGATTTGACAATAATGTCATATTGCTACATGCAGGACGATCAAAGCCCCTCCCCCTCGTTTTCATCATCAACATTACATACACATGCTCAGAAAACACGTGCAGGTTCGCTGCTGGTTTTGGAAAGTAAATAAAGTGGCTATATGATGTCTAACTTATGAGCCCAGTTCCTTTCACCTTCACTGTGACTTTCCTTCCTACGCACTCTCATTGACTTTGCTTACATCCTACAGATTAATGAAACAGTGTCCATTGTTTTGCTGATACTGTACAGGACGAACCTGCTCTTCTCTTCTCTTCTTTTCTCCTCTCACCGTGCGCGCGCTCCTCCCCGAGACCGCAGTGCACGCGCGCAGGTGCAGCACAGCAGCGCACTATTAGGGATGGAGAGAGAGCTGAACTGTAGTATGGGAGAGCGGATAATCGTAACTACTTGCTTCACTCTCTGTGTCAGGAAGTGTCAGTTGAGGACGGCAGGACAGAAATGTCCATTTAGAAAGTCTCCACGTTGAGTCTCCTACTGCGAGTCGTCACCTCCTCATCCTCTCAGAGACCCTGACCTACCGCTGTGTTGAGGACCTGACTGTAAGTCTGATTCTACTACTAGTGTGAGTTCTTGTCCTGTTTAAACCATATAATAAACAGCAACGTGACTGTAGAAGAGGATCTTTACAGTGAGGAATAGAGAACAGCTTGTTGGGTATTTGCAAGGCTACAAAGTTGTGTTGACCAAACAGTTTGAGTGTGGGTTTAAAATGATGGAGCTATGAGATTAAAGTTAAACTAGGTTCACTGCTAAACTAAAGATATGGTCCAGATATTAGGATTAAATATGGTGAATATGTAATATATGAATGTGAATATTGTAAACTAAGGTTAACATCTGGAGCAACTGGATTACAACAGACGGACCTAGATGGTATCCAGATTAAAACCAAATGCTACTAATACAGACGCCACCAATTATAACCAGCACTATAAAGAAATCTGACTATATGCTAAGTTTCAGTGTGAAATGCTTTGTTCTATGAACAGTGGCAGGATTGTTCACAGTGGTGGCTATGTGATAGGATGTCTGAAGGGTTTGATTCCTCTTAAGCTCCCTCACAGAAAGTGATTGCAGGGAATGATCAAAAGGGAATTCCACCAATTTTTTTTTATTTAGTGCCTCTTCAAGCCCCGCTACAGAAAAGGTATCATATGAAGTCATTGTGCATACCTAGCCTGATACCCGAGAGAAGGTTTTGGCCTAAAGTTCCATTTTTTAAATCCAATTGTTATACAGGTACATCATGGAAAGTTAGAAAAAAAAAAACAACTGGTGGAGTTTCCCCTTTAAGAATACGCTGCCTGATACATACAATGTCTGATACATTGTTTTAAAGGGTTTTAAATCAGAATGTTAACTTAAAATATTTAATTTTGAAATCCAGAAAAATGCAGGTTTTGTAAAGCAAAAGAGTACATGATAAACACATGCGTTATAATTTTGTCAGACTTGTATTACTGCTGCATTATCAACATTATATAAAGCATAGAAAACACATATTGCTTCACAAAAAGGTACACAGACCCTTTAAAGCATATTATCGTTCTAACTAGACTGCACTGAGAGAGGGGCTGTTCTGTAGTCCTGCTTATTCTGCAGTACTGGTGGTGAGATTGTGTTCCTTGATGGGTTTTTTTTTAACTCAAATCTACAGAAATCTGCGAGGACACTGCTCCTAGAAGCTGAAACACATTAGCCGGCTTTTACAGGATAAATCACCAAAAGGAAAATGACTGTCTCTGAACAGTCTGCTAAATAATGTAAGAGCCACATGTTTGACCATATGTTCCCTAACAAAGTAAAAGCAAGGTGTGGCACATATGTCCAAATACTTTTAGTGGCATTTGTACAAATGAGATTATTTACTGTCCTAATATTTTCAGACATGCACTCCTGTAGTTAATTGAATGTTGGGGATTTTGCTTTTACTGATGGTGGTACTACAATACTGAGATGTAGAACTTTACCATTATACAGGAGAACTGTGTTTGTGTTTATTTACAGTCCAAATAGCCATTAAATATTAATTATTCAGCTTCACACAACAAAGCTGGCTGCATTTTCTGCTTCTCAAAAATCTGGATAATATAAATCTGATCGGAACATCATTCAGTGATGCTGAGGTCTGGACTAGGTGTGGTTAGCCAATTAGAACACCAGCAGCATTTTTGCTAAATTAGCAAATTTTCTTTTTCTTTTTTTTGTCTTACTAATGGCTTCTCAAGGCAACATTATGTAACAATTTTACGTCAAATAACGCTTCATAATCATTTTAATGGTCCACTGTTTTATAATTGGAAGAATGGCATTCCCACCATTGCCAATGGCCTGCTATAGCACTATGTAGCTTTGTAGGTGGCCTTGTACTTTTAAGAGCCGTTTTGACTGGAAACAGTTGAAAGTGTTCTCTGAGTTTGTCACTGTAACTTTTTTGCTTATTACATGTATTAATAAACTGGAATTCAAAGTGCAGCAACTAACACTTTCATTTGTTTGTTTAACAGACTAGACTGCTCAATCATGTCTTACAATAAGAGAGTCAAAGCTGGACCATCAAGCAGCATGTATAATGAAAGCTGTAGCAAAGGAGATATGTCAGTCACTACCTCAGTGATAACCATGACAGTGGGCATTGTCTCCAACACTCTGGCTCTCTTCATCGTTCTCAAAGCCTACAGGCGATTCCGTCTCAAGTCCAAAGCTTCCTTCTTGTTCTTTGCAAGTGGCCTGGTGCTGACTGATCTCCTGGGACATGTTATTAATGGCTCCCTGGCACTATACGTGTATGGCTCGGGCAAGGCCTGGGAGAGCTTTGACCCCAAGCAGGTTCTTTGTGGGTTCTTTGGTGTTTGCATGGCTTTCTTTGGTCTGAGCCCACTCCTGCTTGGAAGCATCATGGCTGTGGAGCGCTGTATTGGAGTCACTCGGCCACTTTTTCACTCCATGGCTTTGACCTCCAACTGCATAAACAGGCTGCTGGCACTTACCTGGCTCCTGGCTCTGCTGGTGGCCCTGCTGCCAGTCCTAGTGCAGCGACCTTACGAGGTTCAGGGGTCCCGTAGCTGGTGTTTCTTCCGCATGGTTGGGTCACGTGATTGGCTGGACATTCTTCTCCCCATGATCTACTCTGTGTTGGGATTGCTGTCTCTCCTTGTATCATTTGTGTGCAACACAGTGACAGGATTTGCTCTTCTGTGGTCCAGACTGCGCCAGGAAAATAGCTACCACCATCATCATAGAAGCTCCATTCATTTTGAGATGGTCTGCCAGCTCCTTGCTATCATGGTTGTATCCGGTGTGTGTTGGGGGCCTTTGCTGGTAAGGATTTCACTTCTGTATAAGTCAGATGTAGTGTATTCAGTGCTGCAAATGAAGAAGCATCTCCTTTCCAAGGCACTGCAGATCTCACTGTAGATAGCAGGTTTCCTTTAAAGAGGCTTTATGAAAAAATGCTGTGATGGTTTGGAAATCTGGATCATGTAGGGAATGGAAAGAGCAATTATTGGAAAGATCTTACAAAACTTTTCACTCATGGGAAACTCAGGGAAGCCAAACAGAAGATAATCTATATGTAATTTGCAAAACATATGTACAACTGTACATGAATGTATAAAGGGGTGTTTGCATCCAAATTCACAAATACTGTTATTTAATTGGTTGTGAAATATACAAAACCATGATGGAAACCTGGACAATGACAAAGGATCGGTTATTTTTCGAAGGAAATTACCATATAATGTCATACACACAAAAATAAATGCCCGTAACTGGTTCTAGGAACAACGTTACAACTTTACATTACCTCTAGATTATGGCGAGATTTTACTATCCTCCTGAGACCCTGTCACGTGGGATAGCAGACGAGGAGGCAAGATGTAAGCGCAAGTGTTTAATTCAATTCAAAGGGACAAAACAAAACCAAAGAACACAGCAAAAAGAGAGAACTAGGAACCAGATTACTAAACTAACAGATAAGGAATCAAAACATCCAACACAAACACAAAACACCAAGCAAACACACAGGGGACAACAGGGAGTATAAATAAACCAAGACTAACTAGGAACACCTGGAAAGGGGCGGGGCTACAAACAAGTGACCTGACTAGAGGACGGAGACAGGAGGAGCATATGACCAAAAAAACAGAAGCACATGGAGCAAGACAACAAGGAGCACATGGACTATCTATTTGTGATTAGTAGGACCTAACAAGTATAAAAACTAATAGTTGTCTTTGTACAGGAAGTTGTTTTGACAAAAAACAGTGTCCTCATATGAGGCCAAAGGGTCAGCGTTTTAAAAAGTATCATGGTGCAGAGAAGCAGAAATGTAATATCCTCATATGAGGACGCTGGGGTCTCAGGAGGCTATATACTAAATACTAAATTCACTAAAAACCTTTTATTTACCATTTTCTGGCAGCAATATCTTAAAATCTTGACTCAGAGTAATGGAATAAAGAATCAATTTAGGTTGTAGGTGGGGGAAGGGTGGCGTTATCCATCGCAAGGCAGAACATTCACTTATTTTTAATTATTATCTAAAATCTATTACTTGGCTTCTGAGATTTAAAACAAATTCCAACATATAATTAATGTTGATTTAATTGAATAGATTATATATAAGAGTAGTGGAGATAGGCACTCCTAAGCCTGTTAAATGTGAGCAAATTAATAAATGAGTGATTAAAAGTCTTGAGGTGTTTCTTTAAAGAAGCATCCATTTAAAGGTTCATTTGGAAACCAAAATTGGTTCTTCTGTGGCAGTGATCTAAAGAACCCTTCCTGATACCTTTATTGTTAGGAGTATAATACTTCCATCTGTAAACGGCATACTCTCATTCTTTCTATTATTGTTTGGTCTGGTTTCCAGGTCACAATCATTATCATAAACCTGCGAGAACAGAGGCAAGAGGAATACAGCTACCTGCTACTCACTGTGCGCCTGGCTACATGGAATCAGATTCTTGATCCATGGGTGTACATTCTTCTGCGCAAGGCTGTGTTGAAGAGGATTTGTCTACTGGCACAGAGGTGCCGTAGTCCACGTCCAAAACACGCCTTTGGTTGGAGGTTCAGTACTTTGGGGAGCTCTGTGGAGACCAGCAGCTCTGCAAACAGCAGACCAGACTTCATCTGTTTGGATGGTAAATTCCTGCCAGACACACTCATAAGACCCAATGGGCACTTCCCCTGAGCCAGAGAGCTGGACACAGCAGAGGTTTAGATATAACCTGTTTAAAGTCTGTAGGAAAACAGTGTAAAATATTACACATTTGTAAGATGCTAAAATGAATTTTTATATTGAATACGGTGATCAGGTGTTCCTGTTGCTCAGGGACAGTCCCTGATTTTGGTGGCATGTCCCCTGAAATGTCCCTGTTTTTAATGCAAACACACACCGGAAATCCTGGCAGCAGAACAGGCAGGCAGACATCTGACATTGTGTTTGCTTTGGCCAACAGAGGGGTATGCTGCTGTCAACTAACCGCATTTACCACTTACTTGCCCAGTTTTAGAGAGGACTTCTGTGGAACACTCAACCAAAAGCTATGATTGTCAAGTGAGTCCACAACATCACAAAGGTCTTTTTTAGATACAGGGTAACCCAAGAATTCAAAGCAGTGGTCTGATGTGGGCTATCTGATTTGTACAGGCATACAATCTACTTAAGCGTACCTGTGTCTTTAAGTAGTGCATATATTTTTTAAAACAGCATCATTTTTCCAGCCGTCCATATATTACATATGGCATCTGTTGATAGCAGCTGCCTCTGTTACGTCTTTTCCTCTGTAGTCACATGACTCTTTCTACTGCCAAAATATTTAATATGATTATGAATTATGGGCTCATAGAATTTGTGACTCTTTTGTGGGAAACATAATCCTGCCTTAACCCAGCCTTTGCTAGACCTTTAAGGTCAGAATAACAGAGTGACTTCTGATCTAGTAAAGTAACAGTCAGTCATTCTGTGCAAGGTGTGGTGGCCCATCCAATTCCCCAAAATGGCGCATCAAAACTTTCCCGGGCTTCTTTGCCATAAAACTCTCTATACCACCACACACTCTCCCTGTTCTGAAGCTTCCAAATAAACCCAGGGCTTTTGGTCCGTAACCAGTCAGAGTTGGTAGATGTCTTGCTTGACTGTTCTGATAACCCTCACTTCACCTCAAATCCTTGTAGATGTCCCAAAAGACTCACAAGGCTGTACATTGTCTATAGAGACTTATCGTAACTGCTATTAGATCCAGCCTTGCACAGACACTCTCAAGAAACCCAGATACACAGAAGGGAATGCTCGATTGCATTATTGGTTATCAATACAGAGTAAATACGTGTAAATATGGAATAGGACTCTAAACTCCTTACCATAGTTTATTACAGTACAGCAGTTATCATGGACCAAATACATGACACTGAGACAATCCCACTTTCATTTCATATTTCACAGATAAAAACATGAACCCTTAAAGACTTAAACTGACTCTGGAAAATCCATCTCCAAATTTGATAAGATTTCTGCTAAAACATTTATGCTAAAAAATTAGCATACAGGATGTGCAGACAAACAGGCAGACAGATGAGTTGGCTTGAAAGCTCAGATATACTTGCTAGAATACCAAAATAAAGAATTTATACTACATTGTAAAGTTATTCATCAGACATACTTTTTTAAATGTATATTGTGTGACTATTGGTTCATTAAGGCTTTAGTCTTTCCCATAGTCCCATTATTACAGGACACCATTAGAAACCTCTACAACTCCATGTTGAGATGTTGAATATCGTCGCTGTCCAAAGAAAAACAAGTATCTCCAAAATGGCAACTTTACAGGAGAGGCCAAAAACATCATTCGATTTTAATGTAAGTCTATGGAATCAGACGTCCTTCCTGAGCACTTCTGGGCCATTTCAGTTGGTCCGTTCATCATGCAAATCTCACAGTGTGTAAATGGTAGCGGCTGTTTTCAAATGATGCATAAAAGTCAAAATGGACAAAAATGGAGATACATGTTCTTCATTGGACAGCAACGATATGTTCCGTTAGCATACATGGTGTCCAGACTGCATACTGACAGACACTACTTCTGTTTGTATAGCTCAATAAATATTGCCGATATAAGTCTAAATTTATCATCATTTATTGTGCATGGTAAACATGATCTTCCTTCCTAATACCATTACAATCTGACACTTCCTCCTGGGTGCAACTTTTCTTTTGATTATGAGTGTATTTTGAGCTTGGTCTTTTTTTGCATGGAAGTTGATATGTATTAAAGTGTCCTCAGAAAACTAATGTATCCGTGTCTAACAGTGTTGGAGCTCCTTTAGCTCTATAGCTCTGTGTTCCTGCAGATGCCCACAGTGTTCCTCATGTGTAATATCTTCATGTGGGCGCTCATTCGTGCTCCTTGTTAGGTGGGCTCGGTGTCCTGTCTGTCCTGTCCTGACCAGCAGAGGCAGCACTGTAAACCTGCTGCCAGTCTGAAATAAACTAAATGTGACGTAACTCGTGTCGTCATTTCCTCCTTCTTCCTGCGCCGCATGCTTTTCTGAGCAGCTGTGGTTAACAGGTTAGTGATTATTATTAAACCTGTAAACGGGTCGCCGTTTAGGGAGTTTTGTCTGAATACAGACGGTTGATTTGTGCCTCTGTATTTCTGATCTCCTGGTTTGCGGCGCGTAGTTCGGACCTGGGGGTTAAATTTTGTGTTGACACTGCGGATTGTTTTCATCCCCTGGATGTAGCGTTACTGAGTGAGGGGGGTGAATAGCGCCCTGCCGAGCACCGCGATGACTGGCTGCTACACTAACGCTAGCTGTCTGGACTCACGGCTCATATTCACGGAAAAGCGCTTTAGCTTTGCCAGACGACGTTTTATCATCTGTCCGTTTAGTTACCTGTCTTATGTTAGCCACCTAGCGGAATGATGACGTAACTAACGTAGTTTTAATACAGCAGCCGAGACACACAGACAGTAGCCTGAGCCAGCGAGCTAGCACTGCAGCTAAGCTCCGAAATGTCTCTCTCAGACATCTTCTCTGCGGGAGTTTGTAGCTTGCTAGCTAACTCGCTAGCACGGTCACCGCGTGACTCTATTTTGGTCACATTTTTAGATGTGCTATCCACTTACGAGACGTCCTGACTTTCCAGTGTTGGTGAATGTCGGTTAGCTTGTTGGCTGTAGCTCACCGTTAGGGGAATTCCTCCGTTTTATTAAATTTCATGAAAAAAAGATTTAACCATAAATAGTTCAACCCTGTAGATGTAAACGGAGTCATTCCTAGTGGTTTGTTGTAGAAAACTTAGAATCTTAATTTCTTCACAGAGGTGATGATGGGAACCAGGGGTTGCCATGTCTGACACAAACATATATGGAGGGGGACCAATACAGCATTTCTGTCAAATTCGCTGCCAAAAATAGACATTTTTATTATATGAATTGCAAATACAAATTAAACATTTGGTACTAGATGATTAAAAACCAGTTACTTTGAAGACATCTCAATAGATTGAGTTAACTTGTGATTAGTGGATCTCAGGGGACAGTGGATCCCTATGTGACCCTAACAGGGCCAAGTTTTTATTTGCAGTTGAACGATTGTTATAAATTACAGTATGTTGTAGGTGTTTATAGTTATAAAATACAGCATGCTCACAAATAGTATTACAAAACCAGAAAAAAAATTCTTCGTGTTGTTTTGATTTAACACCCTCTATGTTCTTGTCCTCCATGAATGGATTTAAATTCCACTAGGGCCAAAATTATATTAGAGAACTTGTGACATAAAACAATGTCACACATCAGGCAGTGTGTAGCGACTAAACATGGTTGTAAGTCGCATTGGATAAGAGCGTCTGCTAAATGCCTTAAATGTAAATGTGTATCTAACCATTGTGTGTTTGTGTAATAACTTTCAAAGGCATGAACCTCTTTAGATATCTGGTTCATATTGTCACCACTGTGACCAATTCTGACTCAGCAAGTTTCTCTAGAGCAGAGCATTTCACCCCAAATCCTTCTGAATGGCTTTGTTTACATCTCGGCCAATAAATTATGCAGATTTTTTTTTTTTAATCTGTGGAGTCCCCCTTTAAGTTTGACTGTCGCTGCCTGAGTGATCCAAGTTATCTAAAGCTAGCGTCTCATAACTATTTTTGACCCCCAAGATAGTGTTTTACTGATATCCAGTTGAAACAACTCGTACAATGTTTAGTGAACTCTGAGAATAAAACAGGAAACCTCATCTTGATCTTGGTGGACAAATACTAAATGTTTCGCAGTTATTCCGAATGGCTACATGAGTACATGCTTTGAGATATAAACATGTATTATATTCACAGTCATTCGGAGTGGTTTGTTGTTAAAAAAAACAAAAAAAGACCAAAAAGTGCATTATACAGAAATGTACTGAGTGTGGGTTTCTCTACAGTGGTGGTGGTGGGAACTAAGAGTCAGATTGTCTAAAGGGCAAATCTAGCCAGTTAATGTACCATCTAAAACTATAAAAGTAGTGTGCATGTTTTCTGTGGTTTTATATGTGGCTTCGGAAAAATAAGTTTCTTTGTGGTTTTAACATATACATGTGTACCTTTCTGTCACTAAAGGGTTTTAAAAAGGTTTTAGGCCATAGCCTCATCGTGAGTCACCCTAATACAATGTTTTAGGCAGCAGTGTATTTTTTTTTTTTTTTTTTAAACCTTTGGATGACTGATTCCTTTCACCATCGCCACTTTGAACAGCTCTGGCTTAGCAAGTTTCACTCGAATAGTCAGTTTCACATCAAACCACTCTGGCTGACTCTTCAGAAAAATTCTACTATTCTATAACCACTGTTATTGTGGTAATATGGTTGATAGCCAAATGACATTCACGCTAATCATGGTTTAGTTTGACATTTTACATTCTGTTCAAGAAAACAACCACGTCGGGATGTAATTTGCAGCTGTTCTGTTCATCTCATAACATCATTTACTTTTACAGAAGACACCATGAATCAGGAGAAACTGGCTAAACTTCAAGCCCAAGTCCGAATAGGGGGCAAGGTAAAAATGTACCAGTGAATATTTAAAACTTTGTTTGGACTCCAGGCCCTAATCTGATATTTGGTTTTTGATAGTCCCACAGCTAAAAACCAAATCAAATTCTGTTTTGTAAATCGGATCCAAACCACATTTGTCAGTGGTTTGAACGACAATGCCAGATAGTGGTTGTTTGCAACCCATGCAAGTAGATTGATGATGTTTGTGATGTCATGATCACTTATAAAAACAATTTGGACAGTTGTCTGAAAAAATTTGATTTGAAAACCAAATCGGATTTGCCTGTTGTTTGAACAGAGCCATGGATGCTGAACGTAACAAAGATAAACCATGTGTGTGGTCAGCTGATGCCCACCACCATCTGGAACATAACGTTCACATGAATTGATGGATACATGTACCACCCCATATGCCATATCTACAATGTCAGTGTTTTCCTCTCTCAGGGCACAGCACGTAGGAAGAAGAAGGTCGTCCACAGAACAGCAACAGCTGATGACAAAAAGCTTCAGAGTTCATTAAAGAAACTTGCTGTGAATAACATTGCTGGCATTGAGGAGGTAGGGCATTAGTACTCTGCCTAACTGGTTTATTGCTCTGAGTAACTCCCAGTAACCATGCTCGTTAATGTTTGTCCTGCCCTAAAAGACTGCCTCTGACTTTGCCACCCGATTTACAGGTGAACATGATAAAGGATGATGGGACTGTCATTCACTTCAATAACCCCAAAGTGCAGGCGTCTCTCTCTGCTAACACATTTGCCATCATGGGCCACGCGGAGACCAAGCAGCTGACGGAGATGCTCCCTGGCATTCTCAGTCAGCTCGGTGCAGACAGTCTTACAAGTCTGCGCAAAATTGCAGAGCAGTTCCCCCGACAAGGTGGGTGTGGGTTAGGGCTGCCTGCCATGGAGTGAATAGTAGTTTTGCTATTATAACACTATATACTAAAGTACTGCCCGGTGTTAGCAACACATTGGTGAATCAGGAATGTGACACTTTTTTAGATGGGCCTGTATTATTTGGAGTAAAATTAATATTGAGCTTGCAGCACACTCGTTTCCACAATGTAGCCTTCTGTGATATATGCATTGTCCAGACTAATGATCTTAAGCAGTTAACAAACAGAAAATATTGCAGCCCAAGCGGGGAAACAAATCTCAGGTAAAATGGCAGATGGATTTTAAGAAGTTTAAGGTTTGGTAACTCATCTTTTGCCTTTTTTTTTTTTTTTAAAGTTCTTGACAACAAAGCCCCCAAAGCAGAAGATATTGACGAAGAGGACGATGATGTCCCAGGTATATTCAGGTTACTGTTTGTTTAGAAGGATTTCAAGACGATTTGCACGCATCTCATTGATCTCTTTCCCTCTTCAGATCTGGTAGAGAACTTCGACGAAGCATCGAAGAACGAAGCAAACTGATCATGCAAGACATCTTTAATTGGGACTGCAGTCCAGGAGAGACCCTGTTGCAGTATTTTTAAATTAGATAACAGACATATCATTTCAACACTATTCCAGCAAACCAGAGACTTTTGTATTTTAAATTGGCAGTCTGCCCAGATAAACCTCATCAGCCTGTCTCTTGCACTTAAAACAAGAAGGCGGTTACATGCTATGACTTACGGTTCCGAGCGAAAGCCACATCGTCGATTTTGGTCGTGATTGGTGTGGTTATGAAATAATTAGTCTTAATTATTATTTTTGTCAATGAAACAATAAATATCATAAACCTTTTTTATATAGTGCTGTGGTTTCTACAGTTGTGGGGTAACAGTGTGGTTTTGGTGTGGACTGGCAATAATGTAACAGTGTTTTTAAAAACCGATGGTCACCAGCTCTGCTTTAGCAGGTCCACTGCTGCAGGCTTTAACTCCAGTGTACTCCACCCAGCCTAACTAGTTGTTATATTTACAAGGCTGTGAGTAACTGAATAAGGTGGGTCGGTTTCAAGTTGGAGGTGAAGAGATCAGAAATGTAGATAAGAGCTTTGGGGGAAAAAAAATAAAAGGCATTCTTGGATAAAAGGCCGTGGTCATGTAGAACTGTGAACCTTCATCCACATTATCAGAGGAAAACTATGTGTACTTGTTTTTCCCATAACCAGGAGTCAAAAGGAAGTATGGAGTCTATACAGCTTAACGAGAAATGGTGTTCCGATCAAATGGTATTGTTCCCTATCTAAAGAAACTGTTTCCCGCTGTAGTGTTTCCCCACTCTAGTCCCCCTTTCCAGCCCATTTAGCTGCATTAGCAGCTTTATCTTCCACAATGGTGTTCTTTCAATTACCTGATCAGTTGGATCAGGTGTGTGGGAGCAGAGAAAACACTAAAACAGACACAGCAGTAGGCCTCCAGAACCAGCCCTGACAAAGCCTGCCCTGGTCTGTATGGTACTGTAAAGGACCTTTAAAGGAGCGGTGTGTAAACCTGTAGTAAGGTTGCATATTGTGATCTACACAACGCCACTTCCCTCCCTCCCCTGAGAAGCTGCTGCCATCGGGTTTTATGTCATTGCCTCAGCACCTGATTTTGTCGTTTACCTTTTTATTTGTTTGTCCTAAATAGTATATACGATCCTCTGTTTGTCAAAAAATGGGTTTTCAAACTTCTCAACACAAAATGGTTATCCGGACAGATGTTCTCGATATCTTACCCATCAAGTAGTTCTACCTAACAAGCTCATATCCTTATTATTAATCAGTGTTCCAGTCGTATTACCTGGAACTGAAGGAGGGCAGGTGCTAGAGCCAGCACGTGGGCTGTCTGTTTCAGGCTACTGTATTGGATCTGCTCCTATGTAGATGTGAAGGGTGCGTTCTGAACTAATGAAAACAACGATTTGCAGTTGCAGGTTATATAAACTGATAAAAGCCATTCTATATACCATTTCTGAAAATGGGTCCCCCTTATTCTCACACATGACTCCTTTAAAAAGTGGTTCTCCTACTGCATGCATTAAAGCCAGCTTTTTTGAAATAGCTCTTTTTGACATTTTACATTAGGTCTAACTATTAGAGTAAATATTTAGTGGTTCATATTGATTATGACTGTCAGCTAAAGAGCTACTGTAACAGCCGAGTAAGGCATGTTTTAAACAGCTGGGCTCTGTATCTCAGGGCCGGCCCTGCCTCCACATCTCAGGGCTGAAATTCAGAGGTTTGCGTGAATGCTGAAAGAACGCCAGGGCAGGGCACACTGTGAATTTCTGAAGTTGGCACTGCCAGGACCCTCCCCGAGGTAAGGCTGTGAGTAATGGGACGAGCCTGAGTCACCGGCTTTCTCTCCTAGGGCATCATTTAAAGCAGTTCACCTTCAGTGAGTTTGTAGGAGCGCAGCGAGCGCATAGATGAATGGGAAGCGGATGGGAGGAACAGGCTGTGGTGCTTGACGAAGGAAATCGGGTTTTCTGAGAATGTGACGCTGTCCGCTGATTCAGGTGAGTACAGAACACGCTTAACGGGAATCAGTAGGCTGACTAGTCTGTTATTGCCCGTCCGTGATGGGCAACCGGCTAACCGGCTCTTGTTCTAGTTGTCGCATTGCTGCAGTCGCTGGCTCAGGGCGATCGGGTGCCATGTGGCCGCCTGCCTGCAGTTTGCTTGCCTCCCCTCAGCCGAGAAGTGCGCTGTAAATGCCCGGGAGAGGTTTTGTTGCTGATCGCTCGTCTGTGTAGCGGCTCTGCCCGATAAGAACAGATGCGTGATTGTATTTGTGGCAGCTTCGCCAACTTTTCGTGCGAATACTTGGCGCGTGCGGGAGGTGTAGACGTATTGAATGCGAGCAAATGGCGAATGGACGGATGAGCTACAGCTCCAGTCGTAGTAAAAGTGCTGACAGACCGGTAAAGGGGGCTAAACGAGGTGACAGAGATGAATAGGCTACTAGCCCGAGGGGCTACCGGCTTTCCTCCCTCCATTCAGCATGCTAGTAACAATAGCGCGCGGGGCTGTGACGCAGGCGTATTGCCTGGGAATGATGTACAGTACAGAGTCAATCCAGACTATCTTCACCTTGACTTTAAAACGCGTTTATCTTCTATAGTGAAAGTCCTTGTGTGGTTATGACGCCTTGCATCTGACGCCAATAAGGCGAAGTCAGCATATTCTAAACTGCCTGCGCTGATACTTTGCATAGCTGTAAATCTGTATTGACCTCCTGCGTATGCTTGCAAAGCTTCCTGTGCAGAGTGGTGTTGAGCAGTCTTGTCTTTTTTCCCCCCAGTGTTCAGATTGGCTCAGTCCTCATCTTCACAGGGACAAGGACAGCTATGAGACCAGCCATCAGTCTCAAAGGGAGCAGCATCTGACTGACCGATAAGCAGCATTGTCCTGCGGACCATGCCAGACTGTGTCGACTGGGAGCTCAAACCCAAAGCTGAGCGTGACGTAATGCTGAGTGATTTGGCAAGCCTGGCTGAACTTCATTAAGAAGATGAGGCAGGCAGTGACTGCCACCCTCTCAGTGTGGGGGGAGAGACGCTTCGGTTACTCCACCCTCAAGGACTCCAGGGAGGCTCTGCTGGACGAGGGCTGGCTCATGCCTGGCCTGAAGGAGGACTCTGTCGTAGAGGAGAAGGAACTGGCCGACAGCGAGCAGGAGCAGCCGGAGGCCGTGTTGGGAACGTGCACTCCCGATGACGCCCGGAGCCAGGGTGACCCGGGCCGGCCCGAGATGGACACACTGTCCTCTGCCCATAACTGTGAGTCACCCTCAGCCCGCAGAGCCAGCGTGAACGTGACTGGCCCAGAGAGTGGAGCGTCCCATGTGAGGAGGGGGTCATTGGGTGCCCTCCCTGTGCAGCGCTGCAGCTCCCTGGGCTCTACGGCCCCTCAGTGGGTCCCTGATTCTCAGGCACCGGCGTGTATGAAATGTGGCTCCAGATTCTCCTTCACAAGGAGGAGGCACCACTGCAGAGCCTGCGGGAAGGTACAAGCCCGAAATCCTGTTATGAAACGCAGAGTTAATTCGGTGTGACTAATTACAAGTTAATTCAAATTTGGGGGGCTTTGCAGAGCTGCAGTAAGTGCTGGGCGATGTTGAAAAATTAATAAATTATTATGTCATAAAGCTACAGAGTATCAGATAAGGTTAACGCCATGTATCAGTTATTAATGGTCATCACAATACTGATAGAGTTTTGTTATTGCTCAGTGTGAGCATTCTGACCCTCAGCTGTTCCAGATTCTGTGTGTGTTTTAATGAATCAGAGTATTTGCACAATTCAGCTTATAATAACACAGGGAGGTCTTTAATCATACGCTCACAAAAAGCTGCACACAGAAGGAAGAGTTGGATTCCAGTGCTATTGGGAAGGAAGATAAAGGTTACCAGGAATGATAAATAAATTTAGGCTGATATGAGTAATATTTATTGAGCTACACATACAGAAGTAGTGTCTCTCAGTAGGGCTGCCATGTTTGCTGATGGAACATGCTGGATGCCTGGGCTTGGAGCTGTAGAGGTTCCTAATGGTGTCCTGTGATAGTCCATCCCATGCAGCTTGAATATTCTCACACACTTCCTGTAGATTTTTTCTGGTAGTGGTGGAGGTGGAGTGACGCCAGGCCTTCTAGACACGTGACATGTGAAAACAAAATGCTCATCTTGGCGCTGAGCTCCACATTCGGATTCATTGGTCGTCTCCACCAAGACAAAAGCGCAACTCGTCACTGTAAATGACAGTCTGGCACGACACCATTGAAGTCTTTGGTGACGTTAAAGTGGTGTTAAGGTCAGTCGTCATAACAACCTGTGTTTATGTAGTCCTGTGTCATGCAGCCGTCTGCCAATGGTGCTGGCACTAACAGGATGACTCATGAAGGACATCACTGATCTCTGAATGACCGCAGTGGTAGCTGTTGGGTTAGTCAGATACAGCAATAAGGCCATCACGTGCATGGTTGTGTGTAAAATGTAAAATGTCTCACAATGCCAAACCTACCCACCAAGTTTCATTCCTCTCAGTTGATTCTTTCTGGGTGCAATGATTTGAAAAATGACTATTCTTTTGACAATGAGATGAGATTGAGACTGAGATTTTTCACAAATTGTGAAATCAAATTCATTGTAGTTTACATTTCATTTACGGTATTTAGCTGACGCTCTTATCCAGAGCGACTTACAAGGCTAATCACATTACAGGTAGGCCAGTGTAGTGTTGGGAGTCTTGCCCAAGGACTCTTATTGGTGTAGCACAGCATCACCCAGACCAGGATTCAAACCCCAGTCTCCCACGTGTGGTGATGGCTGCTTGGCGGGTAGTGGTGTTATCCACTAAGCTACACCAACCACAGTTTAGTGTGGAGTGTTACATTTGCAGGAAACTTATGAACTTTTGATTTCTTTACAGTGGCGATGATAGCAACACAAGTGTAGCCATTTCATTTACTAAACAACCCCACCAGAAAGCCTACATTAGTTTATATGTGTGCTAGATATTGTTATGCTATAATAAAGATAAAACAATGGAGCTATCAGCTACACAGTACTTGGAATACCCAGCCCTACCTGACCCAAGGACCATATATGCTAAGTGTGTTGTGTCCCCAAGCGGCTGATTACGGAACAGGGCTAACTGGCTACAGATATGTACTCTCAATTAGCTGATTCTAGTTACTCCTCACATAAACGGGAGAAGAAAATGACCGTTCTGTTGCAGATCGTGAGAAACGAGGTTGATTCTTGGGTAGCTCAGACATGTGTGCCTGTACAAGTCCAGTAAAACTGCTAGACCAGCATATCCCATGGTCTGGTTGTACTGGTATTTGAGACTTGAGAGATGCTGAACCGTTCCCATGATTGGGCATGGTTTCAGTGGGCACATCCCCAGCATTTCCGAGCAGAGAATACTGCTGACTTTGAAAGCAAATTTTCTATTTATATCTTTCATGTAGCTTGACAGTTCCTTCTGAGGCTTTCAGCGAATGACACTGCCTTTATCTGGGTCTTGATTTCAATCAGTACTGCAAAATCTAGAAATCAATATTATTAAGAGACACCAATCCCAGTATAGATGATGTATGGCCCAGCACTAATTGCAGTTATGGTTATGTCGATTGCCGCTAAGACGGTCCGTGGTGGTCTGTGTCGCAGCAGTGTCTCTGTGTGTGTCTGTGTGTGTTTGTTCTGTGTGATCTGCAGGTGTTCTGTGTGGTGTGCTGTGACTTGAGGTTCAGGTTAACTCACCTGGGTGGAAAAGAGGGGCGTGTCTGTGTCACCTGTCACTCGACTCTCATTAACAGTGGGTATTAGAAGAAATTGCACCACCTTTATGTTCACACAGATACAGATACAACGGTGTATTCATTTGAACTTCCCTTCATGTTATTTGAAAACAGTCTTGTCTCTTTTGTCTTTGTGTATCTCTGTCTGTCTTCCACTTCACAGGAACCCTCCGCAAGGAACAAAAGAAAGTTTGGTTTGCTGACAGTGTTCAACCCGGAAACGAGTCTTCCAGTGCCAATACTACTCCAACCCACTGTGATCCAGTCCAGACACACAGTCCTGCAGTAGCTCAAGTGGTGTCAACAGACCTGTCTGTGAGCAGTTACTCACTTAGTACTAGAAGCGTTTCACTTGACTGTACATGCAGAAGTACATATGGGGAATATGTGCAGGTTTTCCACATTTAGAATGATGGTGACACACGACAGACATGAAATAACAGGTTTCCAACAGGCTTGAATAGGTTCCCACGTACAGTCATATGCAAATTACATGTTTTGTTGATGAATAATTAAAGATAAGTGTCTAATGTAGAGAACACACTTCTGTTCAATCATTACTGCATATCGTCGCTGTCCAATGAAAAACATGTATCTCCACTTTTGATGATTTTGACTTTTATGTATCATTTGATCACATGAGTTGCCGTTTACACTGTGTGTAAGTTTCATGATAAATGGACCAAAAGAAATGGCTCAAAGATCACTGGGAAAAAGTCTGGTTCCATTGACTTACATTAAAATTAAATTGGGTTTTGGCTTCTCCTGTAAAGTTGCTATTTTGGAGATACTTGTTTTTCTTCGGACAGCGACGATATGGTTTATACACGTACCTATACATACATCCAAAGGGACTCATAAACTACTCCAGTGCAGCTTAAACTGGGAGAGTGAAACCCCACAACACACAATACATGCCCTGTGATGGTCTGACAGCCTGTCCATGTTGTTTTCTGCCTTTCGAGTGCTGGGATAGGCTGGGATAGAAAGAAAAGTAGATGAATGAATGAATGAACATGCAAAATATGCTAATGTTATCAATTTTATTTTTTATTTTTTATTTATTTGTTTATTGCACTAAAAGGAGAAAAATCATATTTACATGTGTTGGAGGAAGTAGAGGGTGTGTTAAATGGGTTTCACTTAAGATCAACAAAACATCTAATTTGACCTTTTGCATATGACTGCATGGGGAGTTCTAGTAGGCTATTGAAACCTGCTTGTTCAGATCAAATTGTCTTTATGCTTGTGAAAATCATAGCTTCAATCAGACGTCCAAACTTTGCCCTGTGAGGTGTTGAGCTGTGAAAGCTAACGTGAATGGTTAAATGCTTTTTCATTGTAGGAAATGCCAAGCTCACCTTGTTTGGAACGAGAGGAAATTGTCGACAGTCCCAAAGGAAGCTCAGCTAAGCCTTTACCACACAAAGGCCTTCCCCCTATCCTAACTTCTACAGGGGTTAAAGGAGGTATAAAAATATTCTCACTAACTAAACACCTAAACACGCTGCAGATATTTGGCTCCAGTGAGTGGAGCACAGGCTACTGGAGTGTCTGAATGCTCAGGTTTCCTATTGCCAACTGGTTTCGCCTGGCATCCATTGAGACTCTAGCTTGCCTATTCAAACAGACTTCAAACAGACTATTGACACTTGCAAATTCCCAGTGCTCTCTGATTTAGGCATAACCGTCTCTGTAGAGAACTTTCACTGCAGTAAGATGTTTTTGTTCATTTAGATTACACGGTGGAGGAGAAACGGACAGAGTCTTCGCTGCTGGAGGAGCTGGAGCAAGGTCAGACAGAGCCGCTGGTGTTTGTCCTCAACGCCAACCTTCTGGCCATGGTGAAGATCGTCAGCTGTATGTCTGCTAATGTCTCTCTCAGCTACACATAGACACGTGGCCTAGGCAGAGTGGACATTTGTATGATTACTTGTGGTGTGGACATGATCCTGGTTGATACATATGCAAATGTGCATAAGTGTTCTGTAGGCGTGATAAAGCTGTAGGAATAGGGTTGCATGATAACCAAAATCAATATTTGAATGATTGTATCAATGAGTAAAACATTGCATTGTTTTACTGAAGGTGAATTTTTAACTGCAACTCTTATTTAAAAACACTTTGCTCAGAGAAGCTGCAATGCAAGCCCGTTTTAATATGACCATAATTTCAGCATTAATTTATGATTCATTAGTTCGTCTTTAGCTGTTCATTGTTCGCCTTCTAATCATTGAACTGGATACCATCATGTAGAATTGGGTGGCAGGTGTTATAGGTGGAGCAAAAACAAATGTTTTGTTGCATGGGTAAATGCCACAAGAGTGGTCAAAGGTGCCAACGGTTGTATGTATGTAGTAGTTCAAATTGTTCTCTGATGTCTACATAGACGGTATGTGAAGTTGGTTTGGGTGAAAAACGTTCAGATACAGTTTCATACAGCCATTTACACCCTAGTGACTTGACTCTAAAATGAACTGGTAATTAATTTGATGAGCTTTGCTCTGATTGGCTGGCTGGCAACTGTGTGATGCCCTTTATCATGACAACAACACGTGATAACACACAACACTTTTAGTAACTAACAGTAACCACATATTGATGTGTGCTGCTGCAGATGTGAATAGGAGATGCTGGTGTGTGATGTCTAAGGGGATGCATGCTGTCGGCCAGCCAGAAGTGGTCGTGCTGTTGCAGTGTCTGCCTGAAGAGAAGAGATTCCCTACAGACATCTTCAGCCACTTCATTCAAATTTACTGGGATGCACAGACAGGTATCATGCTGTTGCTTCCTCCATTTCATGTTTGATCATCTTGACACTCTTTCATGGCTGTAGGACCAATGCTCTTTCTCTCTCTACATTTTACAGCAGGAAAGTTCCTGAACCATCTGAGTCACTCTTTGGCAGTGCGAGGCTTCCTGGGCAGTAAGGAGCATGCTGGCTTTCTCTATGTGCGCCCCACGTTCCAGTCTCTGGATGGTCTGCCACTGCCCCCTCAGCCCTTCCTGTTCGGCCTGCTGATCCTTCGGGCTGAGAGCCCCTGGGCCAGAGCTTTTCCCCTGCGGCTCATGCTGCGTTTGGGCGCCGAGTATCGATGTAAGAACCCCAGTGTTTACACCTGTGCCTTTGAAAAGCGAAACGTGGTCGATGTACTGTGTAGTAATTTCAACAGCCCATTTTAAATGTGTCAATTACTTATGATAGCATCTTCAGAGCACAGTGGTTCAGCCTGCTGATTTAAGTTGAAGTGGTAAGCAGTGTTGTTATTGCAGATTATCTGTATCAGAGTTAATACAGAGGAATGTTTGTGGGCAAATTGTTTCTGTTTCTGGATGTTGGTGGGCAGATGTGTCCCCGCAGATGTCTAAAAGATCCGGTTCAGTCCGAACCTAACAGTCTGTTCTGTCCAGACTTTTTTAAATGAGGCACAATAGTGATCAGTCAGATAGAACAGAGGTAATTTACATACCTCAGTCTTAGATTCAAAAGGCATAAAGGAAATATGGAAAGCTGTCATCTACAAGGGAGTTATCGCTGGTTTTGGTGCATAACATATCAAAAATGAAATGCCATAAAAGTGAGAAACAGGAGCCATTAAAATGTTCACAGGTTTGAATAAGAATGTGACAGTGTACTAATGACACCATCCTCATGATTGGTGTTCATGGCTATCTCTTCTCTCCTGCAGTCTATCCCTGTCCTCTGTTCAGTGTGCGCTACAGAGAGCCGCTCTTTGGCCAGATTAACAACAGCATAATGAGGCTTCTGGTGGTAAGAGTCTGTTTTAATGCTGGGCACTGTTTTGTGTGGTAGAGGATCATGATCTGAAGTCTGTTCTTGTGTGCTTCTTAGGATTTCCGTTTCTACCGTTACACGCTGCCGGTAGTGACGGGTCTAATGGTCGACTTGGAGGCACGGAGCACGTGCATCACGATCCCTAAAGCCCGTCATGCAGAGGTAATGAGACTTACCGATATATGACTACTTTGCTGGCACTGTTCAATTCTAATCACCCCCTAAAGGTCTAGTATTAAAAATGGCTGGTTGCCAACTCCACAAAAGTATTACATAATGACATAATGAATTTTAATATACATATTTATAATAGGCACAAAATGAGTAACATTTACATGTGAGTCAGTGCATTAGATTTTTTTACTGTTTGCCCAGTAATGGATGTTTTTCTCCTTCTATAAAGTACGCTAGAGCATGAGCATTTCATCATAACTGAATGTATTATATGCATTATTAATTATGGTCACATTTCTACTCAATGTTTTGCTTTTTTTTGTTGTTTGTTGATGTGAAAATAAGTTAACACTTTTGCAGAGTTTTAAATCTTGGATAAAATAAAAATATTATACGTGTCATAAATAATTAAGGGCATCACATAAACATGTTTTCAATAGTAGCACACTTCGAAGAACAAAAATCCAGAATCCTGTGGCTACATTCACTGGGAATCAAACATCTTCCTGGAACGTCCTATACTGCTTCCTCAGCATCACACAGTAGCTGTGATAGTGAGTCATTAAATCAGGTTATGTGTCTTCTCTTGTTGCTCACTCAGCTGCTGAAGGCGCTGAATAAGTCAAATGAGAGAGTGCTGGCTATGGGAGCTTGCTTTAACGAGCGCGCCGACTCCCACCTCATCTGTGTGCAGACTGCAGATGGACAGTACCAGACACAGGCCATCAGTATCCACAACCAGCCACGCAGAGGTGAACACACACACACACACACACACACACACACACACTTAGAGTCTCCACACAAACTAAGAACAAACACATTTTAAGTCTGTTCAGTGTTTCACATTGAACAAGCAAAATCATATCAATAATCACTTGAAGCACAGTTTACTTAATATCCTAATTTAATTTCCCTGGGCAAAAAACTAAGTCACCCTGCATGTTTAAGGTAGTACTAACGTCAGGCTCCTGTAGATGGCATTGCACAATGATAAACAGGTCAAATAGGGTGTGAGTGACTGGATTCATAGATTGAAATGAGGTGGTACTGTGCAGTGGATGTCTCGTTCCATGTGTGGAAAATGGCTCCAAATGATTGAGTAAAATGAGTTATTGTATGTGGGCGTGCCAAAGACCATAGTGCGAAGAAAGTAGCATAGGGTCATATGGGTCTACCCGCAGTGGCTAAAATCCCAGTCTACAGGAAATTCTCCTTAGAATTGTGCCAGGGTAGGCGTCCACCAAATCTGACCCAACTGCACAGTTCTTAGATGCAAGAGTGTCTGAACACTGATGTGGCCTACATCCAGAAACTTATCCAGTCCAAGCCACATCCAGCCACACCTGCTATTCTTGCTCATGGAGGTATTACACACTATTAGGTACATTTTAGTCACAGGCGACTCATTTTTTTATCCGGTGAGCTTAGCGCTAAATATCGAATTCACACATGGACAGACAGTGCAGGGCTTCGGACTGCAGTGCAAATACAAATCAGAGCTTTTCATCAGCAGCCAGTCACGTAAAGGTGAAGAGACACACACCCATGTTTGTGTTCATGTTAGGACATGAGTTTATATTTGTGCTGTTACAATACTTACAGTTTTAGCTTTGATATGATACTTTGAATTATACTGAGATGCGAAAACGAAGGCAGATAAAAAATTGAAAGTGTTTTAGACTTAGACTTTTAGATAAACAATTACAAATTAACTTTCTCATTTCTGTTGTTAATCACTGTTTTTGTTCAAAAACGTCTCGACTGTGTCATTCAAAAGTCAAGTATACGTGGTGTGACTATAATTTGTAGACAGAAAAATATCAAATTTGACACGAAGCAGCATAAATCCCGGTGGGGGTACTGCGCTCTGGTACTGCCACATTCAGACAGTATTCACCTACCTCTTGAAGCTCTCTGTACAGGTCAGTGTGCTGTTTCTTCAGGTGTTTGGTCTCATTTGATGTTTTAGCACTTCTAGTTGGAACTGTTCTGAAGCATCGCTTGCATAGGGCTTCCTCACGTCCTTTGCCTTTCTATCTGTATTTGCTTTAAAGCTTAAGAATGTCCACACAGCACCTGCTGCTTTCTTTGATGACTGACTGTCAACTTGGTGCAGCTCCTGTTTAGCATAATAAACCTCACCAGTAGCACAACTGATATCATATTAGATGTATTGGTACTGCGGTAACAAAGTATTACACCATCAATGAGAAACAGCCATAAACGTCACTGTCTGAAATATCTCCTGCATGTATCTCCACAATGTTTACTTTCTGCATAATTTGAGTTAAGATTTATACATACATACATATATATATATATATAAATACATGCTTATATATTAATAAAGATGTTTTAGTGTTCAGTACCTTCATAAAAACATGTACACACACACACACACACCACACTGAAAAGCTCTAGACACCAGTGCAAATACAAACCGAGACTAAGATAAAGCATGTATGAGGGAAAGTGCACACTTAAGTTTGACATGGAATTCAGCTCAGCCCAAGTAAAGACCACACAGTCCTTTATTCAAATACATGTTGAGGAGTAATATTCATCAGTGACCACCAGGGGGCAACTCCAGTACAGTTCAGTGATCTTAAATGCCTTCTGTTTTTTGCCTGTATAAACTGTTTGTTTGTTTTTCAGTTACAGGCTCCTGCTTTTTTGTGTTTAGTGGAGCCTTGAAAGCCTCATCAGGATACCTGGCCAAGTCCAGCATCGTTGAAGGTTTCCTGTTTTCATCTTTTGTCTGGATAGTTTGTTTGTGGTCTTGTATGTGTCCTTTCTGTCTGGTGTGTTTACACCCTGGTTTGCATACATCATTAGTGTGAAGGGAGCTGAGAGGATGCATTTTGTTTCAGATGGTGTGCAGGTCGGATGGACAAACTAAAGGTTTGCATGTGCATGTGTAGGTGTATGTAGGCAGGAAGTATAGCTTTCATTGCATTTGCTCTGGACCATTACACTGGATTTGTATTGGAGCAATGAGCATGAAGTTATAGTGCAGAAAGCTTCAATATAGCATAACTATGCACCATTAATGAATGACAATAACAACCGGATTGTCTGATTAATTATTAGTCAATTATTAGTTTTTGCATAATTCCAATACTTCACATTACTTCACTTTGGCACGGGTGTAGCTGCAGTGTTCACACATAGTGTAAGTGCCTTAATGCTCATATTATTTAGATCATAACAATAAAGTAAATTGGCTGATAATCTGTTGACTGTTAAATCCAAAAAATCTGCCAATTCTGATGTGACTTCCTTCAGATGAGAATATGAAGGTATTTATTAGAGTTATGCGGTTATATCTAAATAAGTTAACAGATTAGACTGATATTCCAAATGGACAGTTCTTGGCTTTATTCATAGTCCTAATAAGAAATTCTGTCAACTCGGCAGCGTCCTACTTTCCAGTCCTACTTCTAAAAACTCTAAACCGAAGGCAGAATTACCGTTACTAGTAAAAACGGACAAAAATTACAAACAAACTGTAGATCTTGTACAATAAAATGTGCTTTTGTCAGGTTGTCCTGGCTGCTGCGCTTGCACAGATCACTATGACTAAGGGCGACTTTTCATGCTTGCAGCATACCTAGCTAGCAGAGAATGTTCCCAGAACTAACTAAACCTACAAGTTAAGGTCATAAAGGTAAAATAAAGCCTCAAGACAAATAAGGTCTTAAAGAAAATGTTTTAATCTGATATTAAAAGATGTTTTATAATTTCAGATAATGTTTCTATAGGGCTAAACGTGAACTAAGACAGCTTTTTAACTGCAGTCCACAGTTCAAGTTACATGGCAACCAAAGAAGAACATTCTCAGGTCAACACTTGGAGAATGTTTTATGGATGTTACTGAGAGCTGAGGTGACAGAATGGTTTTAGAGAACCCTCTCCTACCTAGAGAAAGAACATTTGTGGAACCAAAAGAAAACATCCTGCTGAAAACATTAATGGAACATTATATTGCATATTCTCAGAATGTTTTTAGAACAGATCACTTCTAGCTGGGTTACCAGCAAGCTGATTTACTCTTGTTATTAATGGACGGGACATTCCCCGTAAACAGACGGCATGTGGAGCGCCGCAAACTTTCCCATTCATTGTCCAACAGGCACCTTCACTTATTCAGTTACGTTAATATTATATTCATCTATAGCTATTCATCTATAGTTGATCCAAGTGTCCCAGTTTAAAGTGGATGTTTTGTGATCTGCTGTATGTGACAAATATTGCAGAACAGTTTTGGCCCAAAATGTCCATATCTCATATGCATCCTTACTTATTTCAGTTACACTTTTTCAGGAGACCAAAATTAGTCAACCACCAATGGTTCATTTAACAGTCCAGTAGCTCTGCAGTTTATTTTAACTGTTCTATTTGCTGTTCTCTCAACATGGGAAGAAAAAAATATCAATGTTATTTTGATACAGTCAAATTTTAGGTCTGTTAACGTTTGGTACCTCTGTAAAGGGGAAGTGAACAGTGGCAGGTTTAGCAGTTGCAAACACTACCCAGGGATAGATGAAGACGAGAAAAGAATACAACAGCAGAACCTCAGAGGATTTCCCACATGATGCAAGCACTGGTAAGCCTGAGGAACAGAAAGATGAGTTTGGTAAGACTACATTAGAAAGCTGTAGAGCTTTAGTGCATATAAGGCAAAGATTAGCCTGTACAGAATCAGGAAGATGTAGAGAAAACCCACACCACTGTGGAACACTGTGGCTAAATCAGTCTCCTATCCCGAATCCCACTGGGCCTGCATTTCACTTACGGAAAACAAAAAGCACTTACAAACAAGCGAGCTGCAGCGCTCCAGCATGCATGTCTGGTGATGTCTGGAGTATGCAGACTGCAAAAGACTGGTCAAACCAAGTACTAAACATTTCATCTGATGCCTTTACACAGAGGACAAATTATTTCAGCAAATGTAATCATTTTAAGATGCTGAGAAAGCTGAGAGCAAAATTGAACAATTGTGAACAAGCAAACAAATGCAGTTCAAGGGGAATCAATTCCACCACTTTCAAATGAATGGGTTACAAGGTCTACAAGGACAAATATCTAATAGCTTTGGCATATGTAAACAATCTGCAGTTATAAAGCCCAGTGTACATGCCAGAGTAAGAAACTCATAGAAACCACTTTTCTCAGCTGCCTCAAACGCCTCACTGGAGTTCCAGCCCTTCTCTTAGTTACTAGGTGACATCACCTCGTAACACAATCCTTATTGCCTGCCTACAAGCAAGCTTGTCATGCCGTCACACAACGTATAGAGAGTTAAAAACGAACCACCCTGAAATGTCCTGCTCCGCCCTGGCTTACAAAGTTTAATCAGGATCAGACTCTCACTCAAAGTGATACTGAAGAACTGATACTACTGTAAGAACAGGCACAGCAGTGTCAGGGTACAGCAGGGTAGGATGGTACTCCAGTCAGAATAGAGTGGTTGAGCTGACCAATCGGAGAACACTGTGCTCATGTGGAGGCGGGACTTAAAGACAAAAGAGAGAAATTTCAGACAGAGGCTGAATATAGATGCATGTAAAATGAGACAAATATTGTTTTGTGTTAATGCCAGCTATTACTAATTTAACATGTTTAGTTGCTTATGGAACAGACAGACCCTGTATATGGTTTGATGAACTTTTACGGTATTACATTTACAGTATTTAGCTGACGCTCTTATCCAGAGCGACTTGCAAGGTTAATCATATTACAGGCAGGCCAATGTAGCGTTAGGAGTCTTGCCCACAGACTCTTATCGGTGTAGCACAGCGTAGTCACTCAGCCTGGGATTCGAACCCCAGTCTCCCACGTGTGGTGGTAGCTTCTTGGCGGGTAGTGGTGTTAGTCGCTGAGCTACACCAACCATAGTCACAGGTAAATCACATGGTTTGTTGATTTTGTGAGTGAAAAGAGGTTAACACATCAGTGGTTACACATCCATGTTGATCCATACTTTAACACATTCCATACGTGGAAATAAGGAATGTACATATGATATTTCTCTGTAGATTTTTATAGTTATTTGAGTTAAGCATATTGTGAAACAAATAATAATACATGCCAGAATGTTCACACAAGCCCATGGGTTAAATTTAGCAGATAAGCAGTAATTAAAGCAGACATGTTTCAGTATGAACAAATTTTCACTTAGAAAATCAACAAAATGTGCAGTTTGATCAGAGCCCCTAAACATTTAAGGGGGCAGTCATGGGCTGGAGGCAGCTAACCCTCAACTGCTCCCTGGCTGCTTTGAATAGGGCTGCCCACTGCTCCGGGCAAGTGTGCTCACTGCCCCTGAGTGTGTGTGTTCACAGTTGCGCTAAATGCAGAAGACAGATTCCTCTGTGTGTAAACACTAATGGCTGAAAATGGCCCTAAACTCTCTGCGCAGGGAGCGATTGGCCTTGTACATAAACCGTCCTTCTGTACTTTACGCTAATGCTTATTACTCATGAGCCGGACTGTAGAATTGTAATAAATCTTTTCTTTATCTCCTCTGTTCTACAGATGGCCTGATGGTGCAAGTAACTATGGATACCATGCTTGAGCTACGGCGAGCTCTTCGCGACATGCGAGACTTTACCCTCACCTGTGGCAAACTGCACCAATCAGACAGACAGGAGTATGTGCACATCCAGTGGCAGGATGCGGAGCCCTGCTTCAACAAGGGGTGAGTCATTTGCATGTTACGAAGGACTGAGCGCGTGATTGGTGTCTTAGAGTTCACCTGACAAATAATCAAATAATGTGTCAGCAGAGTGGTCAATCATCTATTACTGTGTTACTTGTAAACCTTTACTGAAGTGCAGTGGTGGTTTTATTGCTCCTGCTCTCGTCCATCTGTCTCCACTCTTCTGACTCACAGCATAATCAGCCCCATTGATGGAAAATCAATGGAGTCGATTACTTGTGCCAAGACACACCAGCGGTTAGAGTATCGAGCTAATGGAAAGGTCATACGTTGGACTGAGGTACCCACCCACATAGCTACTGTTGCCACTGAGATATTATCTGTACTTTATGGAGGCACTTTATGGAGGCTCCATTTTTGGCTCTGCAGGTGTTCTTCCTTCAGAGAGAGGAGCAGTCGAATGGGCCAAATGCTAATGCCAACCATAACCGCTTGACGGAACGGCTGGCACGAGCCTTCTGCCTGGCCCTGTGCCAGTCCTTGAGTCTGCTAAAGGAGGATGGCATGACCAAACTAGCATTGCGGGTCACATTGGACGGGCAGAAGGTGAGGCCTTTTCAAAGAAGCAACGAATTTTCAGTTGATGTAAACAGTCATTCATTCAAAAGGTTGACATCACTCGTTTTAGGGATGCCGCACTGTAATATCAGATTGTATCACACTAAATCACAGCATGCCATATTGCATCATTAAATTGTTGGATTGTGACTAGCGTGTTAGCTGGGGGGGGTAACATATTAGCTAGTGGTTGGAGCAATTGGTTAAAACCCTGTGAAGCACATACGCTGTGTGGCCAAAAGTATGTGGTCACATCTGCATCACATGTGTGCGGACGGAAAAATGTTTGTAAAATGAATATATAGTAATATGGAACTGGAAGAATATAATTTTCTAAAGTCTTCTCTTAATAGGCTGTAGCAATAACCTTACCCTTCACTGGTACCAATGTACAGCCCAGAAAAACAGCCTTAGGCTGGCGTACTCATGGTGTCCGATTAGTTCAACAGACTGTTAGATAGTGAAATGTGGTTCAACACTTCAGAGAACACATTTGAACTGCTGCAGAGTCTAGTGGCGGCTTTCTAGCTGATGCTTTTGCATAGTTATCTGCTTGACTATGGAAACCCATTCTAAGAAGTTCCCACTGCACCGAGGCAGTTTGGAACTCTGTGAGTGATGCAGAGGACATGTGAGTTTGTGTGTTTTATCGCTTTGCGGTGGAGCTGTTGCTGCTTCTAGATGCCTCTATTTCACAATAATAGCACTTACAGTTGACCAGGCAGATCTAGCAGGGCATATCACAAACTGAGGCATCCTGTTACAGTGCCACTGAGTACTTACTCAACTGCTAGGGTTTGCCTGTGGGGTTTGCTTGACTGTGTGTTTCATTGAATACATCTGTTAGGAATGGGTGTAGTCCAAACACCTGGAGACAGTAATTAGTAGGAGTAAGTCTACAGAGGTGTAGACTGTGAAACTCAGAAGTTGATATTCCCAGTACCTCATATTTGGAAAGCGGCGACTAATTATCTGAGGCAGAAAATTACGGGGAGACTCCAACAGTTTTTCTAAACTTCATTACAATGAAGACTTGAAGACAATATGGTGACTTGGTAATTAAAATGTTACCACAGTCAAACATGGTTTGATGTGAAATGCCTCCACTTAGATACACTTGGTCAGCATTGTTCACAACAGTGCTGATAGGAAGCAGACATCTGTGTCTGGTTCCTCCAAAACCCTCTGAGGCAGTTATTACATGAAATGGTTACAGACATGCTAGTTTTAGAGTAGTCTTACTCTAATAAAAAAACTATATTGGCAAAAGTATTGGGATACACCTCATAATTATTTTTTTTTTTTGAAAATGTGTTTCATTCAAACCCATTCCCATGTGTTTAAACTCAAGTACCTAGCCATGCAGTCTGCCTTTACAAACAGTGAAAGAATGGGTCATTCTAAAGAGTTCACTGAATGAGTGTGGCACTGTAATAGGATACCACCATTACAAGAAGTGAAATTTCTTTCCTAGTGAGATGTTCCATGATCAGCTGTCTGTGGTATTATTGAAAAGTGGAAGCGTTTAGGAACCACATAAAAAAAAAAAACAGAGCGGCGTTGGCGGGTGCTGGGCTGCATGAAAGTGCATAGAAGTTGCCAACGGTCTGCTGAGCCAGTAACTGCAGAGTTCCAAACCTCCTCTGGCATTAACATCAGCACAAAAACTGTGCACCAGAAGCTTCGGGGCCGAGCAGCTGCATGCAAGCCTTACATGGAATGGTGTAATGTGCCACTACTAGACTCTACTGGAAAAAACTAAGATCAGTGTCTGACATCACAAAGACCTCACAAATGCTCCTATAAAGAGCTAATGTAATGTGCAGGTGTCCCGATACTTTTGTCCATATAGTGTTTTTTAAGCTGTAGTAATGTGAACTAGCACCCAGAGAATCTTTTTAGTTCAATTTCCTACTGGTTTACCATTATCAACATCACGTTACAACAGAAAGCAGTGTTTTCAAGTCTAGAATCGTTTTGGGTGGTAAATAAAATGTGACCTCTGGTTACTATCAAGACAACTGTAAAGAATATGAAAGTCAGAAAATGTCTCTATAACATTATACATTTCTCCAAACAACTTTTGGAATCATATTTTATTCATTAAAGAGCCATAACATGTACAACTACTGCCATTGAAACGTACTGCACAGATACATACATACATCTGTTCAGATTACAATTAAACCCCACCTATTCACACTGAAGTTATAAGGAGTGTTTCGAACTGTGCTGCTTTCTGAATGGGTCACTACACAGGACAGCCAGTCAGAACAGAGATCATTTACATATTTCAGTCATAAAAGGCACAGTAACTTAAAACATACTTAAAGCTATAGGAAAAAGAGACTGTTGAGTTGTTAAATGCTCTTAATGTTTATTTAAAATGATTACATACAAGAAACATGTAGGACATGGGCTTTTATTAGTAACTAATTGTTCCCAAAAAACCTGAATAAAAACAGCCTGTTGAGTGCTGGGATAGGCTTCAGCATCCTCTGTGACCCTGCAGGCTTAGTGGCTTACTCAGAAGGTGAATGAAATGAATGAACAGTTATTGTTGAAGAAAATAAGAATGAAGCACAGGAGTAATAAAGACCTGAATAGGTCAAAAGACATACGACTGAAACAAAAACCTAAACTAAAATACCACAGTGTACTTCTACTGCAGTGGGTCGCACCGTCACCTCATAGCGAGATGGGCCTGAGGTAGACGGTGTATGGAGTTTGCATGTTCTCCCTGTCTCTGGGTGGGTTTCCTCCTACAGTCAACAGACATGCAGTCAGGCAAACTGGGGATACTAAATTGCCCCCCTAGGTGTGAGTGTGTGAGAGAATGTATACGTCTTGTGTGTCTGCCCTGTGCTGGCCCTGTCCAGGTCGGTTCCCGCCTTCATCCTGTTAAGGGCTGAGGCTTCACAGCATCCTCTGTGACCCAGCAGGCTAAGTGGCTTAGAAGATGAATGAAATGAATGAACAGTTACCATTGTAGGAAATGCAAATTAACCACAGTAGTGTGAAGACCTCAGTAAGGAGACTCTATGCTTGTATATATATGGTCTCACGTTTTATCCTGAGCTGTTTGTTCTGTCCATTTCAGATGGAGTTTCTGGCAGGCAGTAATGGTCAGCCTATGCCGCAGTGCTACCACGACAGTCTCAACCAGTCATTAACAGCAGTGGTACAGAGTGTCTCTCAGCGCCAAGGACACGCTGCCCTGCAACTAGAGCTCATTTTCTACATCCTGGAGGATATATCCTAGAGAACACCTTCCACCATGCTGCCATCTGTCTGGTCATTCACAGCTGGAAGAAACAGAAGACATATTGCGCCCAAAGGCATAATCCAAAGCTCGTCCTAAACCTTGATCTTGCTTATTAGGTGACTGGAAAGAGTCGCAATGGCAGATTTACATTCTCCGCCTTCGTGTAACACCGATCTCCATATCTCTCCTATAGCTCTTGTAGGTGTAGACTGAAGCCAGTGGATTCATTCTAAAATGAATCATGTTAAATCATGTCACCAGCAGCAACTGTTCTGTTGCTTTGTAGACCAGTAGCATTATCTGTACATGTTTAGGGTGCCATATGCGGTTTTTGAAATGGACTTTTCCATACAATTAACATGCATGTTGTGCAAAACACCATGGAAATTAATGACCAAAGGAATCAGAAATGAATTGAATGATAATAGCATGATGTAAAACTGGATCACGTTCTTTTTTTTATCATGACTACTTTGCTTCCATGGATAGTTTGTCATGTTGATCCTGATTTGTAGATAATCGGGAACCTTCCCTGTGTGTCACTATACAAATACCATTGACTTCTGCGGCTGTACAAACATCAGGCTTAACTTCATGTTCCACATGAAATGAATCGGTTGGGCGTGGCCTGACCTCTGCCCTACATTCTCCTGCACTAAAAAGCAGAAGCTGAAAAGCAGTTAAGTGTACGGAGCAGTAAATGATGATCATAATTTGCTCATATCCACTAAATGGATCGAGTTTCTTTCCCTGTACGTACTCATTGACCCTGCGTCTTACTCTTTCACTTGCACACACGCGGCGTAGGATGCTTGCTGAACTGCCAGCTGCGCATTAGAGTCTCTGTTGCCCCTTTCAGACAGAAGAGAATGGAAGTCTTGTTTACATCCTACATGCTTGACATAATTGAGATTGCAGAGACAAGGCAAAGCATGCAGTGGGGACACCAAAACAAAGGGATGTTGCTCAACCAACTGATTCGAAAGTAACAGTTCTTGGTGCATTGAACCACCGGAACAAGCGCTGCAAGGCAAATGAAATTAACATTCAACACAGAGCTAAAGGGATTGTGAAATGATGTACGTTACGCTGAGGAAATGTGGAGAAGGATGTTAAGCGAATATGCTAATAAACTCAAGAAAACTAAAATATTCATTTGGTCCCATTTTCAAATGGAATTTATTTGAAGTTCAAGTCAATATACTTGAGTAACAAAAATTTAGAACCCTACAGTATCAATCCCATTAGTTTTGACGGTAAACCTACAGTATTTACAGTTGGAGCTCAAGTTGACTTAGAGGAACTGTACAGTGCTGTTTGTCATTGGGGAGTCTGAGTGAGGACAGGGAGTAAGGAGTGCATCCACTCTGCTCGTGAAAAGGTGAGCAACATCAGTGAAGATTATATCCAGTCAACATCTCTGCTCTTCTCTTCATACATCGTGCTCAGTATTTATTTTCTTTAGATTAACAATTAAAATTAAAGACAAAAAAAAACAAACAAAACGACAACAATACAAACAGGGATCCCAGACTCATTCATCTCCCCATGTATTTGTGCATTATTAAAACTACAAAATAAAGAAGAACAAAATACACAGTGAGAAAAACAGTCCCAAAACACTCTTTGGAATCCATGGCGTTTTGTGCAGGCACTCGTGGTCATGCGTTTTGGATGTTCTTCTCTTGCCCGTCTAGGCTTTCTTCATCTTGCCGCTGTTGGAGGTTCCGTTCTCGTGGTGCTTCTTCCCCTTGGTCAAGCCATTCTCGTGGTGCACGCCATTGCCATTAGAAACTACAGAAGCACCATTGGCAACAGCGCCGTTGGAGAAAGTGCTGTTGGTCTTGCCGTTCAGACTTAGCTGCTCGGCACTCTTGGGCAGCCGCTTGCCCTTTACGTACGCCTGGTACCAGAAGTTGGAGAAGAGAATGAAGAAGAAGGTGCCATACATCCAAATGAGGTGGACGATAAGAGGCATCTGATAACCACAGCTGTCCATGAAGTAATACTGTGTAGCATGAAGGGACACCAGCACAAACTGTGTCTGGAAAAGCAGAAGACAGAAACCAGAACCAATCAGAGGCCAACTAAAAGACCAAACTCTGAGAAGTTAGCAATTCTGTTTTTAATTTACAGCCAAATAAGATTTTCTCTCTCGCTATTTTTCCCTATAGCTTATATGGAAGAACAACAGCCGAGGATTTACCAAACGAGCTTAACAACCTCAACAACCTTTCCCCATCTTCATATTAAATAGAAAACAGCTCAAGGTCATTCCAGACCAGAGGTCATCAATTCAGGACATGTAGAGCCATAGTCCAAAGCAGATTGCCCTGCTCTGAATCAAGTGTGATTTAACAGGAAGATAACAATTTTGTGCTGGGCTAGAATTCATGACCTTTGGTCTAGGCTGGTTGTTCACAGCTCCAGTCCTGCAGTCCCTGCCCTGCACCGCTGCATATATTTCCTGCCTCAACAGACATATCCCAGCTCATCGACCGATTAGCAAGCCCCTCGTGAGTTAGATCAGGCTTGCTGGGGCAGGGTTTACTTGAAACAGTCTAGGACAGGGGGTGCTAAGGACAAGAAGTTGAAAGGTTCTAGACCAGCGGTTTTCAATTCTGGTCCTGGAGGACCCGCTGCCCTCCACGTACCTGAATGAACAAACCCAAACTCTTCCCGAGTTGCATTGGGTGTATTTTGGCAGGAAGACACAAAAATGTGCAGAAGCAAAGGGGTCCTCCATGACCAGGGTTGGGAACCACCCTACTAGACCATCAGGACACATCATACATTTGATAGAAATCAGAATGTTAAATGGAATGGCCCATAGAAGTACTCGCTAGTACACACTCTGATTCCGGCCTTTCCTGAGCATACTACAGCTAGCTAGTTTTTTATCCTCTGCCATGTTAAATAGTCGTGAATGCCATAGGGCCCTTGTGTACCTCTACAGGAGCCCTGTAACAAGACTTTAATAAAATTACCAGCTGGATGGCGGTCATGTATTTCTTCCACCAGAGGTATTTCTGGAATCGAGGTCCTGCAGCAGAGAGGCCATAGTAGAAATACATGATCACATGGACGACAGAGTTGACCATGGCATGGAACGATCCCATTCCACCTGCAGAGATACTCACAAAGTCAGGCACATAATCCAATTTACTAGTCAAGCAATCATGATATTAATAATAATTGGTTAATAATGACAAGCCTAAGCAGCTTGCTACTACTCACCAGGAGCAAAGCTGACACCCCACCACCAAGTCCAGGGCATGAAAGAATGGTGGAAGATGTGCAGGAATGTAATTTGGCTGTGTTTCTTACGAAGCACAAAAAACACCTAAACAAACAACAATAATTACACTTAAGCCCGAATGACTTGCACAAGATACGGAATGCTATTTATGGTGGGTATAAACACAAATCTTACTGTATCCATGAGTTCGATGAACTTTGAGAAAAGGAACAACCAGGCCACTCTGACCATCTACAAAATAAAAGTCTCTTTAAAACAATGCACTGTGTTATCACAAATACTTCAAATTCAGTATTTCTAGTATCTTACCCTCAGTCCTTGAGGACTGTCAGAGTAATCAACTGGGTCGCATCTCCACGTATACCCTGTGAGCCACCCTGACATCAGGAACTAGAAAGCAAAATTGTCCAATGTTATTCATAGTAAATAAAGCATGCTTACTACACTTCTCTGTAAAATAATAATAAAAAAAAAAACCAAGTATTTAAACAGTACTGATGTAACAGCATGAAGTTATAATAAGGCTCATATCTTAGGTCATAAATCTTTACTACATGCTTTCTATCATTTTGGCTTCCACTGCAGTTATAAATTAAATGTACCAGTATTAACGGGAACAGTACTGAAGTCAGAGAGCACCCTTCGTTTATTTCATTTCCAGTTATATTTCCAACAATAGAAGATATTGATTTATTCAGCATCAGAAACGCAAAATGACATGGAAGCTTCCACAACTAGATATTTCAGTATGTTTCAGGATTGCATTTGTGCACCAGTTTGCCTTCACTTTGAGAGACTTGCAGTCAACTAAACATCACACTTTAGTTGCAGTATTTACTGTGGACATCCTTTTAGTATAGTTTCTATTTTTTTAAGGAGGCGTGCTATTCAGTTTTTAAAGAAATCTGCAGTCACATTTTTCCACACCGTAAAAGTTCAGTCTTAGAAATTAGTTGCATTTTTTGCTTCTCATCTGAATAAGCTCAAATACAATGAACAATGCTAAGGTCTGACCTCTGGGGTAGTCAGTCCATTGTTCTGAGAACACCAGAACCTTTTTTTGTTTGAACTGCAAGATTTTGTCCTTTTTGTCCATTTCCTTTTCTCTGTAACGGCTTGACAGCTACACATCCTTCTAGACCCACACTGATGAGCTGTCTGAGGGATGGCCAGAAACAGCTGTGTATTTATTTATTTCAAATTTGAGGAAACAATGGAGCTTAATTTTCCTTCCTCTCAATCCCCTTTCAAAAATGACCACTTCAGGTACAGTTTAGCAGAAGGAAGACTTGGTGGTCTGTCAGGTCTTGAGTGGTTGTTTGGATCGGCAATTTCGTTATACCTTTTAGTAGTATTTTTTTAACTTCAGTTTTGGAAACACCTGACTCGAATAACTACTGTGTAATGGCAATTTAGACTGGACCAATAAAAGAAATAAATAACTAAGGGTGGTCTCTGACTTTTGCACACTAATGTATGTATAAGGACTCGACAGGCCACAACTCTTTGAGTTCTCACCTCATACACAATGAACATAGACAGGAAAACCAAAGAGAAGTTGTAGACAATCATAGGCCCTTTAAGTTGGAAGGGCTTACGGTTGGCCATTATCCGAGGGCCTGCATACAGTACGAAGAACACGTAGGCGAACAGAACTGCAGTCATGTTGACTGGACTGTGCATCAGTGGGTAGCTCAACACCCGTGGGTCTGAGATAGAAACACAACAAACAGCAACACATTTAGTGATCTTTAGTGAGAACAAACATGATTCACATATTTCTGATAGCAACAGGTTTCCTCCTCCCAGGCTAATACTGAAAAGGGTATTCCTTAGACACGGAACTGTTTCAAACAGATGTTTATTCCCAATGGAATGCATTGTTCGGAGCTGGATTCATTTTATCCAGGGAGGTGCTGCAATTTGAGTTAATCCAGTATGAATGTGCAATGTCTGCAATTTAACAGGTCTGTCGAGTAGTAACTCCAGAGCAAATGACCTTCTATGATTCACTGATGCAGGAGCTCGCTCAGTAATAGTAGTCAGATCTGAATAGTAACTAAACCCAGTAACAAAGGGACCTCTGTTTTTTGGTGACCAAGAAACAAGACTAACCACTAAACAGAGCCTGACTTGTCTTAATTCCAGTTCAAAACAAGACTACTGAGATTCATAACATTTTTGGAGAAAAGGAGACAGAATTATTCTATTTGGAATTTACTGGAAGTTAGTTTTGTTGTTTAGGCTGTTGTTAGGGTAGGACTGGCTAAGTAGAGTAATTTAGGGAAATTATCCCCTTGCAAATTCCTAGCTGAATTCCCTGGAAATTATGTTACTGGTCCTCAGAGTGAAATTTATCCATCTTGAATTAGACCTTATAATAGACTGAATGTGATTTTTACTATGTAAATGTTTGCATGGTGCCCAGTTTGTCATTTCTCATCACTTTGATCATCTACAACATAATCCCAGGTTGACAGCACAAGCATTTTCACTCTAACAGTCACTAGCAGGTCATTTAAAGCTAGGATGAATCTACATACAGCAGATTTATTTTACAAAGCAGGATTGCCCAGTTAGCCAGATGAGTTAAACCTGAAACATGAGAAGGACGCCAAAAGGGGACGAGCCTTTGGGCAATCCTGACTCTGGATTTAGGTTATAAGGATTTTACTGGGCACATACCTCTCCATTCTAGGAGCTTGTTGTACACTTCCAGCACTCTGTCTGTGACCGTCTCCAGCATTTTCACCAACTTCTGGACTACTTCTAATTAAGTGCAAAAAAAACCTGTGGAAAAAAAACAAAACAAGAGGAGCTGTTACAGTCCACTTCATGCAACGAATTCACAAGTGTGCACACGGGGTAAATAATTACACTTTATTACATTAGTCCCACAGGGGCTTATAAACAGAGAACACCCTCTGAAGGAAATCAGAGAGTGGAAGCAGTCATCATAATGACGTGCATGCTGGAGCCATGTGATACGGCTGCCTGGGAAAAAAAAAAAAATGAGGTTAACTAGTGACTCTGCCTGCTCTTTCTCTCCCATATCCCTCCTCCCTCTAAACAACATCCCTTCCTTTCTTCCTCTCGGCAGACATGGCCTGATGCTGACAGGGAGGAGCTACAGCTGGGAGGAAAAAAAAAAAAAACAAGCAAAAACGCAGAGCTGGAGTGTGTGCCGTTCTGACCTTTAGTTCTGTAGAACAAATGCTCACATAAAAACCTGACGTAAGATAAGTTACAGAAGGCAATAATGATTCTTTGACAAGCCTCAACACCACATTTAGGACTGTAAGAAAGCTTACTCTTATCGCTCCGGCTGAGTCACTGCCATGGTGTAGGCAAACAGAGGAGGGGTGCAGGTGTGGCTTAGGGAAGGAACGACATGGAGTGCGGGATGGAATGTAATCAGTATTAAGAATTCCGTCCTGGCTCTAGGGGCTCTCGAGCCTGCAGCGGAACCCGCACATTCGTAGCAGATGTCGTGCAAGAGCTAAAGACAAGAGGCGTGCTACAGTGTAAAGTCGCATACCACGACCTCCTACGTCACCAGAGGCTCTCTACTAGCCAGCCCTTACGCCTCCATGCACATAACTGATCATCTTTTGTGCTAGAGACACCATATCCTTCCTTTTGCTTTCTCATTTTCTGATGGGTTCAAAAGTACAGATTATTCTACAATTACAAAGTCACACAACAACTACGATTTCTAGGGTTACAAAACATCGGCATGGTCATTCTGGGTTGGCGCGCTAACTTTGAGGACAAGGTCATCAGCAGCACGCTTTCATACAACGTGTTATAGGTTTACTCAGGTCATTTCCAACTACCTCTAAAAGTGTTATCACCTGGAATGGAAAGAATTTCAGTAGCAAAGGAGGAAGGATTGAAAAGCTAGGGCCGGAACGTCACGTGTGACCAGATCAGGGAGCAAGCTACAATGTAATACTGTAGCCATGTATGGGAAACACAGGTCACGGCCTTTAAACATCTAAACATACTCCCGCTAAGAGGGGCCAATATGAACTCATATTTCCATCTTCAGGCCGTAATAAAGACACAATTTCATTACTGCCAGAAAAAAATAATAAAATCTTGTTACAGCAAAGTTAATGGGTTAATAATGGAACACAATAAGTCTCCTAAGTCCCCACACTTCCACCCTAAAATCCAAATGCTTGTATCGTGTTTCTATGACTCCACAGCTGCAGCACAAAAAAAGCCTTTACATGGCACATTTCATTGACAGCTCAACTACTAAACCCAAAATTATTTCCAGCTACTGCCATGCTGAATTTGATTATCACTAAGGGATACAGCTGATGCTCATAGTATGAGTAACGTTAGCACTGGAGGACGCCTTCAGAGGACTACAACGGACAGTGCTCTCGAGAGAACTATGTATAAATTATCAAGCAACAAACTGTCAACAGCAACAGCAGAACGGAAAGCTCCAGTTCCCCCTGAAACCAGATCTAACTTGGTCAGAGGATATGGAACATGTAGCCACTGCTCTCACTGGACGCTGCAGATAAAAAAGAGAAATTTAAAAACTGCAGACGTCATGTTCACCCAACACAATATTCCTGTTTAGGATCATGGGAATACAATAAAAACAATACAGAGTTATTAAATTACTGAAACAGGATTAAACATGCATATTTTAAATGGGTGTAGGGGTGATGACAACATAGCCATGCTCACGTTAGCTGAATACTTCATCAGCTGTTACAGGGCAGTTTATCACTCGCTCACAACACCAGCTTAACCACTTCATACAACAGATGAAGCTTTAGCATATCTCAGCAAAACAGACAGTCCTGCATACCATAGTTCCCTAGATCGTTTCACGTGAGTGCCATCTAAGATGCTGTTGGAATGGTTGGCGTAGGTCCCGCATAAGCACTGAAAGATTGTCAAGTTATGACAATGACTAGTTTTCAGCTAGCTGGTGATATGAATCAACCAGCCCACATTTGTTCACATGCGGTTACCAGGTTCAGTCACTTTCAGGTCTTATTCCATATGTTATAACTGTAAAACAGCTTTGTGAGCAGAATTTAAAACACAGAGACAATACTGGCTTTATGGAATCAAGCATTAGGAAACTCAGGATGAGATTAATCTAATAACATATAGCAAACAAATAAAGTCTATAGTCCACGCCCAGCAAGATAGATGCAGGGGTGTGAGCGCTTATAGTCTATGATGTTGGGCAATGTTTGTCAGATTTATAGCTCCTTAAAATTTATTGATTGCACTGTTTGTCCTCTTTTGGAGACTGCTGGACATCCTGCGGAACTTCCTGAGAACTAATCAGTAGGTGCCTCTAATCTTAACATCCGTGCACGTCTCTTGAGCACATGAATAGTTACACATGCGTATACACACCTGCCCTAATCTAGGCAGATCTGGCAGGCTTTGCGCAGTCAGATGTACTATATCACGGTAACATCAGGTTCTGCAGAAAAAAACGTCACAGAAAGATTAGAATTTCTAAAAAGCTGACAAAGTGTTCTGGTGGAAGAAACTAAATTGCAGCCACTGCTCTGAACTAAGGCTAAACTATCTATTCCAAATATTCGCTCATGCTAGATATATCAGGGGGGCAATAAATGATTCACTTCTACAGAGAAAAGAAATTATTATTGACCTGGAATGTGTGTTTGTAGACTAATGTACAGGAAGTCACTTGTGGTGAATATTTCCATCTTTATTTAATTAATTTTAAACAGGCAGCACAGTGGACAACACCATAGGCCCACACAAAGAAGGTCAGAGATTTCATTCCCCTTCCAGACAGGGACATCACTGAATGAGTCCCAATGTTTCATTTATACACGGCATTCACATAAGTGGCTCTGGAGAAGAGCATTTGCTGTACATTACATTACAATATCAATCATGACTGCACAAGTGTCACACGATTTGTTAAATATGTGCTTTGGCAATAAATATTTCCTGTAAAGGCACTACATAACTTAAATACAGCATGAAGTATTAAGGTTGTGGTTAGAAGGCGTCAGTCAGAAGAACAGATGTTCAGGCATGCATGTAAAGTTAGTCCGCCAACACAACCGAATTAATTGGAGGCAGGATTGATTAACCAAATTGGGTAATTATGACTAACTGTAATTATTGGGCTTCCATATGGAGCGGCCTCATTTCAATCCAATTTGCTGCCTAACCTAGCGAGCCACTGGAGACGTCAGTACAAAGCTGAAGTCAACTTCCTGTCGGCTTCTTCTTCACTTTTTCTTGTCCAGCTTAACATGATGCAGCAGTTACCTTCTGGCACACACGAAGCTAAAGAGAAGCTCAAACTGTGCTATGACTGGGAGCGGTTTCAGAATGCTCAGCGGACACGCCCCCATCATTTCAGAGCACTGCATGATGCTTTTATTTATTTATCTATTTTTTTTACCCCCAAGGAAAATTTTACATACTTGACAATACTTTTTATTTATTTAAATTTGCCTGAGTTGTTAAAAAAAACACTTTACACAAAAATCTCAGTTGAGGTTGACCAGATTTGATATTCTCTGGAAGAGCAGAATGCTTAAGGGCTACTAAGCAACAGTGTCACACTATACGAATTTTGCCAGTGCAGGTGGATCTCTTCTCGATTTCTGTATTTTAATATCTGTATGAGTATCAGCATCTGCAAATGTGTACATGAAATATGTCTGCACCTGCCCACCATTTCCATATCTGTGAATCTCTGATAGAAAGACAGTGTTGTTTATTATCTATTCTAATGAGTCAAATAAGGCTTACTCTGGTTGACGCTTCTGTGCTCTCACAATACTTTCTCAGCACTGCATGTCATGGCTGCATCACATGACTAGTTATTTTTCCATCTTTTAATTATTCATCCTTAGGATAATTCATCTTTTACCTGCTTTGTGCTAACTTAGCTTCCTGTACGGATTACAGTGTGATTTAAAACTTGATATTCACCAATGTTTAATTAGTGTTAATTATCAGTACCTAACTAGAAACTCCACATCTGTGCCTCACTACTCTAACCATGCTGTTAAAAGACCAGGGAGGTGGTGTTAACACTGTCCACAAAGCCACAAGCGGCAAGAGTCATAAAGGGCCTTGGGGCCCTCTCAGCACCAGATAGGGCGAGTGCCCCAGACTTTCCCAGCTGCAGGCTCATACATATGCTAGAGCTGATTCTGAGATAAGATGTGTAAAGCAATAGCTGCATCACACGCCCAGCATCTGCCGCTTCTTATGGAGACCAATCCTACCCAAAGCAGATTGCAGCATAAACGTCTGGTGAGCTAATCCGCACTATAACATAATTCCCCGGGTGTCTGATGTAACCTTTGCTACACACCATTGTTCAGAAGGTAACTCGGAATAAAGCCAGGACTTGTACATTGTGCTTCTAATACTTCCAATGCTTAATAAAACGACTTTGAAGTTCTCTCTCCTTCGAGCTAATAATCCAATTCCAGACAGTTTTAGAAAGAGCTGAACAATTTCCAGCCGGCTGTATTATTAAAACCTGGAACAAGAAAATGGAACACTTGGTCAGAGATACTGTACAAGTATACTCGGTGCTCTGGCCCTTCAGTGTGTTTGACTTCACCAGCAGGCGTGAAATGACATGGTTGCCAATGGAGACAGAGGAACCACCCTGCTCTGTGCATGCCTGTCATGTGATTATGGTCCATCAGGGCAAACCATAAAGAGAATCCAAAAAGTGCACAGCATTTCCTAACCTCTCAGTCATGTGAGTTTGACCACAACAAGCCGTCATCTCACTGAAGGCTTATCAAGCTACAAAACAAACTTCAAAGCATGACTGTTAAGTGTGACATTGCTTAAGCAAAGGCACAAAATGAAGGGTGAGGCTCAGGCTAGCCGCAGTAAAGTCGTCCTGTCAATGAATCATGCAGTGGAAAAAAAAAAGGGCCATGGTTTGGAGTTAATGATGAACAGAGGGAGGAGAGAGTATCCCAGAGAATCAAGCCAGTGAGTCTATTAGGCAAACACAGGGACCTGCGTCTGTTAATGGGCGTGACGGCTACAAAGACAATCTTACTGATTTACAACAAACACAGCAGGGGAAAAAAGCCATCACCCAGCAACCATCTAAACCGATCAGGATACAGTGTGTTACACTCCATGAAGAAGTGGCACTAGAGGAGGAAAAGTTTGGGAATGCAGTAAGCGGAGGGTCTTTCACACCTACAGAGGTCTTGTGTGAATCTTTGTAGTGTAGAAAAAGTTTAACTCACCTTCAGGTCAGTTTCCCCTTTTCCCCCCTTCAGAGGTTGTTAGCGAGTGCCAGCGTGCCCAAACAAGTCCTGCTCTCCTGATACCGATGACAAATAAGGCCTGGGCAGCAGCAGAGAGTCTGTGAAAGCGAGAGAGAGAGAGAGAGGGAGAGGAAAAGAGGGAAAGGCAAAGAGAGGAAAAGGAGAGAAGGAGTGAGAGATCTGCCGGGGTGACTGGTACTGCTGGCCTCAGACTCCTCCCACCCTGACTCACCCAGTGGATGAATAACTGGCTCACGGACAGAATGTGAGCGAGAGAGGGAGAGGAAAAAAGAGCTGTGTGTGTGTGCATGTGCGTGTACAAGTGTGTGTGTGTGGGCCAAGTGTAAACGAGAGAGAGCAAAAGCAGGAAGAACTCGAGTGTAGTAAAGCAGGCGCTTTTTAACCGATGGTGGTGAAACAGGAAAGAAATGTGAGTGGCTGGTTAAATGGTGACGGCACCGGCTGACGGCTACGGTGTTCCTGCCCTTCTCGACACGCCCCGCCTCTTTTCTCCTGTCCCATCCTGCCGAGGCACAGCCGTGGTTTCCATTACAGATTGAGTGGGTGGGGACATTTTTCAAAATGAAGTTCTGAATTCAGTGTTAGTTAGAGAGGGGTGAGGAAATCACTAAGGTGCAGATCTACTCTTGTAATGAACATGACAGAAACAAAATTGCATGGTGGGCTGCTGGTTAAAGACTCCTCTATTCAAACATGTGTTTTATTTTTAAAGGTTTGAATGGTTCTCTGATGCCTTATTTTGGTTGTTTAGACCAATGTTGGTATTGCACAGAGTTCACATTTTCCATTAATAAAAGCAAAGCTTTCTCATTAAAAAGCAATATGTGTATCACTGTGGTGGCTCAGTTTTGTATATCACGAACATGCTTGAGCCCATAACTAGAGATAGGTATGAACAGTACTAAATGGGTACCGGTTCTTGACTGGTAGGTACCAAAATATCAAGACGTTCCTGGACAAATGATGCTGCTATCTGTATTTATGTAAGGCTCATTCTACATAGCAGGCACTTCGTATATGGTTGATGCTAATGTGAATCAAAGAGAGGGGGATCCTTGCTTATTGATATACTAAGATATGCTAACAGGATTACAACTTGATGAGAGGAAACTAGCCACAGAGCTAATGTGACTTACTGCTGTGAGATGGTATGACTATGCAGTATGATGCTAGCTAAAATAAATAATATAGGCATTTAAAATGACAAAAGTGGCAAATTTAGATTCCACTAGCTCCAAAGCGCACAGAAGAGGCTCATTGCCGTTCACAGGAGCCGTTTCAGTTTGAGACTTGAATTTGTGTTCTGTCCTTATTAGTGCTAACAGATCAGGCTTAGGCTATTTTTGCTTTTGCTTCAATGTCAATGTCAGCACAAGAAGCTCAGAGTTTAGAAAAAAAGACTAAACAGATTTACAGACAACCATGCACGTTCATTTAGGCTGACTGACAAATTTAGAGAAAAGGGGAGGCAAAAGATGTATTCACAATTAGCATATTCATGAATCACTGCATTCCTACAGAGTTATGCATTACATTCACACAATCCCAATACTGGTCATATGAAGGAATGCCAAAAAAAACAACAAATGAGTCATTTGATGAGATTTTGGGAGGAGGACTACTCCTGATAGTTAGGCATGCTCTGATATAGGAATTGTGTTTTGACTATTTTTCATCTACTATGCAGTGATGTTACAATTTATGGTCTACAATGTTGAAACAGGGACTAAATAAACCTGGACATTGGCATTACAAAGTAACAACACTTTTAGAAAGTTTAATAAGGACTGTCTCAGGGATGCCCAGACAGTTCACAGACCTGTCTTAGAACAATCACCCCTTCATGTTTACAAATCAACATGTAAATCTGAGTCTGGGGAACCAGAAGTGGTGCTTCTATGGCACTGCAGGCCATTACATGCAACTTTTAATATGATGTTACAATCAGGCTACCACATAGGGTTATGCTTATAACAGCATTCTGTTTTTGGGTATGTGCATGCTGACTTGCCAGTGGGACAGGGGTAGATAGGGAGTCATTTCTGAAACCAAAACTATGCCCTTGTACTCAGGGGTGAGCTGCAGAGTGCAGCCTGGCCCACAGCTTTCCCCCCGGCCTGCGCCCATAGTATTATTCACCAGCTGAGGGCGAGCGATCAGTAGCCACACTGTTGACGTGAAGAGGCCTATTGTACTGCACCAGCCGCCTAGAGGAGCTGGGGGGGTCACAGAAACACACCCACAGGCACAAAGCTTCCATAAACATATACACTCACACGCCCCTAAACATACTAAGCGTCTTCGTAACCCGATGCTGCTCAGCAGGACTCAGTTAGCAGCTATGCTGGCCACAATTACTCCGAACCAGTAGACCAGAAAGAATCACCAGCGATTATCAAAGCATCTTGGAAAACTATGAGGCCTGAATAACCCAAGATTAAAATACCAATCATGTTATGCATGATGCATTCTACTATTACAATAACAAGTATAATTGGGTTTGGTTGATCAGCAGCTACCCTGCCCATAAATCTGACGTCATTAAAATGCAAGTCAGAGGATTACCGTTATTTTGAAAAGCTCCAGCCATAAAACTTACAATAGCAGCAGAAAGTCTGAATGAGCCAAAGAGGGTATGCCATTAAAAGCATAAACCTATGGATGTGCATCTGATGCTTTTTGTTGGAGGAAAAACAGAAGAGACTTACAGACGAGGTTTAGTTATTATGTAGGGCTTATTATTATGTAGAGTTAATTATCTAGGACTTCGTTGTTAAGCTGCAATTGTAAATTCACAGTAAATTAGGGAAGAGAGAGGTGGAAATCAGGTGTTCGGCTTCCACTGAGAGATATTCACCTGTCCTATAAAAACAGTACAGTTTCTCAGACACCCAGAGCCTGTCAGACCAGTCTCTCTACTCCCAGAGGATGAACAAGACACAGAGAAAGAGGGAGAGAGAGGGAGAGAGACAGGGAGGAAAAGCTGCTCCCTTTTCTCACTCTCTGCCCCACCTTCTAGCTGCCAGAAGAGCAGGCCTCACCGGAAAACATCCACTCCTCCTTCCTCCCGCTTCCCCTTACTCCAGATTAAAATGCAAAATACATGAACAACCTTCTCTTGTAAAAACACACCTTCTTCACATTAGACAGCAATACTGGTTCTGGACTGTTCTTTCAAACCCCTTTATGGTGCTGAGTCTGGCATCTGAATTTGGATAAATTGGAGTATAAGGCTTTACGGCTTGGAGTGAACTTTACAACGGTAGTGACAGGAACCAGTGGTCGCAATGTCAATAATGCATATAAATCTGTTTTATTTGCTAATTAAAAACCTTATCTCTGTGAACTATATCTCTATAAACCATGGTGCAACAATGTCTCAGGCATCAGGCAATACATATTCATCAACATATTTCATGTAGGCCTAATGATTTTCTGTGCAAGCTTTTGGGGGCATTAAACTCTCCTGGACCTCAGGCTGAACTCCATGCCTTGTTAAAAAGGAGTGATGGCCAAGAAACAGTTAATGAGAAGATCTTAACAACAAAGAAATTGTTAGACCAGGTAATGGCCGTGTTAATATCAGGGCATTTCAACAGTACAGAATACTCTGAGAGTTTACGGAGAGGCTGGACTTCTTGTTCGCATTTCAAATTTACACAAACTGGAAAGTTCTATCAAGAAGCAGAAATTCCAAACAGTAAGCTAAGGAAAAAGAAGCGGACATATGTTCTGTTTCATGGAACATCAGATCAGAGCAAGGGATAAGGGCGTTGCTCTGTTTCTGCTGGATAGGTGTGATGCATTAACATTCTGTGTCATTGTTCACTCTAACATTAAATCATGGTATTTGTCTATTTGGCTCTTTGGCCATAAGAAATCATTTAATGACCAAGTTTGCTAGCCCAGTGTCATTCACCTTGGCAGTGTGTGTTCGTGAATCTAAGGGCAGAGCTTCTGAAGGAGCATTGAAGGGAGGTGTGTATTTGTTTTGCTGTTGAGTTCAAATGTCAACAATCGCGCTCCAGAACTGCTAACTGCTACTTGAATTTATATCATACAATCTTAAGGGCTCCATAGACAGCCTAAAGTGGTTCTTCTCAGGCAGGGGTGCCCAATCTTTTTGTCCTGCGAAGTCAGGCTTGTGGTAGGATTAGGCCTGAAAAGACAAACCTTGTGTACAAAATAAACAAACTTTGCGAAGTTGAGGGATTGAGTGCCTTGATGAGTGCAATGGTTGGCTAGCAACCAACCTTTTTTTTGTAATATCATATATATAAACTAAAAAGAGAATGTGGCAACTTTGAGGCCTTGACCCACACGTAACTTCAAAGAATCTCACTTTTGTGTTCAGCTCTTTAACCAGAGTACAGATGTCAAATTAGTAGGAAATATAATAACATTACAAAATCACACTGATGACTGCTCCCATTTTTCTACAGATCAAAGCTACAGCGACACATGTCACAAGTCTATTTAGCCTGAACACTGACTGTTTTGGGCTGCTTTTACAGACATCCAGTGTAACAGCTCTACAAGTTCAGCAAAAATAAGAATTTGCCACATGGCAGGTCATAACATTATTATCACTCTACTCGATCAGCCCGCTCAGACTTCATCTCAGCTAAAACATTACATAAGTGGAAGTAGAAAAAAAAACAGAAATAACCTTCCACATTCCACTGAATGCATGAAGAATGAAAAACTTGCTTGACAGAGAGGTGTCATTCAACACACCAGCCATGAGCTTGAGTCTGGAAATGCACCCTTTGCCCTCAATTTCCTTCAAAGGTTCAAGTAGTGATAGAATGTCCCTTCAGGTCAAACTCAAGAGGCACAATGCCATTTGTGTTAAAACAGAATTTATGAAAACGGGCTGACTGACAGGTTTGTTGAAATCTGTGAATTCACCTGTACTGCACAACCTTCTGACGATGGTATGTAATTGTCTTTAGCTGCTTTAGTAAGTGATTTTCATATTTTGGTAACCTGATATATATAAAAAGCTAGAAACCAGTTTAGGTTTGAAGTCATGTAATCAATGAAATATTTAGTTTGCCGTTGTCTGTGTCGTCCATACGCGTCCAACATGCAAACACAGCATTGGATCATTAGGTCATTTCCAGAAGAAGATTGGGTAGGAACAGGTGAACAGTTCTTTATTATTCCCTTCCTATATAACTGTGACAAAATCCCACAGGGCTTCTACCATACGCTTTTTGACATGGGTGGTTCTCATATAACATGTATCATGGTTGTAAATTACATCACATCATGTCCTGCTTTTCGGATCATACTGTAGACATCTGTATTTACAAAACACTGACACACTGACCAATCTCATGTTTCATTACAAGGAAAGCACAATTAGGCCTGTTTCACTGAATTTAGAGCAGAGCAGTATGTAAAACACTGTATAAAACTTTACTATGTTCATAGTTCAAAGTATGATTTAAACATTAAACAGCGCTTTGGGTTCTAACTTAACAAATCTTAGAAAAACTAAACATTGTGATGTATACCACGTACTGTAAAATGGTCCTGAGGTATCATCATGATACTGACCAACCCTGGTTGGAAGCCCAGAATAACAATTCCAAATACAAAACATTCAAAGTCTGTTTCCACTTATGTTCTGTATTTAACACTTTGCTCAGGTCTTCAGTAGGACTCTCTCTCTCTCTCTCTCTCTCTCTCTCTCTCTCTCTCTCGCTCACACACACTTGCATAATGAGCTGCTCTGACCTTGTTAAAAGCTCTCAAATTTCAAATGTTCTTCTTCACTGTCCCATACAAACACGACCCCAGGAAACAATGAAGAGAACCCTGTGTCAGATGCTCACTGTACTCCAAAGGCATGTTTTGTATTAAATTGAAATGGTGGCAGGATGAACATTTCTTTAACAGCACTGTATAAATAAAGAAGAAAGCATGACAGATAATAACAACCCCAACATTTTTAAATACTCCAGCAGGTATTTCTCCATTTCTGTGGTCAAGACAAAACAGTAAAAGCTTCTCGAACAGTGTCGACATTACACAAAACTGCATGCATGCCATTCTTACCAACTGGCCACTCAACAATGCTCCTAATCCAGCGAGCCAGGTCAGCCCTAGCAAACGAAAGCACCATCTTAAACGGTTGGTTAATCGGCAAGTATATGCAAACAGGCATTTATCACCTTGTGCCAATGTAACGCACATGACGTTTTTCACCCAACCTCTACTGTCCTAGACGCCCTTGGCTGCAGTGCCACAGCTCTACGATAAAACACACTCACAAACTATGTTGTTGCAGTTTCTCCGCAGGTTCTTTATGTAGGAGAAAAGCGTCTTCAATCTGATAAAAGAGGACATCCCTCTATATGAGTGACTGAACAGTGAGGCCTTAGTCATTATACTATTCGTGGAATGATAATGTATGAGTCAGGAATGCGTAGCCATGGTATGAGTGGCACTGACTACGACTGAATTGTTTATATATAGGAAATTTGATAACACATTTAAAACACTACACTGCCCTTGATCATTTACACTCAACTGCTGTGTAAATGATGGTGCATCCCTTTTCCCTAAAACATGAGCTCAACTAGGATTTCCATATCAAAAAGACTCAAAAAACGCTGTAATCAACACTGCAAATCAAAGAAACAAGCACGGAGGCCTGCGGCTGATTATGATTAAAGAACGCTAAACAAAGCTGCCGTCTAAACAGGGCTTTTTAATGAGATAGGTGGAGTGACATTGCTTCCAGATGCCAAGATCAAAGTTCAGTGACCAGTCTGGCCATCTGGTGGAGCAACACCCTCTACCAGGGCACACTTGCTTTTCCTCCTGCATGAATGTACTTCAGGTCTCTTAATGTCTTTCCTTGTGCACTGGATTTTATGACCATGTGGCTCGATTTAGTCGCATTGGCTGGACAAATGCCTGTACTGGATGGAAATCCAAGGGTGGAAGGTGGGGGGAGGAATCACCAAAAAAAGGAACAGAAGGCTACTTTCAGAATGCTATCACATGGTTCATCTCCTGCAAGAGCAGCGTCAAAAGAGGTCACCCATTTTCAGGCTCTTTTTTCTAATCTATGAATCCTTTCAAAATACAGTGAGTGCGACAGTGCTGCGAGTGTGACCGCTTTAATACAGTATTGTAAAATGAACAACAAAAAACAAAAGTGTATTTAAATGTAGAATGGTACGCAGGCCTCTCACCTCCTCTCTATGCAACATTTGCAGTATACCGTTTTGATAAACAGTTATTTTCTGACCAAACTAGTCTGTGTAGTACAGTATGTTAGAGTTCTATAAAATTAATAACCTACATAAAATATCTACATCTGAAATCTTGAATATAAAAATATATGAACTATTAAACCTCTACGGTCCAGAGTTCAAGGAGCAATGGGTATAATGCAACCAGTTGAATTCCTATTTTAAGCAGCAGGGGGCACCACCATCAACAAAATCCCTCTTCCCTCCTCCTCCCTCTTTACACTGTACCAGTCTAGAAGATACGTGGCAAGGTCAGCTAGTTCAAACTTCCATCCTTTCACCAACTAAGACTTTTTGTGTGCTGCCAAGTGTGGTTTCTTGACGACAGCAGTTGTTTCAACAGTTGCTGGCCAATCGCTTCCGCCATTGACCAAATTTTCTATTATCATTTCTGGAACAAGACCCTTGCTTAATCAACACATTTAGCTCTAAAGACTCTAGTCTCGCTCTCAGTCCACCAGTCTATTAATAGAAGGTCATTCATTACTCTGACACTGATTCGACTCATCATAAACACAAAACACTGAAGGAGAACAGTTTCCATTAGCTAGAACCAAGCTCTGCCCAACAGCTCAAAACAAAGTGACCAATGTATCCTGATTGGTGGGCTCGCTTCATGCTTCGCCTGGACTATAACTTGGACTTTAGTACATGACATGCTGTAATGCACATATAAGCCAAAGGAAAGAACAGATTTGGTCATAAATGTAATGTAATAAAATGTAAGATAATACACGAAAAAATAAAAAGAACAACAGTGACTAATTACATTTACTTTGTCACTGTCCACCAATGTTCTTAAGTAATCTAGCTAGGAGCAGGGCTTTCAACATGATGAATATATGGTGAAAATACACCATTGGGTCAATGTTACTTCTGCTTCCTCTCATGCTGGCCTTATTCAACTCAATGCTAAAGTGACTCACTGTCGCTGCATGAGGATATTAAAGCGACAGCATCGGCCGGGACTAGACAGTAGGGTTAAGTAGTTCCCTCTGTAACATGATACACAGACACCTTTCACATACCAGCAAAACTGTTATCTCTTTAAATTCTGTTAATAGGTGCAGTTAATGTTGGAATGTTTTACACTAAAAAGGTTCCATATTGCTCCTTTAAAGCTTACAACTAACATGTAATTCAACTGACAAGGCCTAAAGGAGTCTGAGGCGAATCATGATGACTTGATGAAAAGCAGGTTTCCCATTTGTCATTACATTACTATTACTGTAAGCGTGGCAGCTTTGAATGTGGGCGGGCTGAACGAATGTCATTCATCCATGATCCATAATTACAGGGTCTTTCACAACTCCAAGAAGCAGAATGCTGCCACTCTTGCTCAAGAAACGCTGTCTCAGGAAGTTTAAGGAGTGTGGACTCTGGGTTTATTTAATCAACCATTCAGAACAGCATGAAGAAGTGTCCTTTATAGAAATCAAACCCCAGGCTCGGGTGGAGGACACACATCGCCTATATATACACACACTAGGCCTAGTTTACAGAGACAGCAAGAATAGCCAGAAGGCACTATTCACCTAGACAGGTCAAGTAAATCCGAGCTCGTCTTATTATGTACTACGTTTCTGCTTCAAACACTGCGATGGGGGAAAGTCACCTTGACATTTCCAAATGAACCACAGCCTACTACACAGTGTCATCGGCAGACACAGATACATTGCTACCTGTGGCACAGAAGGGAATCCAGTAATTACTTCAGTAATTACTTCAGTGATGTAGATGATCACTTGCACTGAACATAAACCAAGGCCCAACCTAAGGGTGTCAGGAATCTAACATTTAGGGCTGGGCAATATTACAATATAGATCATCACTGTGATAAATCATGTCACAATACAACACGCTTTTCTGAACATCCTCAGAACAACATTGACTAACCACAGTTTACAGAGAGAGCTAAATATTGAATGATAATCAACATGTTCACAGTTTTGATCGTGTTTTTAAATAAAGCACTATTGCTTCTTTTTTCACTCATTTGACTGAAGCAGCGAGTAAATTTCCTTAAGTATCGCGATATCATAAACCTCAACATTACATAACAGACAATCGTATGATGCACAACATGTATCACTGTATTTAGTTTTTCTTTAGTTGCTACAAACAAAATAAACTCACAAAGCATCAGTGTCACTTTTTAAAAGACTATTAAGGAGAAACTTTAAATATACATCTATTTCTTTAGCACAAGTGCACACGTTCTTTCATTGGTCTAAAAGTACTGACCACAGCCACAAGCGAGGGTATGGTGAAGTACCCTAATACGATGACGAGAACATATCGTCATTGTACCCACACCCACCCCAAACTTCTCCTTTCTCGTTCTTGGCAGCATATGAAAGACAAAGACGAACATGCTGAAAGGAGAATAAAGAGACAATGATTTTGAAGTAAAGCCTGCTCTTCCCTCACCTGCTCGTCGCCCACTTTCTCCTCGTGCGGATGTCGGAGACACAGAGTCAACCTCGAGCTGCTCAAGAGGAACACCTGCAAGGGCGACAGCAGGCGACTCAGTCCACCAATCACAGACTCCAGTGACCTGGCAGATTAGCCAATCAGGGCGCAGCGGAGGCGGGGCTACCCAAACGCTGTTGGACTTCATTCAAAACTTCACATTTCCGCGAGAAACATGTGTGATGCCGCGTGAAAGAGCACAACAAGGAGACAAGCCGGGCAATGTAGAGCTTCTTAACGGATATATAAAAATATAGATCTCTACAGCACCTCTCAGCTTATTTCCTGCTTAGCTAACTCTCATGTAGCCCAGTACACCGCATGACTAAAGCCTAAAAGCCCCTTTCTCCTCATATCGACCCACCCTGGCTTGTTAGCAGCGCTGCTGAGTCAAAGCTACCAAACTAAGATGTCCGCCATCGTTTGCTGGAGACCCTAAACCGCAAGTTTATTCCAACCCACGCCCTGAGTAAACAGACCTACCCGACCCTGCCTGAGTGCTTCCTACTACCGCACCCTGAGGGGGAGCATTTTGTCCTTGATCTTTTGTAAGCTGTGACCAGCCCTTCAGCCCTTCAGACACAGGAAAGGTGGGCGGACAAGGGGAAAGGTGGAGAGGCAAGATAGCTACAGAGCTTCACCACACAGTCCACCCATGGACGTTACAGTAGAACTACGTCTGAATGTGCTTAAATCTCCACATCACACTCTAAATACGATCAGTCCTCAAATGATAGTCTTTAAAGTATCTGGAATATGTTTTTATGTTTGTTTAGGTTTTTATGGATATGTTAATATGGTCCTATCGTCAGGCAGTAGATGAGCAGATGGGCTGAGTGGACAGCCTGCCATCAATACCAGGGCAAATATTTCAGGGGCAATAACAATATTCCCCTAATAAACCAATAAACCTCATAGAAGCCAAGTTTCTGTTGATCCTGGTGGTGTCTAGTACCATGCTGAAAACAACACCACAGTTAATAATGCATTTCATACTGGTTCAGCTGCTCACTAACTGCTCACTGTGTTTTCCTCATGGGCTGATATCATAGCGTTAATAACTCGAATGGTTTAACAGAGCATGATACCAGTTGTGTTGGGCTGTCTCCTAATGTGATCTACAGGAATATAGTGGTAACCATAGTGACCATTATTTCTGCATAAATCAGTAGCTGAGATGTAAATAAAGTCATTCAGAGTGGCTTGAGGTGAAACGGTTCATTGTACAGACCCAGGTTTCTTACAGTGGTAGTGATAGGAGAGAAGGGTTGGAGGGTTTCAGTATCTATAGCACAAATATGTCTGTTTTACTTACTATCCAAAACTACCCGTAAACATACACATGTCTTAAGTAATGCTGTTGACAGGAAACTGTGGGATATCTGATATCTTTGGAGATACACCCCATCACCATCAGTGGGTTTAAAGGTTTAAGGCCAAAACCTTTTCAGAGCTACCATACAATAATGACATAAGACCACCTGTTTGTACCTGTTAGAGTATTTTATAGGTTTGAACTTCTGGTTCCTATCTCGGCTGTTTGGGCTCATTCTGATTTTCATAAGTAAATGGTGCATTCCTGAAAAATCTCTGGAATTCAGTTTGAAAACAAAAACCACGCACTTTTTTAAAACCCTGATGGTAAAGTAATTTTAAAGTCATCTTGTGGATGTAAGGAGATATCTTCATAAGGACTGCAGTGAAAAACAAATATAAAGATCAACAACTTTACTATTAATGTGTCCATCACCGGGTTAGATCATCTATCGTGACTCTTGTATTGTTTTGAAATATGTTTTTTTGTTGATTGCCCTTTTGTGACCTTTTAAAGTTTACACAGAGTTGACCCTTTATCAATAGATCGTCCATGTTTTGTAATTTGACATACTTCCAACATGGGTTTAAGTGTTTTGAAGTTGTAAGCTCTGAATGACAAGCATTGATCAGAAGCACTGATAGCACATGCCTAAAAGCGTGTCAGGTTAGTATTTGGAATAGTTTGGCAGCCAGGGCTGGCCTTTTTAACAAAGTGACAGAACATGCAGTCTGGTACGGGCTCACGATCCATCTAAGATATCATTTACAGCATCAGAAGTCAAGCTTTAATCTTAAGGTATGTGATGTATCATTACTATCCAAGGAAAAACATGTATCTCAATTATATCCAATAGCCTGGAATAAAATCTCTATGTTAACTGATGCTAAACGTGAGAGTGGTTTTAACCTTTGCCATTATGGGGATACATATTTTTCAGTGTCAACATAAACGTAATTATAGGATGTTTCTCTTTTCTTTGTTCTGTCTTTTATGTTGTACTGTGGTGCCTGTCTGGTCCAGAAGTAATATATTTTAGGCTTGTCTCATAATAAACAGGAAATGTTTTCTTTCATTTCTCAACGTTTGTTTGTAATCTAGTGATCAAGCTCATCCTTACAAGTGCAAAAATGCTCTCAGCACCTAAAGCACCTGGTCTAAGGGCTGTAAATCATCCAGCTGTAACCCAGCCCTTACTGAGTGGTATGCCTCCCCACACAGACACACAATATATATGTATATGTATAAATTCATACTTACAGGAATGTTATAGTGTTATATGCATATAGTATTTTATAACAATATTATTTGCCTGTTTCTATTAGTCTGGAATCACAGCAGGTCGACTGTTTCGTGTCTTTATTTTCTTCTCCATCTATCCAAATTTTGCTTCCTTATACATCTTAGGTAAGTGGAGAACTGTGTGAGAATCAAATGATTAAATCCACAGATCTATGCAAATCATGTTCAGTATTCTTTAAGAGATGTCTGATGAGATCATATGTTGAAGGTCCTCTTTTTTAACTAACTGGGTCAAGGGTCACACTAGTCTGCAGGAAGGTTTGGTGCAATAGGGCGGAGGGTTGGCTAGTTTCACTTCCTTTGCTTTGAAAATAAAATTCAAGCACCGCAATCAACTACTGGTTCAGAGCTTCACTAACACAACTGAACATTCTTAACACAGGTTGGAGTGAAGGGCCATGTAGAAGCATCTGTGTTCTTTTCTTTTCATTTAATTACATCAGTTTTCTTTTGTTTGCTTTTCTCTATTTTGCATTTGCTTTGTCTTCTTTTGTTTCGTTTGTTCAGAATAAAACACCCTACATTTTCCCTTATTTGCATATTTTTCTGTTCTTTTTTAAATTAGCCCAAAATCAGATATATGTAAGGTGACTCAATGTAATGTAACTCAATGCAATGTTAATTGAAGTTTAAGACAGGGACCTTGGGTGGATCTGCTCCCAGTTTCCAGATGAAATATCTCCATCTGGTGGACATAAATGGTTTGGCCTCCTTGTTGTTGGTTGCTCTTAACCAGTGCTTAAGGGCCCAGATTCTACATTTGCCTTTCACTGTATTTTCCCCACTGAGCCCTATATAAGACACCTTTGTAGTTTTAGGCACCATAGTTGATTCTTATGTGATTATTTTCCAGCCTCTCCCATATAAGTAAACCATGATAAAACTATTTTACTGAGCCTTTAAGACTGACATATGCCTTCTTGTACACTGGTATAGAATTTTTAAATATTATATGTGTGTGTGTGTATGTGTATATATATATATATATTAACCTGACTGACTGACTGACTGACTGACTGAATTACTTTGCATGCCAAGTCACTGTAATATATTACAACATGCACCTGCTACTGGAAATTTCTTTGGGGTCAATGAAGTACCTATCCATCTACTTATCTAACTATATACCTAACGATCTATCTAACTGTGTGCCTGTCTGTCTTTCTGTCTGTCTGTCTGTCTGTCTATCTATATGTAAATGTCCTATTCCGATTGACCGCTTTGTGCTGAGTAGACAGATGAAATGTGAATTCAGTATGGGCCTTTTTGGCAGGTACTGATATACAGTATGTACTGACTTGTAACAGTATGTTTTAAAATGTTTCTTTCTTGTTGTTCAGAAACGATTCTCTTCTCATTCTCATCTCTCATGTCATCTCATTTTGACATCTCATATCAGTGGCTTAGATAAGAACCAGTGTTGAAGGTAACAGGAGTGAGGCACAGATTTAACATTAATGTTACTGGAATGAGGACATGAAGGACAGTCTAATGATTGACTTTTTGAAATACATTTAATTTAAAGTATTTGGGTTCCGACTAACAAGATTGTACTTTCTCAGTGACCATGTAATGTTACAAACCTTTAAAAAGACAGGAAAAATAAAAGGAGGACTTATTTCCTTTTCCCCATGATCCAGTGAAGTGGGATGATGCAACTTCTTGTTAAATATGTGACCTATTACAGATATTCAGGTTCGGGTAACAGGGTTGAGTGCATGTTCAGGGACACAGCGAAAACGTTTCCTTAGCTATAATGGATGACTGGATCCACACATTCCATGCACACATACAAAGCCTAAAATGTGCCTAAATGTGGAGAAAACTCACATGTCTTGTAGTGATACAAACTATGGATCATTTCATCTACAATTAAAATATAGCCCATGATTAGTGAACCTAGTCATCTGGGTTTAACATGAAATGATGATGAAGTTAAAGTAGTGGTAAACCTGAAAATCACTTTTCCTAAAGAACTATCTTGCCTTCCTACAAAGATTCAACATTGGTTGAAAAAATTTTTACTCGGATTTTTTTAGGTTGAATAAATCTAATTAATTAGTTTGTTACAAATTGAACCAACAACTTGTGCAACACTTTTACAGTGTATTTTAAATGCAAATACAACCAAAAAGAAGTGATTCCAAAATCTACTTTGGCCTGCATCTAAACAAACACAGTACAAAGATGAGCGACCCATAGTACATTACTAACTTCACTGTCTTTTGAAATAATAAATACTCATTCTGAAGTTGATGCCTGCCGCATGTTCCAAATAAAAATGGGTCCATTATTAAAAGTTCAGAAACATTATTAAAGGTTTTAAACAGGTAATGTAGTTATGCATTACTCCTGTCCCATCTTACACCTTAAACAATAGCTTTCAGTGATTTGTAGTCTTTCGGGTATTTCACCGGCCATAGTGCAGAATATCGGCAAAAGATTCAGGCCATCTTGAGAAATCTCTGTGTATAAAGAAACAGGCTCCTCCCTCTTGCAGCACTGCATTAATAAACAGCATGTTTCTTTGATGGATAACAACACACGGGTTCAGGAATACTTTGACAAACCATTATCAGTAAACAGTCAGTCGCTCCATCCGTCATTGCAAGTTAACACTGTACAGTGGAAGTCATATATCAACAACATCCAGTAATACTGTTGGCTTCTCTCGACTTCTCTGAAATAGACTGATACACAGTGGAAACCTTTTTTGTGGTCTGATGACTCAACCTTTCAAATTGGTTATGGATTGGTAATGGATGTTGTGTTCTCCGAACCAACAAAATAAACATTGAGATTGTTACATGTGTACATTTTAAAATTAATGTATATTTACCAACATACATTATAATATTTAATATTTGGTTTATACATTGTATTCCAATTTTAATCTAAAAAACTATATTTGAGAGGTCAGCTCATGTATTTGTAACCATTTAATGGAATACCAATTTCACATAATACCAATTTCATATGAAGAGGATTTCTATGCTTAGCTAAATAGCTAAGATGTAAAGAAAATGCTAAATAGAAAAATAAAGTTGTTAGATTTCAGCGTAACGTGCAGTGATTGTAGGCTGGAATAGCCATCTATGTCATTTTCTAATGTAACATGGTTGGATTGTGTCTATCTAAAACACTGGCTCACCTGTATTTAAAATGTCTTTAATGTCTTTAATTTACATACATATTTGTATATGCTATATGAGTATGACACAACGTCATCCCAATCATGAGATTACCCCTGGACATTTTGAAACAGTTAGCCTGTTCTCATGGTGTGAAATTCGCTGATTTGTAATTATTAAACAGTTTTCAAGCTTATCCTTCAACCTCTAACTTGTCCCCAACATACCACAATTCCAGAGAGCTGAGTCAGTAATCTAGTTACACATAGCAATGCACCTTGTGGAGGAAACTTTTCTCGACTTTTTTCTGCCGTTAGCTTGGAATGTAAATCATCTAGTGGGTCATTTTGATAAGCAGCACCGGTACGGTGGGTGGACCTGATTTGCCTTTGGGTTTGTGCCACAGTATGTTAATTATATAGGCCTAGTGCTCTTCATAAGTCAGCCTAAAATAACTACAAATATGCCCTGAACCAGAACGGAACAGGCCTGACCTCTCCCACAGAGGGTAAAGAGCTGCAGTGCAGTGTGAGCTGGATTGTCTAGTTTTTCCATTACGAAACTATAATGTTTGACATCCTCTGAAACAGAAGTTGCTCATTAGTGGCTCATTTGAATTGCACCTTCATAGACTTGCTGGATGCTAGATGATTAGATGATTCAAGCCGATCTGGGCCCTTATCAGGAAAATTTATTTTCCTTTTTTTATAATAAGCATTTATGAGGCATTAACATGTTTCAAGACATACTGTTAACCCCACTGAACCCCTAGTCCACAAAGTCAGGGTGGGAAATACCCCCTGGTATTCTGGAGGTCACTCATTGGCTGGCCACCAGCACACTTACAATTGCATTGCTAGCTTCAATGAAAACCAAATGTTTGGTGTTCAGTTTGAGAAATTACCAACAATTCACTCTTTCTACCAAATTCTAGTTCATGGGTATCTCAGGTAGTTGCAGTTGCTGGACTATGACGGACCAATTGGATGAACCCTTTTTGTTACAGCTCCACCCTGCGGTACACCAATAATGCATGGACCAGGACCTGAAGGGTTTTCTCAACTTGCATACAGTCCAACTAACAGCTAACACAGGCTTTCCCATTCACATCTTTGCATGATTCACAACTGGATGTTTACAGAAGCAAGGTTTCCTGGATAACATAAGACCAAAAGTAAAACTGTCTTATAGGAATGTCCCTTAGCTCTCTTTCTGTTGGACAGACATGGCTTTTGTCTGAGCAGCAGTTAAAGTGATTAGTGTATTGTACTGTGATGTTTGCACATACCACTGGTCTGGCTTGCTTGACAGTTAATAATGACAGTGAGAAAAGAGCCCCCTAGTGTTATGTGACAGTTATTACATTGGCTTGGTCTACATCACAGTGGTATCTTACAGTCAGACAAGAGCCCCCTAGTGTTATGCAACTGTCACTACAGTGGCTTGATCTACATGACAGTGGCATGTGACTGTGTGGTAAGCGACCTGTAGTGTTATATGACAGTCAGTGATAGCAGTGTGGTAAATGAGTGTGGTAAATGCTCCTTAGTGACGTTTGACCAGCTTATATGACAGAGCCTACATGGTCCTACATAACAGTGACAAGGCATATAGGACCATGACTAATGTTAGTCATATCAGTGGCACATGACAGGCCCTACATAACAGCTCACACATATTGGTGGCGCCATCACAGTATGAGAATATTTAATTGCATCCTGTTAAATAATGTATCATATTTTCCTGGGCAGATTGTGGATATTGCTAGAACTTTGTCTGTGCCAGATTAAAAAAAAAACCCAAAAACCTCATTTAATAAAGTAATAATTTAATAAAATAAAAAATGGCATAATATTCTCACATCTGCAGATGACAAGTAGGCTATGAAGCACCCTCTAGTGGTCAGTGAACTTGTACTCAGGTGGAGGGAGTAGTTTGTAATAGATCAGAAACATCAGACATAACTGTATCAGTACTATGTTAAGTATATTAGTTTTAAGAGGGTCACAGTAGCAGGCTAACCAAACATCTTCAGTTTGAGACAGCAGAGCTGCTGGCTAGTCACTGATAGAGAGGTTTCTTGGGGTGCTTTAACAGCGCTCCTATTTGAATTTGAACATATTTTTCTTTAACCTAGTTTTTGGGAGAAATTGTATTTAATAAACTAGATTTTTGTGTTCCGGTGGGCCGCTATGCTTTGGGGCCTTGGGGCAGAAAGGGTTAAAATTTGTCTGGTACAGCCCCCAAAAAAGGGTTCCACTATGACTACAAGCCAAAGAACGCTTTGTGTTGGTTCTTCTATGGCCCAGTATACTTGGTGAAAGTGCACAGTGACCTAGTTTATCATGATGACAATAACATATCATCATATTGGCCACCCTTAACATTCCTGTTGGACAAATCCTCATTTTGGTTGTGGAGTTTATTGAGGAATCCTGCTCTATGAAGCAGCTGCCAGACCGACCAAACTAAAGCACAGTATTTAAAGGGGTATGAAAGAGGAGGGAGCAAAGTGAGGGTTGTACCGCAAAGGCCTCTGCCCCTCCCACAGCCAACGAAATCTCCCCTTTTAGCTTTGCCTCCAAGTACACACATACACACATTCAGTCACTCGCAGAGAGTCAGACAGAGGCAGTGGGGCCTAGCTGACAAAATCAGGACGTGACATCATCACAGGAAGAGAAGCCAAGCGACTTTTCTTTCTGTTTTATCGGCTCCTTTCTTGCTTTTTCTCAGGCGTATCTCAAAGAGCCAGGCCTGCTGATGATTGAGAGAGGAGCTACAGTTTCTTCCGAGGAGAAATCCAGCGTGATCCATGTCCTCTGGGAGATAAGTGGAGGCAGAGGAATTCTCTCGAGCGTTCCCACAGATCCCCACAGCATTCCAAGCGTTCAAAGCGGGCCTTCAGCCAGGTACTGTAGGGAAGAATTCATTCTCTCTCTCTCTGTCTGCCTCTCGCTCTCTGCTTATCCTTGACTCAAACTGTCTAAAGTTCTTTGACGTTCTTTGATGTTGTGGTTTTTCTGAAATGCTGTTTCGCTGTATACCAGTCCTCTTGGCTCGATACCGTTTAATAAGAATGCAAAGGCTTAAAACACCAACTAGATATGAGCACACAAGGATGTGCAAATAAATCATGTGCTCCACCTCGCCCACATAAAGTATTACATAAAGTCCATTTCTTTTCTCAAACTTCTTACCAAAGTGCAGAACTGTGCAAAACTCAAAGCTCGGAGCTCAGACTGAGTTTATTTGATTTAATCAAGTAGGAACAAATTTAAGTACAAGTTGTTCATTTTTCAGCAGATAGTTATGAGGAGATTAGATATCATATAAACAAGGTGAGCGTCAGAGAAGTTCATATAAGATAATCTTCTTGCATAAGGACTGGGATTGGCAAATGGAAAAAAATGTTTATAGAAAAGAAACACAGGAGTTTCCAGAACTGGAGCACTTCTTAAAGCTTTCGTCTTAGAGAGATAGAGAGAGTGAGGGAGAGAGAAAGAGAGCGCTACACTACGCTACACGTTTCTTCAGATCTGAAACATTCCCCAGGTGTTCCCAGGACACCTGAGCACTATGAGGCTGATGGGTCTGAAAGGATGTATAGCTGTCAAGAAGCTCTCACTGAGAAAACCAAATAAACAACAACAAAACATCTTAACAAACAAACAGGCTGCTGGTGGTCTCAGAACAATGGAATGACCACCCCAGAGCCCAGACCTCAACATCACTGAATTTATCTGTATCACGAGAAAAAAAAAAGCAACTTCTAAGACTGAACTTTAGAATTATGAAATGGATAGGAATGAAAGAAAAGGGAACGAGTGAATATACTAAATACACAGTTATATATGCAGTTATTATATATAGATATTTTAGGTTTAGGCCCTCAGTTTGGGCCACAAACTTCAAAACAATGTCAGAAATGATCTTAAAAAGCACCTTGATGATAATCCCAATCTCTGTTAGTGCCCTCGGATGTTCTAGCAGTGTGACTGTAACTTACATGAATACATGAAGATAGTTGTTACCGTGCTGGATTTGAAGCTTGGTAACTGAGAAATATATGTGTATGTAAATGAAGTATGGTCTCTGACTAGTGTCTCTGACAGCAACAACGTAGTCCTTAATGATAACATGCAATGACTTGTCACTGCACGGCGGTTGTTTCAAAAGTGCATTGCAGAAATATTTACATTGTCCCGCCTGATACTTCCCCCATCAACAGTACTGCCCGGACTGGAATGACTAGGATTAGAACAGTAATACAGGACCCAGACTTACTATAACATACTTCTTCACTGTAGTCTCTTTCAGTTTTCTTTGGACTGAGACAAACACGTTTGGAGGAGACAAAGAGAGAGAGAGAAACAGACAGGAGAACAGACACGATGCAGGCACAGGGAACAAAAAGAGTTTCATATCCAGCCATTTTGAATGAGTTCCCCGCAGATGTCTGGATACAGTATAATTTCACAGTGGAAGGCAGTGGTCAGTGGTATTCGGCAGAGATTTGAAACATGCTCCCTCTCCTGCCAAATTAGAGGCTAATTCCAGGTCAGAAGTGCAGTGTGCTCAGGTTCTACTGATGTGTATGAAAAGAGAACGTAAAGAGGGGTTACAAAGTTACCGGAGTCTGTTGGGAAGAAAAGAAAACAAGCAGTGGATTGAAAGAGTGAGCCCTATAGTAAAGGGCTGTTATCTCATCTTATCCGGCCAGACTGCGCAGAAAGAAAGGAAGAGCTGGGAAAGGGACCAACGTGCAATGTGAAACATGCACAATGTGTGTCTACATGCATATCGAACTATATGTGAAATGCATGGAAGGGAAAGGAAAAGAATATGCCATTCTAACTCATTCATAATGCGAATAAATAAGCAGTGGCTGATTTCTATGCTCAAGCATTGTGTTGCTGTTGCATGAAAACCTTTTATCTCCATTTAAACTTTTCCTTTATGGACTAACAGAAAAAATTTATTGTTAATTCGAAAAAAAAATCTGTTTTGGACGCATAAGTGTTTGTTCTGATGGCAACAGTTTGAAATATAGATGGTTGTAGATTTATATATATATATATATGTGTATATGTAATGTGTGTGTGTGTGTATACAACCATGTAGCTCTACTGTACATGTCTGAAGATGAGTCAGACATGAAAGATTGTCTAACCAAAGTAAGTGTAAGTAAAGTTTAGCCAGTGTTTAAGAACTGGAGCAACTGAGGAAAAACATACACCTAGCTGTTATATTTAATTAGGGAGGAACATATGGAGTCTTCATCCACACCTTTTATGTAACACTTATATAGAAATGTGTTTCCCAGATACAATTCAGCATCTGCCCATCAGCCTTTATTATAAGTGAGTTTGTGTCACTGGGTTTTTGCTTTGGTGAAACTGAATGTTTGCTCCAGATGTGGCAGAAAAATGCTGTATTATTGCTCTGAAAGCTCTTTGGGTAACCCTTTACTTTACAGATTGGTAATAAATAGGTAATGATATGGTAATTTTATGGTAACAAATTGTATTAAATCTTGAATTAATTTCAGATTTCCTAGCTGTTACTTAATGTGTTAAGAAGTGTTAAGAAGGCCATTATAAAATTATTATTTTCTTGTTCTTTATGTATAATAAATGAGCAGAGATGAGCAAACATGGTCTTATCTATCCCTGGGTAACAACACTTGTCTATAGGTGGGCCTATATGTGAAGTTAAAGACCAAGTTGAACTGACCTTATGACCTGATGGGGGTGTAGTAATTAATAAACAAGATGGAAATAAGAAAGTTTGCTTTTAAGGCTCTAATACCATGTAGTTTCACTGAAATTACTAACATCACACTGTGTCTGACCATTTAAATGTTTAAACTAAGAAATAAAACAGGAACAAGTGAAGTAGTATTTTACAGCCGTGATACCAGGTAATTACAGCAGAACTACCTCATTGATTTGGGATTCATAACAACAACAACAACAACAACAACAACAATAATAATATATTTTCATTTTATTGCCAAAAAATAAAATTACAGTTGCTCACTTATTACACATAAGAACTATAAAATAAGGTCATTTTTGCAGGTAGTACTACTATTATTTTACCATTTCATAACAACCTTGTTAACGCTCCCTACTGTTTCTGATTTATTATTCAGTAACAGCTAGGCAATTGGCACTCAATTAATGACTGAATTAAATGTACTACCTTAAAATGATCATATGATCCCCTACTTATTACTGATCTGTAAAGTCTACCGCTCCTTGTCCATGTTCTGCTTGTTTGATGACTGCTTTGATCTAAACTGCATTAAGAAGAACAAACTAGCTGCCGTCTCATTAGATACAGAGTCATATGGGTGATTAAAGCATATGTTCAGGAACTGCACTGTTGAACCTCTGCATTTCCAGTTCCATTCATTAGTTCTTTTTGATGTTAATCAGCCTGTTGGATCCTGCTTTACGATACGCACACTGGCCTATTCATGTTTGCTGCCTACAGAGGAAATGCCAGTGTTATTTTGAGACTTTACATGTGAGCCCGGAGGTGATAATTTCCCACTTATTGTTGCTCGTAGCTTAATGTCGGTCTTTTGATTAGATGTGTTCCTCAAATCTGAGTCCTCTTTGAACCAAAACTGTGTTTAGATTAAGAAGAACCAGACTATACAGTTTTGGTACTGTTTAAGACTTGGTACTGTTGTGCAGCAGTGTGTTTTCTTAGATGAGTTTTCAAAATGTCTCACTCACCATCAAAAGAATAGTCAGACTGCAGTGCTGTTGGGAGGAAGATAAAGGTTACCAGGAACAATAAATGACGATACATTTAGACTGATATTTATTATACAGAGGCAGTGTCTCTCAGTTTGGCGTTAGTAAACCGATCATCCTGCCTTATGTAGTCAGTCAGGTACAGCGATTAGGCCTTGCTTACATCACATCTGTGGTCAATGGTGAAACTTGAATCAATCAAATGACTCATGATGACCTACCCACCACATTTCAATCCTGTCGGTTGATTCCTTCTGGGTGCACCTTTTGTTTTGATGATGAATTTATCCAAAATGATGGATGATGGATTTAAGCCAAAACCTTTTCTCAGGTCTACTGTAAAACATGGTTTTAGATGGCAGGCGTCTTTACCAGGCTTTCACACTAACTCTCTCTGAATGACTGAACACGGATGGCTTTCTGCTTTAAGCATTTAATCATGCTGAATATTTGACTGATGGTGGAACTCTCCACACTGATCCAAGTTGGTGTTCAAAAATAACATTTTCTCATATTTGGACATGCAGCTATGGAGGTATTTCTGGTGCTGTCTATGCTCCCTAAAGGAATTTTATATGGAGATCTCCTTCACATAGCTTTTTTTCTTCTTTTAAATGTCAGTGTGAATGAACACTAGATTTTCAAACTAATGAACAAGCTGTAAAAATGATAAAATAATTTTGATAGCAATACTCATAATTTACTATGCTCTTCTTCCCATCCTCATTCTAGAAACGTCCTCAGTTGATGGAATAGAAGACCAGAACTTCTTCTCATCCATCCATCCATCCTAACCGTCACTGGCTCAGATTCCAGCACAGTGTACAGGGATATGGCTCTGTGCCTGGGGCAGGTCTTCAGCAAAGACAAGACCTTCAGGCCTCGAAAGCGATTTGAGCCGGGCACCCAGCGCTTTGAGCTGTATAAGAGAGCGCAGGCATCCTTGAAGTCTGGCCTGGACCTCAGGAAGGTGGTGCAGTTGCCTGAAGGTGAGAACATTAATGACTGGATCGCTGTGCACGTCGTGGACTTCTTCAACCGCATCAACCTGATCTATGGAACAGTCAGCGAGTTCTGCTCAGAGAAAAGCTGTCCTGTTATGTCTGGAGGTCCTCGCTATGAGTACAGGTGGCAAGACGGGGACCATTACAAGAAGCCCACCAAACTACCTGCCCTAAAGTACATGAACCTGCTGATGGACTGGATTGAAACGCTCATCAACAATGAAGACATCTTCCCTACACGTGTAGGTGTGTGTGTGCAGGGTCTGCAGTGTTTTCTCTGGACCTGGAGGCCTTTCTTTACTCGCATGAAATTGTATATAATCACGGAAACAGTGTCAGATTTAACAGAATCTAAACAGCATCTGATCAGTTGATTTAATGACTGAAGCTTTGAATTATGCAAAGACGGCAGGAGCATTTCTTTACCAGAAGAAAGCTGGCCAAGGTTATTATGTTGTTATGTTGTCTGTGATGGATAAATACATGCTTAGTGTTCAGCCTGCTTCACCTGCGAAACAACACATTTCAGTCGTAGTTAAGAATATCAAAGCAGTGAGCATTTAGTATCAGCCCTGCTGGAACAGGAGAGTTAGCAGCCGGCCAACATCAGAGTAGTCAGCCAACATGGGAGCCCCAAACATACCAGAGAGTATTTCACACACTGGTGTTGGCAAGAGACCCAGACAGTTTCGTGCTAATTCTGGCTTAGTATGTGATTGTTGGTTGATAACTGGAAAGATTGTTCATCATGGGGGTCATACTAGATGCCAGGCAACAGAGATCTAAGCCTGAGGACCCATAACAAACCCAAGAATGGGGCCCACAAGTAGGATGAACAAATTATTCTAACTGGGGATGCTAACCCCTGATATATGAGTATTATTACGCAAATGGCTAATTCAATAAAAGCGATTAGTGGCCCTTTACACCAACCATAGTTGAGATGTCTGGTCCCCAGAATGTACTTATTTACATTGTTTTGGAGCTACAAGGTTAATGTAACTACCCAGTAATAGAGGCTTATAGCCATAGGCTAGCACTGTGAAAAATGTCTGTATGTGTCATCACACATTTAACCTAAACCAGGCTCTGTTAAGTAACCCTAGACAGACTTGCTTATGAGGTTTCTGACAGTGTATGACTGATATTTCTAAAAACAAACAAACATATGAAACAGGATATCTCACCTAATGGTTCATATGCACAAACTCTGTTTGTATAAACATGTGTAAACCAATTTTCCTTTATCAGAAGATACTGGGGAACTAAGGGAACCCAAATATAAACACTGAGACGTACTGCACATGAACCCTGTATTACTGATAAACCAAAACACATTTTAATTTGGATGGGAATTCAAAGAACACATACAATAGATGCTGTGATACAGTTAAATTAGCATTATTAACAAGTCTATTTGAGATTTCCTCTCTCTTTTTTTAGCTTGTTTACTTAGCTACACAATGCTACTGTTGCATTGGCCCTTTCTCTTCAGTTGGCTGTATATCAGTGTTACAAAAGCATGCACAAAAAAATATATAAAGTAAATATTCATATATATATTTTAAAAAATAATCAAAGTCACATGTATTAAGCTAAGAATTAGTTCTTTATTTGACAGATTGGGGTTTTAAAGCAGAGGCTCTTGATTACTTGTCAACACAGTGACAACACAGTGATTTCAGCATATTACCATCTAACCTGTCGCCTTCCTGGGTTTTGAAATGTTTCATGCTTTGAGCTGTAGACATTAATCATGCAAATCCCACCAGCCTTTAGTTTGAGTAAACACATTGTTTTTGTCAGGGTCATTTGCATGAAGTGAATGAGATTTGTTGCAGTGCACTGCTGTGCTGAACCAAAAGTAAAGAAACAAACTTGAGGCACCAAATGTGGCTGACTGATCACATTTAAATGAGTAATTTAGTTTTTTGTCCAAATCATCAGTTTAATGTTGAATCCCTAGGGCCTCCAGGGGAAGAGTGAGAGACTATATGAACACGTTTATGATACAGTTCTAGACTGGAGTTTGAATGCTGCTCTATTTAAAACTATTTAGATATGACTGAACTGATTATACCTACACTGTAACAAGTGTAATCTTAAAAAAAAGGAACAAGCAATTAAATTTAACTCAAAAAATGACTTTGACTGAAAGAATAATTTGTTTAAAGTCTTATTTTTAGGCTGAAAAAATCTAATTAATTTGCTTGTAACAAATTAGAGTCATTTTTGGGAAGGTCCAGTACAACACTCTTTACAGTATAAGAGGTATTCACATTAGACACGTGCAGGCTTGGCCTATGCCTGGGTTAACTCACATGCTGTAAAAACTTCTCGATGTCCTCATTTAACATAAAGTGAGTAAACTTGGCAAAAAACATTCTGGGATTATTGAATAGTAATAGAACCTTAGATACAGAGTTTCAGTTCTGTTAAAAGAAGTTAAATTAATTTCAGTTTATTAAAATTGTGTTGCAGTAAGTGCACTTACTTGTTTGAGCTGATAAACTGGAACTGTATTTTTGCAGTGTGTGAATCTGGTCAGAAATATTATTATACTACAGGCTGACGGAGACTCTTCTCTTGTTTCAGGAGTTCCTTTTCCAAAGAACTTCCAGCAGGTGTGTAAGAAGATCCTAAGCCGGCTTTTCCGTGTATTTGTGCACGTGTACATCCACCACTTCGACAGTGTCTGCAACATGGGAGCCGAGGCACATGTCAACACCTGCTACAAGCACTACTACTATTTCATCTCTGAGTTCAGTCTCATCGATCACTCAGAACTGGAGCCACTGGTGAGAACCGCATGTTTGAACTTGGAAGTCAGCGGGTGATGAGGATGGTAGTGGTGGTTATGTTTGCTTATGACTTGGAAAAACTAATGGAAAAATAATTTTTACTTATGACATACAGTCATTTCGGTGAATCACAAGTTCACAATGTACTCTATGCTTATACAAACAGCAGAATATTAAAGGGGAATTCTGCCAACTTTTCTGCATTTCTGGATGTCTAGTTCCCATCATCACTGCTACGAACAATTCCAATTGGTTTCACGTTTTCTCTAGAAAAGTACATTTCACATCGAACCACTCCTAATGACTTTCTATATATCTGTACAGATTAGATAACCAACTTTTTTTGTATGCTGGATTTCCCCTTTAATTCATTCAGAGGTCAGTAACACAAAAACCATGTGTTTTCTATCCAACAGAGACCCATGACGGAGAAGATCTGTAACTGAAACAAATGGACAGTGAAGGAATTCTTAAAGCCTTACCGAGTGCACTCTGATGGATCAGTGGACCAAATGTCTGGAGAATTTAAGCCAAAGGAACAATGTATTCAGGATCTTGTTGTTTTAGGATCTCATCCTTTACTCAAATGAGCCAAGCAGACAAATAACTGTGGCAGACTTGATATTTGAAAAATGACCATGGGCTTTTGGGTCCATTAATGCTGTCTGTGCCAAAATCCAATTCTTTTCCTTTCGTTTTAGGATCTGTGTTTATGCATCAGTCATCAAATGGCAAAATATGCACTAGAAACGTATAGCATTACATTAGTTTCCATGGGTGGCATGTCCTGTTGGCATCATGCTGTATTGGGAATATGGCTTTTGTTACAAAATGCTATTTGAGAAAACCTTCTCCATGTGACCGGCTGATATGAAGCAAAATAGTTGCTACATATACACCAACATATACACCTCTGGACAATTTGAGATGTGTCATGAACATGTTACCTGAAGTTGAGAAAGGACTTGTTTTTGCATGCTGTTCTCTAGAACTCCAGCTGAGGCATGTCAGACGCCTGAGGATTTAGGGGAAAGTTTGAAATATAAGAGTTCTGGTCTGTCTTGTGAAGGTACCACAGCCCATTGGGGCCCTTCCTTGTATTTTTGCTTCTACAGAAAAGCAGAAAGGCTTTGTGTGGTTTTCACTCTGCTTGTTGTATTTGTGCATGCTTTTAGAGACAAACGTATGAAACCATTTTCCAAAGAACATCTCTGTCTGTCAAACCAGCTAACTAACAATAGACTGGGGAAATACAAACAGCACGACTCCTGTTTTTGTGCTTAGTTTGAAAGTGGAGCTGAATGTACCTCTGCTAGAATCCCAATATGTGGATAAAGGTTACCAGGAACAATAAATGATGATAAGTTTAGACTGATATGGGTAATACTTATTGAGCTCCACAAACAGTGGTGTCTCTCAGTATGGTGTCAAGCCTATTTGGATCCTTCATGGTGCATGACTTCTTCTATCCACTGCCACCAAGAGCTTGTTATGGTAGTATCCACACGACTGGCCTGGTGCTCAATAGTCAATAAGACCATCCTGCTTCCCGGAGCCCTACAATGCGACCTTTCTCCAACTCTTCCAACTGCTCAGATTGCTTTCGAACTCTCTCTAAGACCAATCAACACAACAGCATGAGTCAGAATGGAAAGCACAGGACGACCTTATATGGTCAGTCAGGTACAATAACAACACCCATCCTTGCTGGCTGAGCGTAAAACTCATTTGCATGTCTCTTGATGTCAGACCTATTCACCAAGTTTCATTCCTGTCCTTCTGGGTGCAACTATTTTTTGACGATGAATATATATAACACAACAATTACAACATTCACATTCATACATTCACTTAAAGGAGCAGTGTGTAACCACTACTGGTGAGGTTGCGTATTGCAGCCTACTGAACCCTTCACCCACCTCCCCCTGTTCTGAGAAACTACAGTGGTCATCAGAGTTTCTGCTGTTGTTTTACGCCAATTTCGTTTTGCTTCTTCATGTTTTTGCTTCTTTGATGGTATGGGTTCACACCCTTTTGTTTTTTTCTGTGGGTTCTCAGCTTTCTCACAACACAAAACTGTTATTGAGGAACTGGTGCTCTAGCAATTTACTCTACTTTTTGGAGTGGTCCCACCTAGCATGCTCATATCATTAATACAGCCTAGTAACTCATTGTAACAGCATAGTTTTAAATATTTTGTTGTGTTTTAAATGTGAATTCAGACTCTCCTTAATATCATTACGTCTACCCTGATAAGGTGATTTAAGCCCTATTTGGAGAGGATTAGTTTTACATAGGCTAGTGGGGTAATGTAATAATTACTGGCATTTCTCAGTGATTTTAGTTCTGTCCGAGTGTGCCATGTCAGTCATTGTTTCATGCTCCTGCATCAGTAAAGGTTGCCTGGCTTTTAACCTTCTGTAAAAGGAGCCACAAACATTACCTCAGATGATACTTATCCTGCACAATTCAAAATGCAGATACATATATATAAATATTCATTCATTTCCAATTAAAAAGAGTTTTTTATGTTTTTCCTCAAGTATGGAGGCGTTTGAGGAGGTATTTGGTTTTGTTTTGCATAGCACAGATGTCTTGGGTGTACAATATACAAATCCAAAAGATGAGCTATTGGCCTCTTCAGAGCCACAACACTTCTGGCAGCCTTAAGGTAAGTCACTGTCCGTCATAACCTATAGCCTACATATGGGTTATATAGCTATTTATTATTAATATAAGTAGGTTATAAGATTGTTATCATCCTACAGCTTCTCATTTGATGGTCCCCAACATTTAAGGTGGACCATGCAGGTAGAGTTGCAGGAGGAAATAATAATAATAATGTCCTACCTAAACTGAACCTTTACAACTCCATGCTGAGGCCCAACCCCAACATCCCGAGAGACACTACTTCTGTATGTGTAGCTCAATAAATATCAGTCTATATTTATCATCATTTATTGCTATGCTTAGATATTTGAAGACAGTGTTGCTCTTCTCATTATTTATAATTACATCAAGTGCTCCATTTCTATTTCAAAAATGGATACATGTGGGACTGAATATAAAAATTAAATAATTACATCAGTTAAGACAATTAACTATCATTAAAGAAGCAGCATTAGAATAAAAGTTATAAGAAAATGTTTTTCTCATAACACAAGAGATTCAGAAGGAGGAAACAAGTTAACAGACACTATTATAAAACAAGTAAGGCACAGACTCACTTTCTTAATAACTAAACGTGCATAAGCCACCTTTGTCTGAGGGATACAATTAGAGAAGGATCTTTGTAGTCTTAATGGGAACCAAAACTAGTTGCCAAGATCTTGTCCAATCAGTGTCCAGTATTTATTGAACTATTAGAGTACGATTGCTGATCTGGGGTCAGGCTACAACGTTTATACATCACTGTGTAGAAGTATAGGAACTGATTAAAACTGGTCTAGGATCAAGTTTCTTGCTTTGAAATGCCTGATACATATCGGCCTAGACGATTTCCCCTCTTTGGGTTCATTTTACGTCTGGCTGTATTACACATGTATCATTATATGTGTGTTTTGTAAAAGATGGAGAGAGTCCATTACAGAGCCGGAGGACGGAGCCATTGGAGCCGATAGCGCCTAAACGACCTGCGAAACTCGTCGACTGACACGTCAACACTCGCGCGCTCTCCTTCAGCCAATGGGAGCTCTGATAAGTGAAGGTAGGCGGGACTTTCACCTCTGTTGTGCTTTTGCCTCCCTTTCCCTCCCTGTGCGCGCGCCACTATCAGAGAGACGGGCACGGCAGAGGCGGGCACGGCGCACTTTACAGGTCTGATTCTCCTGTTTATACCTAGTTTAAAATGGCTGACATGGAGTACATTAAATGTACCGGCTCCAGAAAAGTTACCTGTTTGCGTATTTTAATGTTACCGTGCTGCTGTATCAGCTTTAGCTAGTTCACTGACGTTAGCAGGCTACGTGTGTAAGCAGCATTCATTACCTGCTAGTATCGTTGATGAAGAGTAGCCAACGATACCTCGTATTTCTGTGTTCATTTATTTACCTTGTGTTATGTGCTGTGGTTGGTTATGAAGCTGTATGTTTAGTTAGGTAGGATGTGTAGGGTCGTAGTGAATCACCCAGAAATTGTGGCTAAGTGCTGTATATGCTGGCTAGCACTCACCCTGTCAGAAAGAGTCAGTTTAGCTAAATATCAGGCTTAGCCTCGGTTTCTGTTTACCGCTACCAGTAGTTTTGTATCTAACGGCTAGCCAGGACTAAGCCTCTACTGCATGTTGTTGGATGTAAGCTACGTTATAAGCAAAAACATTTCTACAGTCTTATTCATAAACTAAATTGTATTGCCTTTGGCGATTAATTAACATACTATGCTATCAAGTCAAACCACGGAATGACATAGAGCAGTCTTCCTTATACCTAGGCTTACTGTTATTCTTAGTGTGGTGGCAGGAAATTCCCTTTATCATGATTGCTGACAGGTCGATTGACCGATTGATAAGAGCGATCACGTCCCGAACCAGATAATTAGAATAGCACTGGATGATGAGTGATCTTGGCCAAGCGTCTTACCACAACTTGTCTTTAATTATGTAACACTGTGTCCACAGCTCCCTGGGATGGTGAGGCAGAGCCAGCTCCACTGCACGCGTCAGGTAAGGACTGTCTGTCGATTGCACTGAATATTCCTCTGTATTAAATTAATCAATAGTCTTAATGCTTAAATTCTGATTTAAAAGTGCCAGTGCCGTCTTTTTATATTAATGCTTACAGAAACGATAGCAAAGAATTTAAGGTGCCATAGAACACATGTAATCAGTATTTACAAAGGCTCTCTGAGGTCTACATGAGAAGGTATGTGAATTTCCTCAGGGGGAAAAATGCAAAGATGCTGTTTTTACTTGCACGTTTACACCCCTTTAATTTGGCCCTGAGGTGAAACAAGCTCTGCTGTCCTGGTTTGCATTGAAACACGTTATGATCATACGTGAGGTACGTGTTATAGTAGACACACCCATACTCCATGTAAATAAGCTAAATCATAATACTATCAGTTCGCTATACTAATGTTAGTTACTTGACGACTGATAGTAGTTCACGTTACCTATACTAGTAACGTGCTTTTAATCTCGACAGCAACACAAAGTAAGCACATGAAAAATGCAGACACCCCCTCACAGCCTGGACTGTAAGATTTCTCCACAGAGAAATTTTCTTTTTGTGGTCTCCATTGTTGTGGTATGTAACCTTTGAAGGCAAAACCATGAATGTTTCAAGGCTGTTATGTAACAGTTTAGTATTTTGGAATTGGCTTGTTTTATATTTGAAGGAGGAGACAACAGTGTTATGTTAGTTCCATGTATTAAAGTCTCCTTGTTTCAAATATTTCAGTGTAAATACAGACACCATTAGGAGTTACCTGAGAAAAAAAAAGTTGTATCTGAAGACCTTGGTGCCGTACCTTTTGTATCAGTAGTTAAGGCAATGATGACAACACACTAAAGGGTTTTCAGCCTGATATTGATGAGTACCCATTATAGATCTCCAGTGCTTCTTTCCATTTATTTGTTAATGTGCATAATCGGGTCCTTACCATTGAGTGAAAGCTGAGAACGTAATACTGGAGAGTGCTATCTATTCTTATAAGCTTGCTCATGCTGATTGATGTCGTGACTCAGCGCCCATTCACTTCCTCTTATTCTGATATCAGATCAGGTTTAGAGTGTTAAGTAGTTCTGCGTATAGTCTATATATAACTATGCCACCTGCTGAAGTGTCACGGCAGTGCAGTGCTGTCTTGGTATTTTTTAAACATAGTAAGGTAACAGGGAAGTCAATCTAGGTCACAATTTGGTATTCATGTGAATGTCATTCACCAACTGGCCTCTTTTCACCTACCTGGCACGCTGCCAGCAGGGATACTTACAGAAACCTGTAATTAAACCCTGTAATTACAGAAGTATTTCACCCGGATCTTAACTTTAGTGAAGTTAAAGGCCTGTAGAGCCACTGGAATGTAATGGACTTCCCACACGTGTGATTTGTTGTGTTCCTTAGGTGGCCAGAGACTCTGGTCCATCGGACAGCGATGCAGGCCTCCCCCCTCTCCCTCCTGCTTCCCGCTGTGCCTCCCAGACCTCTGCAGGTGCAGGTATTAATGTTTATTTCACTTCTTGATTGATACTGATCCTTTCTAAAGGAGCTAAACATAGATGGAAATTTTGTATATAGCGGACTGTTAAGACTCAGAACCATCTTGCTGTAGAACTAGCAGAAACATGGACATGTTTCTTTTTGTTTTTACTGCATTGGAGTTTCTTTTTGTCTTCTTGTAGCGGTGATGGAGAGCAGTCAGCCAGTGACCATTGCAGACTCAGGAATACGCAGGAAGAAGAAGCGTAGGACCCGAGCAGCAGACAGCTCCACAGACACATTCAGTGGTATTTCTCCCTAACATTCTCTTCTATGTGATTTAACAGTACTTTGGATGAAAATGTGTTAAACGACACTGTTTTGTCTCTGTGTGTCAGCAGTATCTTAATAATTAGGCATATTCAACCCATTACCCCTGAATTTGACATACAGGCCAAACATGTTGTCATATGGCAGGTTTTTTTTTATAAAATATGAACACGCCTTTCTCATAAACTGAAAGGTTTGAGGACTTTGCTGTTATTGTTACTTTGCTGTTTAGTTTCACTGGGCCAGTGAGAACTAGGGCTGCACAATATAGACATACAGTTTGATGTCCAGTAAGGCTGTTAGATATCACACTGATGTTATTAGAAGCTATAAACTGGTAATAAAGTAGTGTGTCTTTGGCTGAATGAAACACAGCAGATGTTTCTATGTGTAAACAAAAATCTGGCTTAACTTATCTTTAAGCAAGCTGCTTACCTCAGAATGAGAAGCACATTCTTTGTGCACTGAAAAGCTAAGAAACAGTCAGCATTACATCAACATCTTTTTTTAATGAAGCTACAAAACAAAATAAATATATCTTTATTTTTAGAAAGGAACATACGGACATGTTTTATTATATTTCTTTGTTAAGTCATTTAAATTTGTAGTGTTGGATACGTATTTATTGTAAATATAATGTTCTTCTTGCCTTTGGTTTAGTGTCACTGGGTCACTTCATTCTTAGTTGGTCCCAGATTTTTATTTAGAAAGTCTATTCAGTTTTCGATGTTTAGGACGGCAGGCTTAACATAAAAACAGTAGAGACGAAGCTAGCCTGTGTGTTTTAAGCAGAGTCAAATTCCAGGTCGAGGCAAGTACTCTTAAGGACTTAATGGTTTGTGCCGTCTTTCTGGCCAAGCCGCCTTTCTAGCCCGTCATGAGGTGATGATCTGTTTTGTCATTACTTCTCTGATGATGTGTTTATCAAGTAAGCTCATCTTGCAGTAACTATAAGAAATATGATCTATCGTGCAGCTTTAGTCGAAACTATGATAAATTTGTTTAGTTTTTGTCTGAAACCAATGCAGGTTGGGTTCATTTCAGTAACTGCTGAGTGCATAGCAACTGTCTGTGAAGTGGCAGTCATCAGTGGCATCCATTATTTAACAAAACAGTCAAAATTCCTTGAAAAGCTAAATGTGTGGACATCTTGGCTTTTCACGTCAACAACTTATAACACAGTGATTTGTCTGATATTTTAGTCTTAGACTGCACCAGGCTTTTTATGTTAAAATAACCGCAATTTTCCACTTGAAACAATACAGCTAGATGGAGATTAGTGCTACAGGAGATTAGTTTCTGAAAAAGTTTTCCTCTTCACTGCTCATGTACGTAATAGGGCCTTTTGTATGATAATATGTGGTCGGTTTTCTTCTAGGGAAGGGTGTTTACTGTAGTGCCGTTCATCTTCCTGCTAAAACTGACCATTGACAGGATGTTCTTGCCTAGTGTTACCACATTATCACATTTCCTTTTTCAGATAATTGTGGTTAAACTGTTTCACTGTATGTTCCTTATGTATTAGAACTGTACAGACTCACAGATGAGGTGCTAGGGCAAGGGGCCTATGCTAAAGTCCAGTGCTGTGTGAACCTGCAAAATGGCAATGAGTATGCAGTAAAGGTGAGACATCACAGGAGTGTCATAACATCAATTAACATATTATAATGTTAAGTAGTACGTGCAGTGTCAGGATTTTTATGTAATGTATGACTGTGTTTGGGCTTAAAAGATCATTGAGAAGATTGCTGGTCACAGTCGGAGCAGGGTGTTCAGAGAGGTGGAGACGCTTTATCAGTGCCAAGGAAATAAGTAAGATCTTTTGTCTAACATCATTCTCTATACACTTATAAACCTCTGCTAATTACACATTTCAGAATGAGCTTAAAGGGAAATTCCACCAATTAAAATCACTTTAAATGTCGGGTTCTTATCACTGCCACTGTGTACAACAGTGATGATTTGTCTGCTACATAAATAAAGCAATTTTATTTATTATTCAAAATGACCCATAAAGAAACCAAAATGATGTTTATGACTATGTGTTTTAATAACAGTAAAATTGTGGTAAATAAAAAAAAAAGTGTCAATGTCATGTCTGTATTGTAGATGCTTATTCACCTCGAAGGCATCTGAAAAATTAATTACAGGACAAAACCTTATCTCAAAAAATCTTGAAGGAATATCACAGAAATTGTACAATTAATGCTGCAGATGTGAGACATATTAGGAAATATCAGGACAATTCTCCTTTAATGAACTGTGTTATGAAGCAAGTCCTTTCTGTATTTCACAACAGAAATATTCTGGAACTCATTCAGTTCTTCGAGGACGACAGCTGCTTTTATTTGGTGTTTGAAAAGCTGAATGGAGGTGCAGGACTCTTTTTTTACGATTAGTCTAGATTTTCCATAAACTGCAGTTTCTTTCTGTTTCTGTTTCTGTCCTTCATTTCTACTTGCTCACTCCCTCAGGCTCCATTCTAACACACATTCAGAGGAGGAAGCACTTTGACGAGAGGGAAGCCAGTCGTGTAGTCAGGGACATTGCTCAAGCTCTTGACTTCCTGCACACCAAAGGTACTGTATTTGCATTCTGCTCACCTCGGAATGGTTAAAAAAGAAATGTGTTTATACATCGTGTCATACACATATCTAATGTGTCCTATAGGAATTGCTCATCGGGATCTAAAACCGGAGAACATCCTGTGTGTACATGCTGACAAGGTACAGTATTGTTGCACTAAAATTTTACATACATATACAGTATATACATTCGCTATCAAGGTATTAGTTAGGGGTGGCCTCAATAACTGGAGTTCTATTTTTTTGTTACATAGTATTCAGAGACTCTTTTTCAAACCACAAAATTGGTCTAAATTTCACCAACAGAGGCTATCAGATAAAAGTTAAGCAGTTCAAAATAAACTATAGTGGGTATAGTTGGAATGCATCAAAGCTTAAAGAGCAAAGATGCCTCATAAAGAAATTATGTAAGAACATTTTAATTCAGATCAGACTATATTACAAATGTTCCGTGCAAAATGTTGGTATAACATGAAGGCATGACATGTTAATTTAAAAGGAACTTTTTAAAATTAAATTTAAATGTACTCCGATATATGGTACCACTGTGTGTCTCTGACTTGGCTCCATCCCGTAATTGCTACAGGTGGGAATATCATCTCTTCTCTGATCTAACAGTTTTATTGCTGGTTTAAAACATGACAGCACAAACAGCCAGACTGTTAACCATTATAGATTATAGTCAGGTTTTTATACCTATATCCGAAGTTGCATTTCATCATCAAAAAAGTAGTTGCACTCAGGAGGAATCAGGAAACAGGATGATTTGGCGTATTATGTGCCATACCAGTCGTGTGGATATTACCATAGCACACTGTTGTCAGCATTGATAGAAGGAGGCACGCACCAGTGACATAAGGGGTCTGGGAGGAACACAAGAACCACGTAGAGGGAGGACCGATGGATTGTCTGACAAGCTGAGTGACACAGCAATCAGCAAACCATGGTGTCCTCCATGAGTCATCATATTAATGCCAGCATTATTGGCAGGCGACTGCATGTAGCAGGACTACATGCACGCAGACCGTTACGGTGGCTACAGCGGTGCCAGACTGTCATGGAGTGACTCAGAATGGCAGCAGGTCATCTTCAGTGACGAGTCCCTTTGTTTTCCTTCGTGGAGACGACCAACAAATGTGTATGTGGAGGCACCGTGGTCACCACCAAGATGAACGGTTTATTCTCACATGTCCAGGAAGCCTGGTGTCATGGTGTGGGGGGCAATTTCGTACGGTGCCAGATCAGCTTTGCCATGAACTCACCTATACTATACCATGGCCAGACGCATCGCCAGACCTATCCCTGATTGAAAATGTGTGGGTGCTATTGGGCACCCTATCAACACTACACCCCTACCGCAAAATCTGCATGTGAACATTCAAGCTGCATGGGATGGATTATCACAGGACACCATGAGGAACCTCTGCAACTCCATGCTGAGACGTCTGGCATGTTGTGTTAGCAAACATGGTGCCCCAACGCCATACGGAGAGATACTACTTCTCTGTGTGTAGCTCAACAAATATTTGCCATATCAGTCTAAATTTATCATCATTTATTGTTCCTGGTAAAGTTTATCTTCTGTCCAAATAGAATTGCAATCCCATATGTCCTTCTGGGTGCAACTATTTTTTTGATGATGAGTGTATATCCCAAAAGAAATGTATTTACATTTTTTAATTTACATTACATACATTATTTATATTTTTAAGAAAGGAACCCAGATAAATACAGATAAATCTAGTGTCATGTGACATGCTTGTGCCCATAATAAACAAACCTAAACAACAAGACAGGTAGAGCTGGACTTAGAAGGAGACCACTGTGTTTTTTAAGGAATAGTGTTACATTTTATGGAGGCTGATGTAACAGGGGATTCATACCTTAATAAAAGAGTAACAGGATGGAAGGGGGGGAGGGCATTTTGAAATGATTTTGAGTATTATAAGTCTAATGTAGCACAAGTACATATGCACTAGTGTTCTCAAGGTCAAAAGATCAAGGCAACAGGCAGATATCTAATGACAGTACTTATCTCACACTTGTGTATAGGTGTCTCCTGTGAAGATCTGTGATTTTGACCTGGGCAGTGGAGTGAAGTTGAGCAGTGCCTGTACTCCCATAACCACACCGGAACTTACCACACCGGTACACACACATGCACACATTTGCTGACCTTGACATTTGAGACGTGGCACTATTTTAGGCTTGCCACAGTGTTGGCATGGTTGAATGTGTTTAGCTACATACATGAAAGGCTAAAGCATGTTAAGAATGTTAGGGTTATGTATTACTCAGAACCATTATTAAAAAAAAACATTTTGGGAAATAACCTCATATTTAACTTGATGTAATAATAATACGTTATTGTGAAAAGCAAGGCAGGTTTTTTGCTGTTTTTTTTAAATGGCTATCTGAAGTAAATTATTATCTATTACCAGAAGTAACATAATAAGACACTACAATTTGTTCTTGCGGGAATATAAAACTTTATGAAGATGGGTGTTGCTTTGCGGTGTACTTTATCACATTTGTTGAAGTTGCCAGGAAGCTTTGCTTGATTATATGCTCTAAAATATGACCCGAGGTTTGTTGTCTCTTTGTTGTTACTGATTAAAAGGAAGTTTTCACCGGAAGAGCAGGAAAGTAGCTCAGCAATTAATCCTTAAAATGATGTTTAGATAACTCTCTAAGGAGCAAGCCAGGAATATGCCAGAAATGCACACGGATACATGTGAACTACTTGTATTATAATGGGTCTGTAGAACAGCTGTTTTATGTACAAAAAAGACAATTAGGAAAAATCCTTCCTAAAGAGCCCATATATTGGAACTCTTTAAAATTAGATTTGACATTTGATATTATATGTACATTGCCAAAATGTACTGTTTACTCCCCTGTCCGTGTATAAAACTAAGATGAAATCTCCTGTTTCTAACTGTTTTTGGGAGATCATGCAAACATATTTACATCCATCTTTTTAGCTGACCTCAGTACAGTCCGGCCCTTTCACACTAAAGTAATAGAGAGTGTTTCAGCCTGGACTGGGTTTAAGTGATTTGAAGTGTATGTAATAACTAGGCTATCTCTCCTTAGTGTGGTTCAGCTGAGTACATGGCTCCAGAGGTGGTGGAGGTCTTCACCGATGAGGCATCATTCTATGACAAACGATGTGATCTCTGGAGTCTAGGTGTCATCCTCTATATCCTACTTAGTGGCAGTCCACCGTTCACTGGTCACTGTGGCACTAACTGTGGCTGGGAGCGAGGGGAAACGTGCCGTGCCTGCCAGGTGAGATGTCTGTATGGGCGTTTCAACACACCGCTCAGTTCGTGTATACTCCTCGGTAAGGTTCATTGAGGTTAACTGACTGTTCTTATGAAACTGTCGTTTGTCATTTGTGCAGAACAACCTGTTTGAACGGATCCAGGAGGGAAAGTATGAATTTGATGATCGAGACTGGGCTCATATTTCAGACAACGCCAAAGACCTGATCTCCCGGCTGTTAGTGCGAGACGCTATGCTGAGACTCAGTGCAGCGCAGGTCCTGCAGCACCCATGGGTGCAGGGGGTAAGCCTGCTACACTTGCCCAATTTACTTTATCAGATAAGAAACTTTATTGATCCTTGGATGGGAAATTCAGCTTGTCCAAACTAGCAGTGTGAGTGGTATGATGTACATACAAAAACAATTTAAAAATGATTATGAGCTGCATATATTAAATATACCGCATTGACCAAATGTCTGACTACAGTGATAATCTGTTTTACATTTTATTTAAACCTTAAACGTTTTAGAATCTTGAAAAATGCTTAGAACAATTACCAACTGATTAAAAATGAAAAAAAGATTTTTCCATATTGTGCATTTTTCCTGGGTTATTACATTACATTACAAATTAGCACATTAAAGGCTTTTATCTTAAATATTTAGTCTTACTCTTTCCTGAGAAACACAGTAACTCAGATGGCTCTGAGCTGGATTTGATCTACTGATGAAAGGTTTAGGTGTGTGTTGGCACTAAGACATTTCAAAACTATTTTGCTGCTAATATTACTTGGGATTAAAAACTTTTAGGATTTTAGGTTAAGGTTTTAGGATGTGCCAATCATGACTCTTTTCCACTTTTTACGAAAGCTTGCTCTGTGTAGACATAATTAAATGCAAACACACTAGCACATTTGCAGTTTCTCATTCTATCAGCCAAAGTCTAATACAACAGCCCCTGTAGATTAACTAAACATATTAATCTCATATATGCTTGCCTGTTATATTGTTTGAGTGAAATAATATGTCATGTTGGTGTGTCAGAATACAACTTGACTATTTAACACAATGAGCCATGCATAATAATGTTTCATACAACGTGACCAGACCTCTGGGTTTATTTATATACATTGTACATTTGTAACACATATATAAATGAGTATATAATATACTGCTCCCTGTTTTGAGTAAAAGTCTGCTGACTTTATGTTAATTGATGTCTTATGTTCTGTTTTGTGCTTTTGCTTTTCTGTAGAATGCTCCTGAAAGAGGTCTTCCAACTCCTCAGGTCTTACAAAGGTATTTTTATTTTTAAGTTAATGTAAATTTTAGTTTGTGGTAAAGTTGGTGTTGACCTAAATATCTGTTAGGCCTGGGCAATGTCATCACATCACTCACCTCTAACTGCTGCTATACTTGTTATAGTATCTTTGGTTTGTAACTGGTTGTTTCTATTTGACTGGTAGGAAGTTCAGCACTAAGGACCTGACACAGTTCGCTGCAGAGGCCATGGCCTTTAACAGGCAGCTGTCACAGCAGGATGAAGAGCAAGATGACAGCGGTGCCATCATGTGCTCCATGAGACTCTCACCCCCCTCCAACTCCAGGCTGGCTAGACGCAGAGCACAGTCTCTTGCGCTCCGCAGCACTAGCGAGTACACAGCCAGTGCTCAGGTGCCAGAATAAGCCCCTACACTATATAAACACAATTGTATGCTAAACACCTGTTTTCAGCTCAAGTGCAAAGGTCTACATTGTTGAGTACTTACTGCATTTGAGCTTGAATGACCTGATGACACATATAAATACATACACATTTGCACAACCTACACACACTGTGCCCAGCGCCAGCTGTGGGCATATGGCGGTGGAGGTTACATTAACCCAAAAAGTCAACACCTACTACACCTACTTGAGTATCAGTATCTTCCACACTAGCTTTAAGAGTTAATGCAGTTGAGAAATTTACCAGTTATCGTAGATCTAGATGTAGATATAGATGATCAGTTGGAAAAATATTAAAACCTGAAAATGTTTATTCAGGCTGGCTTTTGTAATTCATGTGCAACCGTGATGTACCATACATGATTGGTGCATATGAAGATATCTGTATATTTAAGTATGAATTACCAAATATTTACGGCTAAAAGTTTATTTTAGCCATCTACAGAGGTGCTTTTATAAGAGGGAAAATACTGATATCTTGATTTTAGTTTAGATATGAATGGTACTAGAATGGTTTACTTTTTGTTGTTTTTTTATTATCCCCTATTTTAAAATATCAGCATTTTTAGAAAATATTTTAGTTATAGCACTGGTCTTTTTGTTGCACATTTGTTTGCTTTGTTTATTTTGTTTTGTTCCCTTTTTTTAGTGTTTTTAGTGTTTTTAACTATGTTTCAGCTTAGGACTACAAATTAGCCCAGCAATTCTTAACAGCCAGTGCAAACAGTGCGAGTTGTGATGACGTTGGAGACTTAATGCATGACACCATACTGCCTTTTTGCATTAACATATAATGGGAAAATGTGGTTACTGAGCCTTCATATCCATATTAATTATGTCTTACCTCAGATACAGTTTGCACATTGGTTTTGCACATTTTTTCTACAAGCAGGGCTTTCTGCAATGTTCTACTAGCAAGTAACATGCTTTTTTGTACGATACTGCTTAACTGTCAGATAATTCAGGACTTAAAGTTAATTATTCACATGTTAAGATCAGCAAGTGTTGCACAGCTACGTTGTTGTTCTCTTTTGTATTGTTTTCTGTACATCTATTTTTTTACTGTTTGTAAAGTATTAGCTTTTAATTTTGTTAAAATTGTCTTCAATATAGAATTAGCCTCATGAACAAAACAAGCTCATTATTGTGTCCACAAAAATGGGGGAGTTGGATCATTGTGCTGCTAAGCTACAGTTCTGTGCAAAAGTCAGAGATCACACTTAAGTCATTAGAAGTCAAAGCCACCATTAAGTACAAGTTTAAAAAAAATGTATATATATATATTATTATATATAAATATATATATATTTTTTAAATTAACTACTATGTAAGACCTGCTATACCACCAAACCAAAAAAAACCCAAACAGCTGTATTTGTACATACATCCACAATGTTCTACATGTGAGTCAGAGATGTTACCAATGTTTGGGATTCTACAACGAAAAAATATCCCTGCAGAAAAGCTGAAAGTAAGGCTTATAAAATTAATGGAAACTGTGGAAATGTTATAATATTTAAGTTTCATTAATTATTAAAGCTTCTGTATAATTCTCTGACTTTTGTAGTGTACTGTATGTAGCTGAACTGGATCTGTAATGGGAGTGCTGGAATGTGTTCCATTTCCATCAGAAATGAATAGAATCTCTGTTCTGTTGATATAAACACAGTGTATATTTAACACTTGCTAATGAGTCTGTATAAATCATTATTCCGACACTCAGGCAAGAGGAGTATTTAGTTTACAACATAATTATACTTTAAAACCTAAAATCTGGCCGACGGAAAGCAGCGGCGTTGGGCTGTCCTGCCTTGTTTTTTCAGTGTCACTAGAGGGCACCATTTCTTAGCTTGAATTCAGAGTTGATGAGAAACTTAAACTGGATGGATGTGTTGATGAGATGTTTAAATTTGATTTTCAATGTAAACGAATATTTTACATTTATGATTGAGTAAAAATGATGACAGTATTACCACCGTGATAAATAAACCAGGCTTTTGCTCTGAAGTGGTAGTGAAGTGTATTGCTTTAAGTGCCTATCACATGCACTGATATTTAGCAGCTGTCCTTCATTTGTTTATTCCATTTGGTCATTTAAAGGAGTAAAACCACAACAAGTAATTAATATTCCAAACAAGACAAGAAAAGACATTGCACGGTGAGCAAAACACTAGTGAGCCACCAGCTTTACCATTAGTGAGCCTACCGTGGACCACGGCCATCAGGGTGCTCTGTTTGAATAGTGGGTAACACCTCTGCACTCCACGGGATGGACTGGGCAAGCACTAATAAGGAGTTTTTGTGCAGGACTTACACTACCGTCCTCCACCTTCCTTCCTTCCTTCCACAAACGATTAGATTGTAAGTCACTCTAGATAACAGTGTCTTTCTGTAATTGTACATTCAAGACTTTACAACCTGAGTAGGGGTGTACAACACTCTAACCCAAGCAGGCCCTCCTGGAATAGCGGATCCACAAAATGAAGATGAATGTATATCATTTGTTCCGGTCACCTTAATTTAAGCAAAGAGACCAGATAAACACATTATGAACAGATGCTACAAAGCGCCACACGTACAGGACTGTTTTAGTCTTTTCGTTACATTTATGGAACCAGAATACACGCTGTTTAATGGTTATATATTATGTTCAGGTTATTGTATCTTCTATATGTCCCTTTAACCATTACTTAATACTGGTCTTGTTTTTCTAGCATGTTATGGCACTAATTCGGACACAGGCGGCTTATTTCCTCGCCCCATTATATCTCAGACATTATTCACTAATGTGTAATGCTTTCCTAGTTGCCATAGATACATTATCCCCATAGCAACTAAGCAGGCCTTCCTTGGTAGCCAGAACATCCAACAATCAGGAGAAGTTTTCCTCATATTTCACATGAAGAGGAGTTACAGGACGCTTAGAGATCACCTGTAGAGATACTGTACGTTACAGACTCTACACAGACACTAAACATTACAGATTCTATAAGGACGCTGCACATTACAGACTCTGGACATGCTGTACATTACAGACGCTATGGAGACCCTGTACATTACAGACTCTACAGAGACGCTGTACATTACAGACTCTACAGAGACGCTGTACATTACAGACTCTACAGAGACCCTGTACATTACAGACTCTACAGAGACCCTGTACATTACAAACTCTATAGAGACACTGTACATTAGATTTAGATTTAAATCCCACAGTGGGGAAATTTAGTCTCCGCATTTAACCCTTCCGTGAAGTGAAACACCACAAACACACTCACTAGTGAACACACTAGGGGGCAGTGAGCACACTTACCCAGAGCGGTGGGCAGCCCTATCCACAGCGCCCAGGATGCAGTTAGGTGCCTTGCTCAAGGGCACCTCAGTCGTTACTGTAGGCTCAGGGAATCGAACCGGCGACCCTCCGCCGGACACAAGGCTGGCGCCCTAACCTCCAGCCCACAACTGCCCCATTACAAACTCTATAGAGGCGCTGTACATTACAGACTCTACAGAGATGCTGTACATTACAGACTCTACAGAGACGCTGTACATTACAGACTCTACAGAGATGCTGTACATTACAGACTCTACAGAGATGCTGTACATTACAGACTCTACAGAGACCCTGTACATTACAGACTACAGAGACGCTGTACATTACAGATTCTACAGAGACCCTGTACATTACAGACTCTACAGAGACCCTGTACATTACAGACTCTACAGAGACCCTGTACATTACAGATTCTACAGAGACCCTGTACATTACAGACTACAGAGACGCTGTACATTACAGACTCTATAGAGACACTAAACATTACAGACTGTACAGAGATGCTGTACATTATAAACTCTTTAGAGAGGCTGTACATTACAGACTCTATAGAGATGTTGTACATTACAGACTCTATAGAGAGGATAGGCATTACAGACTCTACAGAGACCCTGTACATTACAGACTCTACAGAGACGCTGTACATTACAGACTCTACAGAGACGCTGTACATTATAGACTCTCTTTACAGACTCTACAGAAACCCTGTACATTACAGACTCTATAGAGACACTAAACATTACAGACTGTACAGAGACGCTGTACATTATAAACTCTATAGAGAGGCTGTACATTACAGACTCTACAGAGACCCTGTACATTACAGACTACAGAGACGCTGTACATTACAGACTCTACAGAGACGCTGTACATTACAGGCTCTACAGAGACGCTGTACATTACAGGCTCTACAGAGACCCTGTACATTACACACACTACAGAGACCCTGTCCATCACAGACTCTATAGAGACACTAAACATTAAAGACGCTACAGAGACTCTGTACATTACAAACTCTACAGAGATGCTGTACATTATAGACTCTATAGAGAGGCTGTACATTACAGACTCTCATTACAGACTCTACAGAGACCCTGTACATTACAGACTCTAAAAAGACACTAAACATTAAAGATGCTACAGAGACTCTGTACATTACAAACTCTACAGAGAAGCTGTACATTACAGAATCTACAGAGACGCAGTACATTGCAGACTCTACAGAAATGCTCACACACACGTTTCTCTAGTTTTACAGTTTACGTGTTTGACCAAGATGAGCAGTTTTGCTTTATTCTATACACTTCTGGAAACATGTCTCCCAAATTCCAGATCAGATATCATTTAGATCTGTTTATTTAGAAAATGACTAATGATGCCTCCAAATGTTTTTTGAACCATGCTCGCTGTATGTTTCACCTCAGCCACCGCTCACCAGTCTTTCTGTAGATCACGGTAAGTCTGCTAGTCTGTAGCTGTGTTGTCCTGTGTGTTTGCTGCTTGACCTTGTTCTTATGAACCAGATGCTCACTGTATCTGCTAGTAAAGCTAGAACCGCACTATATATAGATATAAAGAGAGAATGAGAGAGAGAGAGCGCACAAAAGACGGAGACTTGCTTTCAGTTATTAGTCTGCATGGACAATGGACTCCAAAGGTCCAGTTGGTTGCATTTTGAGCCTTTCACAATCCAGGAAATCTCAAACACTTACATTTATGCTGGTGTCCATCCATTGTTGTCTGCTGGGTAAACCTTCAGGAGCATGCTTGATGACCACAGCTCTAGATTTTGCTGAGAAAGTACAAACAATATTTTAAGGCTGATTGACAGCCATTCCAAGTGGTTATTAAAATTGCTCATGATTTCTATGAAGGATGCTGTTTTCAGCTTAGTAAAGTCTGGTACTGGCCACCTTTAAGAAAGGTGCACGATCACTTGTGAAAGATGTTCACTCGCGGAGGATGAAAGTCTTCTGTCTTGGTCAAGCATCTGTCAAGAACCTTAATGTAAGCAGACAACAGTGTGGCTAGAACAAGCCTAACTTAGAATCGACATGTCTCAGTTTTTACCTCAACAAGACAACGTGTACAAGCATCATCCACTGAGCAGAAAATAATTGACCTCATGGAGAAGAAAAAGGGTGCCTGTCATCTTATAGGCTGGTGATGGGTGATATAACTCACAGTGGCTAAAAGCTTTCCCTTCACTTTTAAGTTTCCTTAATGAAAACCATTATGAGTATGAATGCCCTCCTCTGTCTGCTTCCTTTGTGCTGTACAGATGACGGAGAAAGTAAAGTGATCATTAGCAGTACATAAACCAGTTACAAGTTTATATCACTTAGCTTGTGGTAGTCAGTGTTAGTCAAGTTACCCTTTAATTCTATCAGCGTCAGACTAAAAGGGGCCTCTGACTGCTGGGTTACTACTGTACCATTACATTGTCTGAGATGATCGAGTGAGGGGACAAAGAGCGACTGATTACACATGCCTTGAAGAAGAATGTACACATCTGTGGATAAAAAAAGAAAAAGAAAAACTGAACATGCAAGAAAAAAAACCCTAAAGGTAATTTTAAGAAATTTTGTGACCCCTGTGTGAGACCCCTGGATACAGAATGCTGAGATGATGCACATTTGTATCACTGAATCATCTTATGGTAGTCATTGTTATTAGCTAGCCTTCTTTGACTTTAGTTAATTCTATCAGCTAACAAGATGAGAGGGGCCCAAATAATCCTGCCTAGGGCCCTGCAGACATGTGCAAATGAAGATCATAGGACAAACAAGTAAAGGTAATAAACTTCAGTAGAAGCTTGTGCCATTTACAGTCAGCCTAGGCAGCTGGCGAAGCAGCCTCTGCTTTTAGCTGCTGTCTTCTAGTCATGAGTGGAGCTTTAGGCTGACTGAACTTGGCAAACATGCAGAATACCGTGAAAGAAGCTTTTTAGTGGGGAGGTTTGTTGTGGATTGTATCATCTGTATAGCAAACCATTTTTGTAGAGATACTGAGCATGTAGCCTAAAGAGGTGTTTTTAAAATATGCCTTTGTATTTGAGATCTCTTCATGTTTTTCATTATTAAATGAACTGCGGTACCATTATTTTGCGATGTCAATGTTATTTTGAGATGCCAAGTCAGTATTTTTGACGTACCAAGCCATTATTTTGAGATACTGAATCATTATTTTTAAGACACTAAGTCTTTATTTTGAAATGCTAAGTAATTATTTAGAGATATTAAGTCATTATGTAGAGACACTAAGTCATTTAGAGATCCTGAGTCATTATTTTTGAGATACTGTCCTGCTATTTTGAGAAATATTCTTGTTATTTTTATTCATTTTCTCCTTATTTACAGGTACTATAGAAGGTTTCTTTAAAAAAGAGTCATTAAGTCAGTGTTTTGAAATATTAAGTCATGCATTTGAGATGCTATTGAGGAGTCATTATTTTAAAATCCAGCACCAATATATGTTTCATTATTGATTAAATTGCGGTGCCATTATTTTGAAATGTCAGTGTTATTTTGAGTTGCTAAGTCATTTTAGATGCCAAGTCAGTATTTTGAGATGCCAAGCCATTATTTTGAGATATTGAGTAATTATTTAGAGACACAAAGCAATTATGTTGAGATGCTAAGTCATGAATAAATATCGAGATCAAATCATAATTCTTGAGATACTGCCTCATTATGTCTCAAATGTTTTCTCATTATTTATTGATGCCATAGATCATTTCACAATTTCATCAATTTCATCGCAAAATAATAAAGCTGTATGTCTTAGCACAAAATGCACTATTACTTAAAAATGATAACTATATATCTTAATGACATGGCAATTCATGTAATAATATTAACAAAAAATAATAATGTGGTAGATTGTTGTGTTAAGTTGTGGTAATGGGATTGTATATGATTTGCTCATTCTGGGATCATATTTCACAGTGAAACCTTTTTGGGTGCAGACGAGAGCAGTCAATAGTAGGTCTACACACTTACTGGGCCTCCCTTTCCTTAGCTAGCACTTCACCACATAACAGAAGAAGGTCTCCCCTGAAGTTCTAACCGAGTCTAAATGAGATCTAACACTACCTGAGATTGTGGCGCCAGAAGAGGTTAAAACTCTGTTAAGTAAAACTCAGTCAGTCTGGCGGATCGCCGTGTTGGCTTCTGGCTAGTTACAGCCAGCTTGCGATTTTCTCCCTTCACCTGTATTTCGACACGCCCCGCCTTCTGCGCGTGCGTGAACGAAACACTAGCCAATCCTGTTCCAAAGGGCGCGAGACCATCAGCCAATCCTAGACCAGGAAGGCGGGCTCTGCCAGAAAACGGGTGGGAAAAACATAACGCGCTGAATGAAGCTGCAACATGGTGTGACTCGCTGGGACCCCGGCGCGTTATCTACTGACACGACCTCTCCAGGTAGCCTCAGCGTCCTCAGCGCTTATAAAGCTGGAAGAGTCAACGTGGTGGCCGAGTTGTTTGGTGAGTGAAAGTCTTCTGTCCTCTATGGAGTGTCTTCCTCTTCTTTAATGGACAGTGGATGATGGGTTGTGGGTGAATGAGTTTTTAAACGCGAGTCTGGTTTGGAGTCTTCACTTCTGGGAAGCGTCTTTAAGGTGATGCTATAAATGACGAGGGATCTGCAGAGCAGTTTCAGAAGGCCATTGTAAGTACGTTTCAGTTTTCGGTTATGAAGTTTAATCAAATATTGAGAGTATGTAAAGTGAGGCCATGATGGTGGTAATAATATCATCTACTAATATGATAATTTTTCCACTGGTCCCAGTACAGACTGTAGTTGCTTCTGAATTTAAATGATGTGTTAAATGTTGTGCTTTTATACACGTCTGGTTATCACCCATACTCAGACATTTAACGCTTTAATATTCTAATGTTATATTGTGTTTACTGTATTTAGCCCTGATTTTCTAGCTGCTGGTGGTCCTGTTTTTTCTCTTTTCCCCTTTTGTGCACAGTGAAATCTCTTTCCCTCCATAATGAAATTGCTGGCTGTTCCGGGGTGAATTCCTCATTGCAGCCACTAATGACAAAAACCTACCCGAAGGATCTTTCCATAGACATACCAAGTAATAAAGTTATATGGCACAGTAAAATCGTCCCCTTCCAGAGCTCCTCATCGTTGCAGTCATCTGGACCTGGCTGCACTAATTGAATTGCCCCTCCCATGAGCTACTGCTGAAATGACACAACAAACAGCCGGACGGATATTAGAAAAGCAGCGCATGTTGTTCCGCAGCTCTGCTCCATTCATTAATTCTGCTCTCTGATTCTTTTTTTTTCTATCCTCTTGCTGTTATCACCACAAGCCCATTATCGCTGTGTTTTTCCAAACAGTATCACAGAATCAGACAAGGTTTAAGTCTGCATTAAGTTTGTTTGGATACTGCAGTGCTGTGCAAAGAGTCACAGTGCACTCTCAACTATATAGTTTCCAGTCCAAACAAGCACTGAGTACAAGATCTTAATTTTTCAGGAGACAGTACCTTTCACCGTGAGACGGCAGTTCAACACTATGGGTCTGAAAGGATAAGCAGCTCTAAGGAAAGCCGTACTGGGAAAGGAAATAGATTTTTAAAAAGAAGAAACAAAGAAACTGCTGGTGTTCATAGAACAATGGACTGACCGTGTCCAGTTCTTGGGGTTATTTGGATCATGAGAAGCAGAAAGTGGAACTGGATGAAGGTGTGGAAAACGTTTCCCTCCAGATTTTTTTCTTGAAAAAACTGAAAGCAAGCTTCTCATGAAAGTTCTACACGGTGTAAACAGCAGCTCGTGTGATCAAATGATGCATAAAAGTAAAAATCAACAAAAATGGAGATACATGTTTTTCTTTGGACAGCAACGATATGTAAGATGACGCAACCTGTTAAATTCATACTTCAAACAGTAGGGGGCAACATATCACCAGAAAATGCTGCATCTCTCCTCCTCCCTCTTCACTCCGAACCAGTATGGAAACGTTGCGAGTTCAGCCTTAGAGGATCAACAATAACTACTTCCTTTGTTGATCGTGGATTCTTCAGCAGTGGGCATTATAATGACTACTTTAGCCATAATTGCTTTTACTCTTACTCTTACTTTTTATTGATTACCTGTCCATAAATAATCTAGCTGGGAGCAGAACGTTCAATTAATTAACAGGAGGTTAGAATATGCTGTCGGAGTGGTGCTACCTCTCCCTCCTCTCATTTTGGACGGATTTGACTTTATGCTGCAATGACACACTACTCACTACTACTCTTTAAGGTACAAAGTGGTATTACAGACAAGACAGGCCAGGGCTAGCTGGTCAGCATGCTAACCTCAGTACATATCATTACATATCATCTCAGTACAGTTCATTTTGGAATCTTGCATATTGCTCTATATGACAATGACTGTTGTTGTGTGACATCAATGCCAGTATCTCAATAACACCTCACTGAGCACGACTTGCTGCCTATACCTCTTTCACTCTCTGTCTCCTTAGATACCTTGAAAACTGAACATTGAGAAGGTAAGAAGGTCCCACTGCAAAGATGATCTGCTTCGATAAAGACCCACCTTTGGCCCCAGTGAAGAAATCTGGACAGAGGAGATTGATGCGTGCTCAGGGCCACCCATCCCCAGCTCTGTGCTGCGCTTGTGGACTTTGCATAATGCTGGCGGGCATCAACATCACTCTGGTGGGGGCTTTCGGCTTTGCCAAGATGTTGCCACTAAACAACCCGCCCATCATCATCGGGCCACTGCTGTTGCTGGTGGCACTGTCATTTTTCGGGGCATGCTGCGTGTGCAGTCGCCAGCCCACTGCCCACCCGTCCCGCAAGGCAGCCGGCCAGAGCAACTGGGGTTTAATGAGAGTGGCCGGAACCGCATTTGAGATGGAGGCCAGCGAGCACACGCTACAGGACACCACCGCCATTCAGCTTAGCCCAACCAACTCCCCGTGCTCCTCCCACCGCTCTAGCCCCTCCCATTCACCCACTATTGTGCTCCACCCATCAGAGACCAACAACTTATCGAATGACAGTTGTTTATCCTGTCAGCCCCCCTCAATAGGAGACGACACCAGTCCACTCAGCCCTTCACACGACGAGACACATACATAGCCTGAGCTTGTGCACTGAGGTACTAGGTTATTAGATACACCTAGATTTCCCTACACTCATTAGCCATCTTTATTTTGTTTTGATTTTGATCTTTATGTCCTTCATCAATGGGCAGTTTCTGACCACAGGACCACTGGTAATTTTGATCATTCTAAATCAGCTTCAAGTCAGAGGCCACCTGTTGACTTAACCTCCAGTGAAAACACCCATTAGGACAAAAAGGTGTCTTCTAGTCCTTTATCAGGGGTCAGTTTCTGACCACAGGACCACTGATTGCTGGGTGCTGGATCAATCGATAGGTGTATCTAAACGTGCCAGTACCTAATAGTACCTAATAAACTGGCGAATGAGTGTCTACTCCACCACACCTTTACTGCAGCATACCTCAAGCATCTCAAGAGAGATGTGTGAATTCTGAGGACTGCTACATACACAGAGGCTTGCTTTAAAAAATATCAGTGGTTTATTCTTCGTAGTTCCATTAGGCACATCAGGTCAGCCTGCCTGCAGACAATGCCGGAGTGAGAAAAGCTCATCACAAAGTCTTCATATCACACCTTTGAGACTGTAGAAAAGAAGAAAAGACTTCTACCTCATCCCGCTGACTCACTGTGACAGACTGCAAGCTGAAGCTTTCAATCAAAAAGTGTTACATTATTTAGGGGCATCTTTCGTATCCTTGTGTTTAGCTTCACTGAATGTATAATCACTTGCATACTGTTCAAATTCATTGTTGATTTTGTTTATAACTAACAAGTGACTCTTCCTTTAATAAATAAGGAGCTGTGAAATTTCAGTGTATGGTACAATTATTATATATACAGGGAGAGAGTTATATAGAGAGTGGAGTATATATACATATACTCATCATCAAAAACATTCATCCAAAAGAAGTGTGGGAAAACGTTCACCCAAAAGAAGTGTGGGAATGCAATGCAATTCGGAACATATAGAAGTAGCGTCTCTCAGTGTGGTGTCGGGCCATCATATTTGCTATAGTAACATGCGTCCATCCCATGCAGCCGGAATATTCTCACACAGTTCCTGCAAAATTGTTGTGGTAGTGGTGGAGATGGAGGGAAACCAGGCCTTCTTGACGTGCGATGACAGGCCATGCTGGTCACGGTGTCTACACACATGGATTCGTTAGTCATCTCCACCAAGGCAAAAGCGGGACTCGTCACTGAAGATGACCTACTACCTACTACTTCTGAGTCACTCCATGACAGTCTGGCACGACTTGGCGAAGTTGATGTGGTTGTTAAGAAAACCTGTGGTAACTGTCTGCGTGCATGTAGTTCAGTGTCATACAGTCGTCTAGCTGATGATGCTGACAGGATATCTCATGGAGGGCAGCACTGCTCTTTAAATGTCATTAAATAGTCTGATAAAAATGATCATTTGTACAAAACACTGAAGGAGAACATTTTCCATTGGGTACAACCAAGTTCTGTCCAACAGGTCAAAACACAGTGCACACTGTACCCTGATTGGTGGGCTGCTTCATGCTTCTTTGGTTTGACACGTAACGTCTTTTAGCCATATTTATTAATAGTAATAGACGCACGCAAGCAGACATTTGTAGGCAAGCAGCAAGGCCTGTTTGGATAGCTTGTGTCCAAGTGCCTCTTTAAAGGAGAACAGGATGTTGGTGACGCCTTTGGCAGCAGCTGTTGAAACGTGTTAACTCATTTTCACCTAGAAGATCAACAGAACATGCCGTTTGACCAGTGGTCCCCAAACTTTTGGGGACTTTTTGGAAGCTACCTGCTTTTTTCGACCCTGGAAAACACAACACATGTACTTTATGTGTGTTTTAACTAGAAATTAAACAACGAAGCGGTTTTGCACAGTACAGTATCATTTTATTACTGGGGTGTATAAAGTGCATTATGGCTGTTTACTTTTGTTACAATGAGTTACTGGCATTTTAGCCGTTATGGACTGACTGCACAGAGCTTTCACGACTGCATTCACTACACTGAATGTTCCAAGATATGTACCTCCTGCTTTAGTCATCTTATAGAGTTTGTGTTGGAGAGCATGTCTAAACTACTGTGTGATCTCATTATCTATTATTGAGATTGATATTATTAATCTGTTTATTGGCTAGAGAAGCAAAGGTTGTGTTCTTCAAAACACGGCTCGGTTTGTTTTTCTCTTCATGAACAATGAGCGCCTGTCTGCAAATTTCTTTTGTGAAGCTAATGTTGGTGAGGGTTATAAGTGAATTACAGGATAAATCATTATCTGGGGGAAAGGAATGATCTCCACAGCTTGCTTATGCCATCTAAAGTATTCTCACAATACCACTAAGACTATGCAGCTCGATCAGCACGTCGTATGGTGAAAGACACCATTTACTGATTTACTGTCCCTCGTTACACAAAATACTGTGATCATGTCTTATCGTGCAGGTGCCTGTGCATCCAGGACAAACATTCTAAAGTTGCGGTGAATGTTGTTCGTGCTGCAATCGTGTTTGCTCAGGAGTGCAGCAGCACCATCTGTGCATGCTGCTCCATCAAACGGCCACAAAACAGCTGCACTACAGAACTGTAAATATCTGGGAACAGGCTGACAAACAACACAGTATAACAGAGCTGGCACGGAAGAAAGAAACTATGGAGAGACTAACATACTGTATTATATGCTATCCATTCAATGCTACACTCACTGTCAAAAAAATAGCTGCACCCAGAAGGAAGTGTGGGATTGCAGCGGTATTGGGAAGGAAGATAAAGGTTACCAGGAATAATAAATGATGATACATGTAGACTGATATGGGGAATATTTATTGAACATACAGAAGTAGTGTCTCTCAGTATGGAGGCGAGCCAAAGTGTTTGTTATCGTAACATGCCATGGCGTCAGCATGGAGTTGTGGAGTCTGTGATAATCCATCCCATCCAGCTTAAATAATAATCACACAGTTCCTGCAGATTTTGCAGTAGGGGTGGAGGAGAAGTGATGCCAAGCCTTCTGGACATGTGACACCTTCTTGGCGCGGACCACAGTGCCTCCACACTCAGATTCGTTGATCATTGCCGCCAAGACAAAAGTGGTGCCTGTCACTGAAGATGATCATTTGCGTGTCTCACAAATGTCAAACCTACTCACCAACTTTCATTCCTGATTTCTTCTGGGTACAACTAGTTGTACAAATATTTTTCTGATGATGAGTGTATTAGATCTCTATAGATTTATGTTAAATTTTTATAGCACTGAGAGGGATCTCTTTCATGTTCTTACATTTAAGCCTGCTCTCTAAAGAGGCTGGATTTCACTGAGCTTGGTCAAGGAGGCATTCTGGCCCATTAAACATCCATTACATGCTCAGTGCTGGAAAACACTCGTTTACAGGGTCACAAGCAGCGTGCGAGTTGACGCAACACACACTGTAACAAAATGTACTGTACATTAATAGCTACTAGCCAAATTACTTTCACAGTATTTCACTGTACCGTATTAGTTCATTAAAAACATACACATTAATAAACATATTTATTCACCATGTTTGCACTGTACACACACAGAACACGTCTTAAAGAATATTCTTAAACATGCCATAGAATACATTTATTCAGTACTTTAAATTATTTTATGGGATAGACGGCATATAAAACATTGAAGAACGGGGTCAAATTAATGCTGTCATTTGCCTATTTACAATTTAGCCATAAAAGAAATAATTTGATCTCTCCTCTAATTTGCTGGGTTAATTTGAGACACCACGATGATCTCACAGAAGCAACATGTAGATACAGGAATAGACAATAAAATGAATCGAACCTCTGTGTAAAAAAGCTAGATCATAATACCACAGTTCTTAGTTAGCTATGCTAATGCTGGTTACTTGGAGCTTGCTAGTAGATAACATTACCTATACTCGTTTTGCTTTTGATCTTGACATTTAGGCAAAGTAAAATTTGTTACTGTAAATGAAATTGCTACTCATTCTAAAACTCCCGGTTTAAGATGATACACTGATACTATCACACAACAGAACTGATCCTCTCTTCAGTGTTGAACGCTTAGCGAAGCTGCTACATATTGTCTAAAGTTTGATTAACTGTGTTGCAGAGCAAGCAAACACCTTGGAATTAAAGTTGTCTGGGATCCTGTTACAGAGGTGGGAACTTTTTCTGCTAAAAAAATTATCTGGGAAAATGTTCTGCTACAGTGTAAAAGATGCCTCAGTTACTGTATACTGTACTGTATACTTTCAAGCACCTGCAGAAGCTGTAGCATTTCAAGTGGCGTGTGACCTTCCATCAAGAACCTGGTGAATAGGAATACAACTTCAGGCTTGTGTAGAGAGGAACATCAATCATACCCATTGACAATTCGGTTATGAAACGTGTGGACATCATCGTCACAGCCTTGAACAGTAGTTTTGTGCACACAGCTCTTTTGTACATGCAGGATTTGTATCTGAAGAAGAAACGACGGTGTTTGAGGGTTATGGTGTGTTAGATATATGTACTGAACCCTCCTTATTTAACTATGCCAATGTTAATACAGTTTTTCATTGTATGACACTTTAAAACAAATGCTGAATGATTAAAGAGGCTCTACTTCTGAAAAAGATGAAATTGTAATGGAGGAGGAGAAGGACACTCAGCGGTATAAGGTTTAGCCTAAAAATTAGAATATATAAAACCTAGAATACACATTTGTTGCTATTTTTCAGCTCTTCTTTACAGCGTACAGATGTTGACAGTTTCCTTCTCATACAATACAATGATTCATGTTCTGATTTCAGGTCTCTCCTTATTAAGTCAGCATCCTTGATAATTGAAATTAAGATCAATGAAAGAATGGAGGGAAGGACTGACTGATTCACAGATCATCAGGTTTATATGTGTTTGTATACTTATTTCCACAACAATTTCCAATAATCCTATACATGTCAGCTGTTGCTCCTGGAAATTAGACATTTCATCAGTTTTATTATTTTCTGGGTGTTCTCTGAGATATGTCCATAAATGTCCAGGTTTTCCAGGATATGTGGGAATTCTGAATAATCTTTTGATCTCTTACTGACATTAAAATATACTCTTATTTACTTGTTTAGATTCAGATGTATATGTAACAAGAGGTGGTCAGGAATTTAAAAGGACAGAGGAAAACAGATAAAGGGTGAGGGGGCCTTCATTCTCTTTTCAGTCTAATTTCATTGCAGAAGGTCAACAGACCTGGGTTAATATCAGTAGCACAGCAGTATTATTTGAAATGTGGCATATCATCATGGCTTACCTCTTCCTAAACCCATTTTTCTGAGCCAAGCCTTTTACAGACACAGTAGGTAAAACAGCCCCATCTAGAGATCAAAATGCGTCAAATAACATTGGTGGGCACCACAGCCGAAGAAGCACTCCACGTTTTAAATGCACAAGGAATCAAAGATGAAGCGTTTACGTGCAGCTAAATCCTCCCTGTTCAGCAAGATTATTTTAATTTCTTAGTTTATTTTCTTTTGTTTTGATTTCTTTGCTGAGATCTTTCCCCTTTCACAGCAACAGCTACCGAACTGACAGCTATTAACCGATCTTAGAATTATTTTAAGCCAAAAACCTGTTATAGTATTCTAAATGTACTGATATAAAGGAGCCGGAGTGGTGTCGGAGTGTCGAGATTAAAATAGAAAGTACGACACTTCTTGCTCTCCATTGACTGCTTTCTGCCATAGTTGTCCTTCAGAATACCGATGTCCGACTCTTGAATGACTCGTTCTTTTGAATCGGTTCAATTAAAAATGAAGTCTAACAGAGCTGATTGTTTTCCCTCTAACAACTTGCTACATAACGTTTACTTCTGTTACACTAAAATTATGTTATTCTAAAAAAAGAAGAAGACAATTTAGCAATATGATTGGGGCATATGGACATACAATGAATAACTATTTGAATTTGATTATACTACATGTATGTACTATATAGCTAACTGGCTTCTGTGTTTTGTACTGTGTTTGTGCTTTATTAATGAGGAATTACAACGGATATAAGGCTCGGTACCCAGTACCAAAATGAATGGTTGAATCGGACCTTAAATTCACTCCAACAAGAGATTCAAACGAATCGGTTGAACTGAATCATTGCTCCTTCAGAGAAAACGCATGCGCATTGAAGAAGTTGTCGTTCTAGCGCATGCGCGGTGTCGGGCTGAAGCGGGCCCTATATAAAGTCAGAGGCGCCGCTGTCCCGTTCCACCTTCAGCCATTTTAACCATGTTAGGAGCTGTGGGACGCTGCTGCACCGGGGCTTTGCAAGCTCTCAAGCCCGGGGTTACACCCCTGAAGGCCTTCACTGGAGCTCCAGCAGCGCTCTTCTCTCGTAAGCTATGCACTTGTTTATCCTTTTTATCGACAGATACCGCTTTTGCATAGTCTGGAGCGAGTCAATGGCGCGGTCGTGGTGAGGCCGGCAAATGGCAGCATGCTGGCTGCGAGCGAATACAGGCCTCGAACTTTAAACAGCGGAGGATTTATTAATATTTTCCATTTTATCAGAGCCTGCGTGTTAACATGACAAGAAAAATCATTACACTGACAGCGGACGTAGGCAGCTAGTTGCAGTAAGTGGCAGTTGTCAGTTAAAACCGGAATGACCTTTAGCAGTGTGTCATGGGGAGACGGCTAGGACGCTAACATTGCTAGCAAGCTTAGCTTAGCTTACATCAGCGCCGTTACTTGTTCTTAAATGTAGCCACGGTGGAAAAACAAGGTGCGAATGCACGCTTAATTTCACAAAATGTATGTTTCATTTTTAGGTAAAGTGACAGTTATTGTTTTAGCAGACCACGTAGCTACTTAGCCTGATGGGTTAACCGGAACCAAACGCTTTTGCTATACGTTGATGCTAGCCGCTAACGTGGCTAATGTTTTGACCTGAGGTCACCGAAACGACGTCCTGTAATATATTTGCGGTTTTCATGAACTTGTGCTGTAACCCTGCATACCTTTTGAGAGTACTGTATTTCTTATTACGCTGCCGTTACAAAAATGACGTACTTTCAGCAATTGTTCAAGGTGGACGACAGGTTATTGACCATTGAGTCTTCATGTTGCAGGCAGGGATTATGCCGCACCCGCCGCAGCTGCTGCCGCCGCAAGCGGAAAGATCGTTGCGGTCATCGGTGCCGTGGTCGATGTCCAGTTCGACGAGGGCCTGCCCCCAATTCTGAATGCCCTGGAAGTGGCAGGCCGCGACACCAGGCTAGTCCTGGAGGTCGCTCAGCACCTTGGTAAGAAAGTTTGTGCAGACCTTTGAGTCGACGTTACATGTGTCCTTTTTTTAATGTGTGTAAAATGAGTATGTAAAGTTTAGTTGACCGTTCCTAGTTCTTAGAGAATTGATTGTATGCTGCCTTGTTGTTTAGGGGAGAACACTGTCCGTACCATTGCTATGGATGGTACTGAGGGTCTGGTGCGTGGCCAGAAAGTTTTGGACACTGGTGCCCCTATCAGGATCCCTGTGGGACCCGAGACCCTGGGCAGAATCATGAATGTCATTGGTGAACCCATTGATGAGCGAGGACCAATCACAACAAAAACGTAAGTTCTGCTGTCATTTGCCGCACTTATTGGTTTCTTTATTTAAAAAAAAAAAAAATTAGTTATTTTTTAAAGTTGCTGTTGCAGTGTGGTAGCCTCTGCCCCTTCTTTTTAGAACTGCTCCCATCCATGCTGAGGCCCCTGAGTTCACAGACATGAGCGTGGAACAGGAGATTCTGGTTACTGGAATCAAGGTGGTCGACCTTCTGGCCCCCTATGCCAAGGGTGGAAAAATTGGTATGTTTCCTTACAGTTTCCACTGAGTTATGTTTTTTAGAAGGTTATAGTTTACACTGTCCTAGCTTTAAATAGGTCATCACTTTAATTGTTTCTCAACATTTCTGCAGGTCTGTTTGGTGGTGCTGGTGTAGGAAAGACTGTGTTGATCATGGAGTTGATCAACAATGTGGCCAAGGCCCATGGTGGTTACTCAGTGTTTGCTGGTGTTGGGGAGAGGACCCGTGAGGGAAATGATCTGTACCATGAGATGATTGAGTCTGGTGTAATCAATCTGAAGGATACCACATCCAAGGTAATTTAAGATTGGCATGTTGCGTCTTTCGGGTCTAGTATGTCTCTATTTGAGTGTGGCAATTGTCTTCTGATATTGAAAAATGGGCAAACATAAAAAAAACACGTAAAGAGTGTTGACGTATTTTGTTCTTGCAGGTCGCCCTGGTGTACGGACAGATGAATGAGCCCCCAGGCGCCCGTGCCCGTGTGGCTCTGACTGGACTCACCGTTGCTGAATATTTCCGTGACCAGGAGGGACAGGATGTGCTGCTCTTCATTGACAACATCTTCCGCTTCACCCAGGCTGGATCAGAGGTAACTGCTTACCAAGGAGTAACTGCTTACTTCAGAGTGACCTTTTTTAATTATTTGTGTTTTACTTATTCAGTAGCTAAATTTAAGTTGAACTTCTTCAGGTGTCTGCCCTGCTGGGTCGTATCCCCTCTGCTGTGGGTTATCAGCCAACCCTGGCCACTGACATGGGTACCATGCAGGAGAGAATCACCACCACTAAGAAAGGTTCCATCACATCTGTACAGGTCAGTATCATTCCCTTAGCGAGCAGTTTCACTGTTTCATATTAAACATGGGCTTAACTCGATTGTCTTGTTTAGGCTATCTATGTGCCTGCTGATGACTTGACTGATCCTGCCCCTGCCACCACCTTTGCCCACTTGGATGCCACCACTGTGTTGTCCCGTGCCATTGCTGAGCTTGGTATCTATCCTGCTGTGGATCCCCTGGATTCCACCTCTCGTATCATGGACCCCAATATCGTAGGAACTGAACACTATGAAGTGGCCCGTGGTGTCCAGAAGATCCTTCAGGTGTGTTGAGCCTTGTCTTGTAAAGGTTCTGAGCCTTGTAAAATTAATTTAAAATACTAATGTCTCTTCAGCTTCATTTTTCTGCCACTTTGGTGGTGACCCCTTTTTAATTCCTGTCCATTTCTTCACAGGACTACAAGTCTCTGCAGGATATCATTGCTATCCTGGGTATGGATGAGTTGTCTGAAGAGGATAAGCTGACTGTAGCTCGTGCTCGTAAGATCCAGAGGTTCCTGTCTCAGCCCTTCCAGGTGGCTGAGGTCTTCACTGGGCACTTGGGCAAACTTGTGCCCCTGAAAGATACCATCAAAGGCTTCAAGAGCATTCTAGGAGGTTTGTCAGTAAATTTATAACTTTTGTTCTTTAAAAACACCATGTAGGTAACTCTTTACAGTGAATCAGAATCAAGGCCTAGTATGACCTCATTGATACTGGTTACTAAAAATTACTTTTATTACAGGTGAGTATGATGCCCTGCCTGAGCAGGCATTCTACATGGTGGGCCCCATCGAAGAGGTCGTCCAGAAGGCTGAGAAACTGGCTGAGGAGCACTCGTAAAGAATTTGTCATACAAATATCTGGGCAGGGTTGGACAAAGTTGGAATGGGAGGAGGAGCACTTGGTTTGTAAATTCACATTCAGAAACAATTGTACCTGTATTGTCAGTCATTCTGAAGTTCTATTTAATGTTTCCAGTTAAGGTGGAAATAAATCTGTCTCTACCATAAACTGTCTTGTTTGTTTTTTTTATATTAATTTGAGTATAACTAGTCTGTGTGTGTAGATGTTTGGTTTTACAGAGTGCCTTTTGATCCTTAATTTTTGTTGCAGGAGAATTCCATTAAATACAAATCTGTATGATTGGTGGATGCAAATTCAGTGGTTTGATGTGAATAATTCTTTCTAGTGAAACGGACTTGAATGTATTTGCAGTGGTTGGTGGTGTCTAGAATATGGAGTCACTTGCTATGTAGAACTGCCAGCTTGTCATTGGGGGTTTTTCAAATGTTGAATGTTAAAATGAAATGGATTCATATGCAGGTCCCCCCCCACCAGCTTTCTATCCATCATAAAGAGAAAACGTTATTGGCCAAAGCTTTAACACAAAATTACAAAAAATCATTTTCTAGTGTTTACCATTTTATGTAATGTTTTGCTGCCGTTAGAGATGTTAAACTTTCTCAATTCAAAAATGGATTCAGTAAGTTTCTATAGAACAGACAAGTCCAATCTGCAGGCACACTGATCCTTTTGTGGGTGATACTGGACACATTTTAGAATAAGCATTTAGCACCAACCACTGTAAATTTGTAAATACAACCTGTAAATATGAAAGTTATGTAGGTAGTTTGGGAAATGACTTAAATTCAAAACAGCAAGGCCACAACATGACTACTGTTTTGGTTTGGTTATTATGAATATGGTGTTTGACATGTTGCACATTTTAATATGGAATTATTCCTAAATTTATTGGGTTATTCTATAGTCTGTTAGGCTGGTTCTGAAGAGCTGTTAGTATTTGGCCCCATTTTAGATCAGACCACTTAAGACCACTTACTTTTTTTTTATTTATTTTTTTGTAAACCAAAATAAGTATGGAGCCACTGACATGCATAGGCATGCAAATGGGGGGTGTGTGTGTGTGTGTGTCCTGTTTACCTGATTAGATACAACTCCTTGTACACAATCAGTGCATTTCATCAAGTCCTCTTACCATCTAGGAGTTTGGGCAGGTTCTGTAGTCTGTCTAATTCTATGAACTTTGAGTTTTCTTTTGCCCTGTTCTTTGATGGTCAGGACCAACACAACAGGTATGAGGGTTGTTCTCAACACTGCAGTGACGCTGACCTTGTGGTAATGCTGGTGTGAGTGGGTCAGACGCAGCATTTCTGCCAGGTATTAAATTGAGTTTGTATAAATGTAGGTAGATCTTGCACAGATGTAGCTTCAGTGGTTTCCTGGTGCTAGTAGTCCAGGAGAGTCAACTGCCACATACTAGGTTCAGATATTTTAAAAGAAGTATTGGGAATTTCTAAATGGTGTTTAATGTTTATTTAGTGTTAAAGAAAGTCTTGTCATTATAGTCTGGCTGCAGACATGCACATTAACCTCTGATGCCACGTGCTATCTTAAAATAGTAAAATCATTTTCCTTTTGATCTCGGTACCCATATCATTACTTCATTGGATTGCTGAATATAACACATCCATATGTGTTAATGTAGTTTTCTTCTGCCTTAGTCCCGTTCCTGCCAATGAAGTCGACATAATATCACAGTCAAGTTCTTACCATATTACTTTTCATCCCGTCAGAACAGCTTACACCAGTCCATCATATTTGTTCACGTAGCCCGGACAGTAAGGTTTGCTGTTTTTTTAATTAAATTTTATTTTTTTTATTGAAAACAATTTACTAAATAAGGTAATATAATTTCATACACAAATTGTCATCAATAAAGACTAAATACATTTAATGTATTAAACTAAACTCTAGTCATTAAAATAACAGATTAATGAATTAAGAATAAATTATAGGGAAACAAAATAAAAGACTTGAGCAATATCAGACTTTAATCTTCCTGTAAAAGTTTTTTTTAAATAAGATCTTAATACTCGAAAAGGCAGAACAAATAATCCTTCATGTGATGGCTACAGGATACTATTAGATCGGTAGTGCAGATGGTGCAGGAACATTGTCAGATGACAGTTGAGGTGGTGCAGGAACACGGTCAGAAAATTGTGGAGATGGTAGCGCTGATGGTGCAGGAACACTGTCAGATTGTAGTGGACATGGTAGCATTGATGGTGCAGAAACCTTGTCAGAAGATAGTGGAGATGGTAGTGTTGATGGTGCAGGAACACTGTCAACTGTTAGTGGAGATGGTGCAGGAAGGATGTTAGATGGTAGAGGAGACGGTGCAGGAACACTGTCAGATGGTAGTGGAGATCGTAACACAGATTGTGCAGGAACGCTGTTTGAAGACAGGTGAGTGTGGAGACAGGTATAGAGGTAGCACATGATGTACATACTGGCAAATTATTGCTGTATTCCAAACTGAATGGTGGTAGTCTGTCCTGGCAAGGAGAACAAAATGTAGATGTTAATACAGCGGTACAACTTCCAAGCTACAACAGCATTTCTCATAATCTTCACAATAAATAAATAATAAACAGCTGTTCTTTTCTATCAGGTTGACTGAACTCAGTAGCTGTAAGATCTCCTGCCTCTAAGGAATGCTGGTAGGATTCAAGGGTTCAAGGATGTTGCCATCTTGATCAAGCGCTCTCTTCCAAATAGTGTACCCACACCTTTAAAACTGGCCAATAGGAATGCGGCACACTTTTTGATGATCACTGACAAAATTCCAGAAAAATAAAAACCATAAAAAATAACTGTAACTGTGCTGTTTGGGAGATGTTGGGAGATGCTTCCTTTGGGCGGGCTTATCTCTAGGTGGGAAACAACAACCCCAGCCCACCTGTAGACACACCCCTCAAATATAACCAAAACTTCACATCTCTGTTAAAACTTGTGTTTCCTTTCTGACTTATCCTGTCGCTGCAGGTCAAATACCTGACGTCTTTCAACATTCTTGCATAATTCAATCATTAGGATTTACAGTCGTTACAGTGACGCTGTTAGGAATCAGCGGTCATCATGTCTACAACACAGCCATTTGACTTAATGCCCATAACCACCAGCAGACCTACATGTGTCTTCTGAGTTTGCACATGTAATGTTGAATGTAAAATGGTAAAAACCAAAAAGGTTTAAGAGGCAATACACTCTTTAGATGTCTCTGTCACCACCACTGTATTCAATTCTGCCTCTCTAGAATGGAGCATTTTACATCAAACCACTCAAAATTAGTTTGTGTATTAATGTTACGTTTCACCGTCGCACCGCTAACAAAACTAGAAAAAGTGAGAAGAAAGAAAATGTATCACTTTGATAAAAGGTGATTTCAGAAATGGCTGGTGCAGTTGTACTACGTTGTCCGTTTTTGTGGATGGCGAAAGCCTAAGCAGTAGTAAGAAGCACATTAGCGTGTTGGGTAGTGCTGCTGCCTACAGCATTAATGTCCTGGGCATTAAGGTCCAGGGACCTGGCCAGGCTGCCACGGTCCTTACTGTGTGGAGCTTGCATGTTCTCCCAGCGTCTAAGTGGGTTTCATCCCACAGTGCCAAGAAATGCAGTTTGGCCAATTGGAGATGCTAAATTGCCCTTAGGTGTGAAGGTGCGAGTCCTGCACTGGTGGCCTGTGCAGGGTTTTCACCCAGTGAGTGCTGGGATAGACCTAACCTAGAAACCCAGAAGTAAGAAGAGGGAGTGAATTAGTGAGCATTTTGTCCACCAAGTGGCGCTCTAGCATTAAGCAGCGCCTCAGCAGCAATCTGTATTACTTTTGCAGCGGTAGGATAGTGCCACAGACTCCTGCAGTAACATCAGGTGCACTGGTTTGGGAATTGTGTATTTTCAGTGAATTTAAAGCTAAGAGTTGGGCTTTTTAAAGCTGGCCCAGGCGTATGTTTGAACTGGCCAACCAGTAAGTTTGCCTTACCCTCTTACCCAATTAGAGAACAAATATTTTTATGCTACAGTCGTCTGGTTTACATTAGAATACAAACTCAGTCTGTCTAATTATCTGTATATTGATTAATCTTTTTGGGTGCTGCAATAAAGAGTAACTGGCAAACTGGTATCATTTAACTTGTGCTACAAGTTAACCCTTCTGTTAAGACATGTTTAGCCGCTTGTGCAACACAGACACTCTGGCCTTTTTATGTTTTCATATCAGCAAGTCAAGGCTGTTTCTTTATCTCAGTATGATGCCAAGACCTCCCCCACCAGGTGAACTTGGCCCCCTGTTAACACCCATAGTGTGAATGCCGGTCTCGGCCGGAATAGATGACAGCATGTAGGGCTTCTTTGGTTTGAAGGTGGTCAGAGCGTGTAATTGCAGTGTAACTGTGTATGTATTGTTGATACTTCCACACACCAGGCTTTAAGTGACAATAAAGTATAGGGATTGTCTGAGTTACCCATAGCACTTTCAAGTGTCCATATCCTGCCGTTTTATTTTCCCCCATGAAGTCCACTTATAACCTTTCGTTTGGTTTTATGCATCTAATCCAGTCATTTATACATTTCATTTATCCAGCCTCTCTTTCTATCTTAGATTTAAAGGAGCAATGTGTAATATTGATGGGGATCTATTGGCAGTATACAAAACCATGTTTTCATCAGCATATCATTCATTTTAACTACAAATCATTGTGCTTTCATTAGTGTGGAATGAGCCCTTCATATTTACATAGGAACAGGTCCTCCACACAAAATGCCAAAATGCACTGTGGAGAATTTACTGGCACCATAGCACTGGTTGGAGGATGCAGATAAAAGAAAATTATTATTATAGAAAATAATTATTATAATTATAGAATTATTAGTAGCTCCATGTATAAAACTCTAGGTAGGATATTAATCAAATATTATTATTTCTCCTTGTAAAACTACTACCAGCATTGAACCTATGAGGCTGAATTCAGCTTCTTATTCCACCTTACATGCTACAACAGTTACACACATAGTCCACCATTTCTGGCCTCTCAGGCTCGGTTTTAGACAGGTTTAAATCATATTTAACAAACAGATTGTTCTTGGTTTGACTGAGAAGTCATTCATCAAAATGAATGATGAATCTCGTCACCCCTGGGTGATATAATTAGGAAAAATTATGTTAACTTTCATAGCTACGCTGATGACACGCAATTATACATCTTTCTTTTGGATAATCTGGACATGATAGAGAGACTTCGAAGCTGTGTGTCATGTATTTCTCAGAGAATACCACAAACTAAATGAAGAAAAAGTGAAATATTGATTCTCAGTACTAAAACTTAAAGAACAATGCCTTTTGACAAACTCGGTTTAGTTACTAATATAAAATCTAGAGTACCAAACCAGGGTGTGTAGCATCTTAGACGCTGAGCTCAGGTTTATACAACGTCAACTCAGCCACTACAGTAGCTTTTTATCATTTAAGAAATATTGCTAAAGTCTGCCTTTTCCATCTCAGAGCGACGCAGAGAAACCGTCTGTCCCCTGCAACTCGTACAGAACGCAGCAGCTCGGATTCTAACAAAAACTAAGATTAGAGCTCATATCACTTCTGCAGCTTTCAGAATAAACCGGAGAAGTTCTGCTGCTGGTCTATAAGGCTCTGAATAATCTAGCACCTGCGTACACCACAGAATGTCTCTCTGTTTATGTTTCAGCTCGTGATCTCAGAGCTACAGATGCTAGCCTTTACCATCACATTAACGTAGCCAAAGACTGCAATGGTGTCATGCCAGACTGTCATGACTCAGAATTCCTGGTAACCTTTACCTTCCTTCCCAATAGCATTGCAATCCACACTTGCCTTTGGCTGCAAAGGTTTTTGACGATGAGTGTATCATAATGCCTTCAAGGGCTAGAACTGAAGCACTGTTTAAGGAGGGATGGGAAACTTTGAATACGAAGCTGGGAAATATCCTTATTAGAAATTATTACCAGCATTAAAAGAATAATCAAGATGCTCTGATAGTCTAATCAGCTCACCAGTGGAGACGTAACCTGAGTAACCAGAGTAACCAGAGTATAAACCGAACTGAAAACTGAATGAAAACACAAAATGTTCAAAACTAATGATATGAGCATGGATGGGTAGAATAAATTGTGAGAACATCGGTGCTAGATAACCATTTTGTGTTGTGAGAATTTGGAGAACCTGAATTCTGACAAACATGTACATATTGATGTACTTATTATTTAGCATAAAAACACAGGAGGGAAGAAGCAAATCGAGACAGGCACTAAGGCAACCCCATAAACCTGACAGGTTCAGCAGATTGCAATATGCAACCTCACTGCAGGTCACACACTGCTTTTGTTACTGTGAATTTAAAAATCATACATGTACAAAAGCTCTGGCCTGACTGGGTGTCCTTTGGTGTGAGTGGACTAAACAGGGGCAGTCTGAATAGGGAAGTTTATTGTGTTTTGTGACATCACAAAAACAGAGAATTCAAAACAAGATGTTTTTGGCATTGACGGTTAATGATACATTTTGAAAAAAAAACAAACAAACAAGGAAAATTCATTTTTCCATACAGGCCTTTTAAAACAACCTCCTCTCTGTAGTTATCCTTGCATATGACATGTAATTGCCATTAGGTACAAGGAGGTCTATTAGTAATTGTTGTTACTTTTTTTGTTTAAGTTGGATTTAAACCGAAATGATGAGACTGATGCTAGGAGATTAGCAGACTACCAGATTAGCGAGAACCAAGTAGGACTATTATTATATTGCCGTTGTTCTGGGATCTTATGTCTTCTTATGATGATTCCAGTCATTTTGTAGCCAAACAACAATAACTGTGACCGTTCACCAAACTGCACTGTATAAGACCCTTACTCCACAATGGCATCTACCCGAGTGGCACCTAGATGACGCTTTTGGCAGGTTTGACACTGTCTTTGAGCAGCAGGTAGTCGGAGAGCCAGGTGGGAGCATAAGAGAGCGGCAGCCAGAAGAATTTGGCATCCCAGCCTGGAGAGTAACGGGTGCGCGGGTGCACGGCAGACACAGCATGTTCCATGCAGCTCACAACCTTCATCAAGTCGCTGTCCGGCATCTTGGAGAACCTCTCATCCATCAGCTTCTCCACTGGTAGGCACAGTAAAGCAACAAATGACAACCTGATGTGTTTGATGCACATTTTCAGAAATCAATCTGCATCTGGAAAATTAACTAACCCTAATAACATGGCACAGATATGTAAATTACAATTTACATAGTATTAAAATATGTCCCATCACTTCAGTGAACCGCCTTAGGCCATGACGTATTTGATGATGGATTGAGGCGGTTTCATGAAAATTATATCTTCTTGCTGAATGTAACACTCCAGCTTTTGAACATCAATATGAAAATGTCCATCATTTTCATGAAAGGCCTGATATCCTTACAAATTTGGCTCATAATCATCATGCAGACCAGCTGTAGCCCTCAGGCACAGCAACATATTAAGCTATTCAGTTTTCTATTTTTATAGCTTATTGTTAATGTTCCCTCAATTCTCATAACTGCAGACAATGCCGGAACTGGGATCCAATATATAAAAAATATTAATACATTGGAGGACTCCAATATGACTGTGATACTTAATTTTTACTATTAGCATAGATACAAGGATTCCCATCAGAAAGTGGTTCATTTTGTGTGTTGTTTACACCCCTGACTGGGTCATCAGCAAACCTAGCTAAAAGTCAACGTGACTCCTGTCTCATCATCTGATATCAACTGAGGGAGAATCACGGCCTGACTGGGCAGCCTCATCACTGTTTTACTGCATCTCATAAAACCCTTCCAAAACATCATTTTCTTTTCCCTCAGCTTCTCTGTGTCCTCATGCTAGTGTAGGAGCTAAGTTCATTTAATTGTTTTATGTATTTTGTTTAAACACTTATTCTGTTATTTTCTGGATGGCTATGGGAAAAATAGCCATCCAGAAAAAAAGTTACTTCAATGTCCATTTTATTTACATCATTATTTTAGTTCCTAAGGATGGTTTCCTGGGGGGACGAGTTTAAGGGGGAACCAAGAGAGTAGAGCACGGAGATGCTCCTCGTGTGTGTTGTTGTACTGCCGGAGCCGTTTGGCTGAATAAACTCAAGCAGACTCATTGTGTAACCCGACTCCCTTATTATGCCTCCGAAGACATAACACCGAGACACACCAAAAATCAGGGTTACACTAGTTATGAACAGTGATCGGAGGGGTGAGAAAATAAGGCGGAGCTCAGCAGAGAGCAAGAAAGTGTATGGATTTTGAATGGTTGTAGTACAGTGATCACATAAAATCATTAAGAAATACAGCTTAATAAATATCCCATCCCTTCTGATTGGCTAGGCCTGTGTTTCACTACCTATGGCCCCACCTCTGAGTAGACTACTGCATTAACAAAGTGCTGTGCTCTATGCTAAATCTTATTGAGGTTTGGAGGTTTGAAATATGGCTAGTTATGGCCAAGACTGCAGTGCACCCACTTATTTGTCAAAATAAATTTAAAAAATAATAAATAAATAAAAAAAACAACTGCAGTCGTTTTTTACTCATGCAGTCCTTGATGTTAACTAATGCAGTCCCTAAACTATATGGATATGAACCAAAACAATAAAACATTATGTGGCACAAGAAGAGAATCCGAGCGGTAGCGGTAATGTGATAAATAGCAAAACACAGCATTTTGTAGTATATGTATTTACATTTTAGAATTACCCTTATGATACTTTTATCAGACAACAATTTACAGATTACAAAAATAAAAGCTGGGAAACATTATTTCCAGGTCTTCTCCTCTGTTAATCTCGTGTTACACTAATGAGAGTTTGGAATTCTGAAACTGACTCAGTCATACAGGTTAAATTACAATTATGCAATCAGGCATTACTGTTCAAACAGCCGAATAAGAACATTTCATTTTTCAAGTTGGGTATCAGTATTAGTCATGTTTGCGGGAATAACTCATATGTACCTTTGCTTACGTAATCATCTCCGTAGTCATCCTTGATGTCTTGCGGCAATTTCTCCCAAAGCTTCCTAACACTTTTGATTAGAAGGTCTGAATCTGTCACGCTGGTCTTGAAGAATCCTGGTTCTACACACAGGACTTTCACGCCAAAGGGGTGCATGCCCCTCCTGAAACAGAGAAAGGCCACACAAAGAGGTGTGCAAGGGGTTTTAGCAGATGGAATGTATTCTGCTGAACAGACCCCTCCCTCCATTGTCTCACATGAACATCCCACCAGCCACTTCATTAAGTGAATCTCCTGGTATCTCCACTCGTTTTCCGTTTATCAGCCCTGCTTACCACAGAGGTGCACTTTGTAGTTCTACAATTACAGACTGTAGTCCCTCTGATAGACCAAGGGTGAAAGTGGGCTAACAAAGTATGCAGAGGAACATATGTAGGGCTGCAAATACTATAAACTGCATCTCTTTGGTAAGTAGATGATAAAATGGATGATGAGTATAGACAAGGAGATGTAGCTAATGAAGAGTCCGGTGGGTGTGTGTATACATGCTAATCAGATTTATGCCGTCTACCTCAAGCTGTCAGTGAACGCTTCCACACCATATTTGGATATGCAGTACGGTCCTCCAACTGGACTGATCCTTCCAAACACGCTGGACATATTCACCACTCGACCCCTGGCCTTTTTGATGAGTGAGAGGACACTCAGGGTCACTCCGATGACACCGTCCAGGTTGACTGCCATCATGGACTTGTAGTCCTGCAGGGTCATAAAGTCGCAGGTACCCGCAGGCACAGAGACTCCTGCATTGTTGACCACCGCCCACAGACCTGCCGATAGTTCACAGAAAATATGGTCCTCAGACACATTTCCCTTATTTGCCCCTTCTTAATGAACTTTGCCCCACTGCACTAGTAAGCATTATTACACTGCAAGAGCCCATCTGTGGGCCACATGCTGATTGCGTTCTATCATGACCTTGTAACTAAGTTTCATAGTAGTTACTGAATAACTCAGTATTTCACTGATAAGTCTTTAAGTTTAAAGGAACCCTTTAATGGTAAATGGTATCACTGCTGATAACAAGCTTCACCTTTCTGACAATAATTTTCATTGTGTTTGCAGAGTGATCGTGTGCATTCAGTGGATCCACTAAAGACTTTCATTATCTCTCACTTTACAGTTCCCTTATCACACACTGAATAATGAGTTGTGTTGCACACTGAAAAGACGAGAGGCTCCGTCAACGCAGTAGAGGCTCCGGCATATGTCTAGTATACGTTTCATATATGCATATGTACTCTCTTCACTTTTATAACCTGTGGTTTATAGCTCTTCTGTAAGCCGGCTATTAATGTACGTACATACTGTGACACTGCAATTTCCTTTGGCATTAATAAAGTGTTATATCTTAACCCAGATGTCTAAACACGCAGGCTGGAGTTTGGACCTGAAAATGGCTATTATGTCATGACTTGACATGTGGGTGGTATCCCAGGTGGTTGCTAATGTGTTGTTTGGCTTTTCCTATGGTATCCCACCTCCTTATATCTACACTCACTGTCCATTTGATCATGGATATATGTGATATACCACAAACAAGCACTTTTGTAGTTCTACAGTTACAGACTGTAGTCCTTCTGTTTCTCTGTACACTTCCTTACCATGGTCTTCAGTGGTAAGGACCCATACAGGACCACCACAAAGCAGGATTTATATGGGTGGGTGGATCATTCTCAGGACTGCACTGACTCTAATGTGGTGGTGTTAGTGCGTGTTATGCTAGTGTGAGTAGTCCAGCCCAAACTCTCCAGCCTCAACAGCCCTGTGGGCAGGGTTCTGTGACCACTAATGAAAGACTAGAGGATGATCAACACCTTCTGTGCAGCAGCTGATGAGCTACCATCTCTGATGATACATCTACAAGGTGGACCAACAAGGTAGGAGTGTCTAATAGAGTGGACAGTGAGTGGACACAGTGTTTAAACACTCTAGCAGTACTGCAGTGTCTGATCCACGCACACCAGCACCACACACACTAACACACCACCACTGCATCAGTGTCTCTGCAGTGCTGAGAATGATCCACCACTCAAATAAAACCTGCTCTGTGGTGGTCCTGACCAATGAAGAATAAGGTGAGAGGGGTAACAAAGTATGCAGAGAAACAGATGGAGTATGGTCTGCCATTGTAGAACTATCAAGCGCACCTAAATGATAGGTGGAGGTGATAAAATGGACAGTGATTGTACTAAAAGGAGGTGTACCTAATGAAGTGGCCAGTGGTTTATGTGTGTGCATGTCCTTTGTGACATCTGTGGTGGTTAAATTTAAATGTTCTTAAAATGATGCCACTCTGTTGAATGAACCCATATGAAAGCCATATGTGCACTTTGGTAAGTTAACTTAATGATATCATATCAGAATGTTTACGCTGCAGTTTCCTCACCCTTCTGCCCCACCAGATTCTTGATGAAGGCCGCAGCCTTGTCAACACTTTCAGTCTTCGTGACGTCCAGATGGATCGTTGATAGTCTGTTAGAGCAGGATTTCTTCAGCTCCTCCTCACCCTTCTCCGTGAAGCATGCCGCCACGACACAAAAGCCACACTTGTCCAGATGGCGCGCTAGAAGGTTTCCGAAGCCGGTGTCGCATCCAGTGATGTACACATACTTACTGCCTCTGTCTGGAACTCTCTCCAGCTCACGGTACCAGCGCACCACATAGTACAGGACGACCAGAGCTGCTATGTACATCCACATGGTTGCTACGTAAAGAGCAGTTCAGTTGTCATTATAAATCTGTTCATTAATAGTACAGTGCAGCCATGATTTAAAGTTAAGACTCAAATTTAAGATTTGCATACACAGACTTAAAACTTACAAATGGATAAAAGTGAATATGCTAATTTGAATTAACTGAAGGCATGTAGATTATCTCCCATAATTAAAATGGAATTTACTGAATATATTTTGTACATTTAGGAATACAGTTCTTTAGCCTTTGTGTCTTTCTGAGACTTGTAGCATGTTCCTTGAGGGGACACTGTGAGCTGAGATAAGGACTTGTTAATGTCCATCTCCAGTCTATCCCTGCTGACATGGCTCTGCTTATTTCAGTCATAGTATAATTGGGTGCAAGGTGACCATTTGAGAAGCTTGCTGACATCATTGCGATGCACACGAAGAAACACTATCTTTGTTAAACCAGTCTCACCAATGACGCTGTTAGGTGTCTAAACCAGGGCTGCATTTCAATAGTCTTGATTTGCAAAGGTGATTCAGCAGCTGTATATGTAGCTGATCTATTTTACATATACATTTACATAAAGCTATAACTGATTTGACCAAATCTGTGTTCACTGTAAAGACAACTGACACTCTCTCTCCCTCTGTCTCTCTCTGTCTCTTTCTCTCTCTTGCTGATTTCTTTCTGTCCATGCTGAAACATGAATTTTAAGCCCAGTGATATCTGCTGGGGTTACACTGCTGTAGGCTGAATGGATGGTAAGATAGGCTGAATAGGTAAGTGCGTCGGTTTTGAAATCATAAAAAACAGTGAGTGTAAAATGGGCTGTTTCTGTGGTTTGACTGCATGGGCTGCGGAGTTAATAGTGATTTTTTTATGAAAGTCCTGAGGAAATGTAGTTGTCCATCATGTGGTCTCTGTGAGGATCTGTTTCATTCTAACTGATTACTCTTTGCAGGTCTAACCTTGGTGGGTCATGGCAACCACAAAAGGGCCTTTGCACTTAACCCACTAGAACACGGGGTCATTTCGGTCCAGTGAACGGCAGAAGTACTGTCACTAAAGTCTCACAGATTTCACAGATAAAGATTTAATGATTGAAGAATGTGGACAGCTGCAAGTTCTAGTGCTTATACAACACTCTGATGGTCTTGTTGAGTATGCGGTTAAGGATGTTGTTTTATTTACGTTCCTCACATTTAGTTCATAACCGAAATAGCACATACCACATTTTCATTTCTGGTATTGATATTAAGGCCTTTCCTTATGGCTATCATACTCATCTACTTCAGCACTCTACTGCCCCACAGGGAGAGACAGCTAGACCACAGTTGTATGCAACAGGTTGCAACCCAAATCTCAGATAGACACATCATTCCTGATTCCCTTCCTCTGTTATATTATATTCTTTTCTATTAGTTCAGCACCTGGACAGCTTTGCTGTTGCTCAGATCTTTTACACTTTTGCTTTTAACCTTTTGCTGCAGACCAAATTGATCCCAGAAGTGGAGAAGTTCACCAAACAAGCTGGGTATAATCCTGTAAATCATACACAGGATTTTTTCTAGGTCACTTTTTCTTCCAGTTATTGTTGTTTACTATTAGGAACAACACTTGGAGTTTAAGGCTACTCTACACATCTCCAGTTGATATTCAGTTCTCTTTTAAAGGAATGAATCTAATTTGTTTCAGACCTCAACTCACCTGATACACTTCAGGAGGAGGATTAGAAGAAGCATGTATACAGACTTGGGGAATGATACCAAAGTGCACAGGCGTGTTGTGCAATCCAGAGGTTCTTGCCAGTGGTTGTAGCTGAAAAGCAAACTGTCTCTGTTTTTTATAGAACCTCTCCAGAGGAGATCATGTAGAGACCCTGTCTGCAGGCTCCATCAGACACCACCCCCAAGCTTATTCTCTACTTTGACAGTGACATGAGCAGTCCCTGACACACTGTGCATTAGTAAAACTCAAAGATTCCTAACCTAGTTCCTCTGTTAGGTCTTAGAAGTAGTTTGGCTATGATCACTTTACACTGACCGTATAAACAAACTGTCAACCTACAGCATCAACACGCTGTTAATACTACTGACTTTTGACTGGCTGCTGCATTAAAGCGGTTTGAGTGGTTTAAAGAGCCATAGTAAGTTTTAGTGCACTTTACCTGAGATGTCTTCTTGCTGTAGAGGGAAGCTCGGACTGGGAATTTCGACACTGTCTTGCGTCACATATAACGCAGGGAAATGTCCAATCCGGAATGTGCTGTCTTGCACGTGTGATTAATAGGCTCTCTGCAGGCACTGCGGTTCTCTAATCCAGCCACAGGGGGCGCCAGCAAACCACATAGAGCACTATGAATGAAACGGGCTGTTTGGGTTACTTACTGTAAAGATACGTTAGGATTCAGGCAGGTCAGGTTTTTTCATTAACATAACATAACATAACATAACATAACATAACATAACATAACATAACATAACATAACATAACATAACATAACATAACATAACATCACAGCATAACATCAAAGCACAACATAACATAACACATAACGTCACAGCATAACATCAAAGCACAACATAACATAACATAACATAACATAACACATAACGTCACAGCATAACATCAAAGCACAACATAACATAGCATAACACATAACATAACATAACATGTAGGCTGGTATGAAATAATCTGAGATAAGAAAGCTCTTTCTAAGCTAATTTCATTCTTGTATTGATATATGATGCACACTCATTAAAAAAGTAGCTGCACAAGTAGTAGCACCCAGAAGGAATCAATCAACAAGAAAGAAATAGATAGATAGATAGATAGATAGATAGATAGATAGATAGATAGATAGATAGATAGATAGATAGATAATTCAAGGTAAGGTAGAAAACTCTAGAAAAACACACAATACGGACGGAGCTACTGGAACAGGCAGCCACTCGCGTCAGCACCGGAAGAACCAAGTTTTTGCAGGGGCAGTCGTGGGCTGGAGGTTAGGGAACCAGCCTTGTGACCGAAGGGTCGCCGGTTTGATTCCCTGAGCCTATAGTAATGACTTAGGTACCCTTGGGCAAGGCACCTAACCCCTAACTACTCCCTGGGGGCTGTGGATAGGGCTGCCCACCGCTCTGGGTAAGTGTGCATTTGTGCCAACATCAAACAACTGAACTGTGTTAGTTCATGAGAGAATTCAATACCACAGTTTTTCTCGGTGCATATCAGAGATGTTCTGTCTACACAATCTGCCTGCTTCAACAGTAACCCTTTACATACCATTAGTGCACATACTTGTCAGGACAAAAAGACTCCGGAGCGACGTTTGCCGAGCTAAAAGCCAAGACAGTTTTATTTGATATGGAAACTTGGTGGGTAGGTCTGACATTGTGAGACATGATACAAGTTTCACGCTCGGCCGTGCATGTGATTTAAGAAGTAAGCATGGACCTTATCTGTGTATCTGACCATCAGCCACCACTGGGCACATTCAGCGAGCAGTGATGCTCTCCATGAATCATCCAGTTGGTACCTGCACAATTGGCAGATGACTGCACGATGCAGGACTACATGCACACAGAACATTAGGATGACTTCACTTAACACCACGTCAACATCACCAAAGACTGCCATGGTTTTGTGCCAGACTGTCAGGTGACTCAGAATGACAGCTGGTGAACTTAAGTGACAGTCACATTTTTGTCACACAAATCTGTGTGATTGTTGCAGAACACCATTAACCCTTTGTTGTCCGGCATGTTGAGTTCCTGGTAACTTTTAATTTCCTTCCGAATTGCAATCCGACACTTTCCTCTGGGACTACTATTCTAATGCATGTAAAAGAATAAATACAACTCATAAACACAGGAAGTTCAAGTGAATATCTATTGAAGAAATAAACATAGACACATATTGAAACTATTAGGGAACAGGAGAAAGGGGGATATCAAAGTATACAGAGGACCAGATGGACTACATTATATTTTATTGACACTTCTTCCCCTTTTGTCATTTCCCAAGATGCCTTGAGAAAGCCACATTGTATACTGTACACTGGAGTCTGACCCTAGTGCCCCCATAAACACAACACGATACCTAACGGGGGTTTGATTGGATCTATTAATGAACAGTAATTAAGTAGAGAGTGATTTGTGAATGCATATCACATCCCACTGGTCTGAATGCATACAGACATTACCAGAGAGCCTGTAGCTCCCCTTTGTGGTTAATGTTGTTACATATGAGTGAGTTACAAGGCTAGCCCATGAGGTTGTTTTTGTTTGGTTATGGCACCCTGAGAAAAGAGTTCAGGCAAATAGAAGCTAACTACATTGTGTCAGACCTTAGATAGCTGTTTGGCCAACATTTTGAAACAGCAAGTGGAGCTGAGAGTTTACCAGTTGAGCACAATGCTGAAGAGTGATAAACGGGATATCAAATATCTGTGCCCCTCTACTATTCCAACTCAGTGGTGAAGACTTACCATGAAGGCCAGGATGCCTCAGTTACCCGAGCGAGAATATAATGTGATTCACAGCTAACTCGTTTACTGTGATACAAGTTAGTGAACTCTGTTTACGTTTCTAAACTACATGGATTTCCCTGAATGTCAGTTTAATTATTTTTTACCATTAAACTGAGATCAACACCACAGTTTTTCTTGGTGCATATCAGAGATGTACTGTCTACACAATCTGCCTGCTTCAACAGTAACCCTTTACATACCATTAGTGCACATACGTGTCAGGACAAAAAGACTCCGGAGCGACGTTTGCCAAGCTAAAAGCCAAGACAGTTTTATTTTATACAACAGTGAACAATCCAATTAGCACCACCGAACCAGCAGAGAAGGTAGGGCTTCAGAACGTAGTGAGGGACAGGCAGAGGCCTAAACCAGGAAAAGCAGTCAGCGAGGGCTACCGAGATGAAAGGGATGAGGCCAGAGGGAAGTCAGAGAGAAAAAGCAGAGATCGAGAACCAGAGTAGTGGAAAATAAGGAGATGCAAAAGGAGTAAACGAGGGACAAATGGAAGTCAAAAACCAGAAAGAAAGCAAACCAGAATAAACGCTCAGAATTGCCAACGAATAGACAAAGCTTCGCAACACATTTGGAAACACGGGGTATTTATGTGAACGTTAATTGGCTATTAGAACTCAGGTGACCGGAAGCGAACGGGGACTGCAGATTGGGAGCACGTGAGTGTGACGTCATCGAGCGTAGCCCTCTGGGAAGTGGAGTCCGGAAGGGCGAAAGGACCAGAGAGACCCGGAGGCGTGATAATACTGTACAACAAAACAATACAATAATGGAAACAGTAACTGAATATGAGAAATACCACAATAGCATTAGATTCTGGTAAATGAAGCATTAAGCATAGTTTTATCCAAGCATCAGTGACCAAAATAAACCGATTAAAGAAGCATATATTTGTTTAAATATATTACTATTGCTATGATTGTAATAATCGTGTATGATCAATGTCTCTATTAGCAGAGCACTAGCTTGTTTTTCTGCAAAACGTGCGTTGAACTGGGTTTGAAAACAGACTGTTGTTTCTTAGAGAGATGTTAGCTAGGAGAGCTTGCAATATAAGGCTGATCCTATTTCGTCAGTCAGGTTTATTAATTTTTTAAACAATACGTTTTTCCCCACCACTTCATAAAAGAGAGAGTAAACACAACTATGGCTAAGGCTCTTGGCAAGCAACAGCCGCGGCCCACTATTGGAAAGAAACCACCTTCACCAGCAAACAAAAGAAATGATTAACACTGCCATTGCTTTCCACCACTGGAGATGCTCACTGGAGAAGCAATCTGGTAAATAAACATCTGTTAACATTAACACTAAAGAACATGGAGTGTGCTGTCCCTTGTGTCTTATAATAGGGGTGGATACCACAACCAAACCTATTTTGCCTTCTTGTTGTTTAGAGTATGAATTTGACAGGTTGCATTATCTTACAAAGTGCTCCTTCTACAACAGATGTCTTAAAGCCATTTGTTATGATCAGACTCTTCATCTTGGCTATCTGGCTTTCTGTTAGGTGAGCTTCTAAAGAGCTGTCTCTTACTTGGAACTGATATCATTTTGCAATGGACTTATGCAGACGTGGCACTCTGCCTCTGCTGTGAGGACAGTGCCATGCATTGGCCTTTGAATTGTAAAGGACCATCCCTGTGCCCAGTCTGCTGTAAGTTGGCTTATGGACAGATACATACACAGTGTTTGTATTCAGGGCCACCAAGGGGAATAAGAATTTGATGCCTTAACTTTAAGCTTGTTTTTGTTGAACTGTTGACAGTTTCATTATCACAAAACCATTTCTGTTCCACCAACACTGGTAACACTTCTTCACAACGTTCTTCAATCCCTGTATCAGGATCACAGTATTCTACTGATTCCAGGCTTTGTGGAATTGGGGTTGCAGTGTGCTGAGGCTGCAGTGGATGTGCACATGTTAGATAGATATAAATATGAAAAGCCAAAAAAGAGAGGCTTTTGACTGGTATGTAGATGAATAAATAAAAATGAAAGGAATATCATGTTAGTGTTATATCCACTCGGTTTTGGCTGGTGTTTAGTATAACATGGATTTACAGGTTAGTTGTGTTTTACGTGGTCATGAGATTTGTCCACATATCGGACAGAGGAGAGGACTTGCTAACATTAACAAATACTCTACAGTATCTGAAACATGAGTATTAATCTTTAGTTATTTTATGACCAGTTTCGATTATACTGTACAAAAACTGTTAATATCATATAATGGAGCAAATATTTAGTAAAAAGTAACCCAAGGCTGTTATAATGTTTTTACCATTGGTGTCGGGGATCATAGTCAATTAGATTGTGAAACTGGACCAAAGGTGAACAAGAGGTATGCCAGCATTACTTGTGATTACAGGTCAAATTAGGATTAACATACAGGTAGAATTATACTTGTATAATTATTACATATTTTAAAATGAATCATGCCTTTTAGATTTTTGCCCATTTTGATACAATTGTTTCATGTAACCACATTCCCTGTGGTGAACTACTAGGTTGAGATCCGGTAACTGGAAAGTCTACTAAAGGGGCAAAGCAGCATGTCATGGTACATTATCCATGAAGTAGAGTCTAGAAGTTGGTAAATTGTGGACATAAAGGACACATGGTCAGGAACAATACTCAAACAGTGGTGGCATTCAAGCGATGGTTGATTGGTATCAACAGGCCCCAAGTGTTCTAAGAAGTTTCCCCAATCCATTGCACCACCTCCACCAGCCTGGACTGTTAACAACAAACCAGGCTGGGTTCATGCTCCTGCTAAAGTCAAAAAATTGTCCATTCGGATGCTTTCTGCTGATTCTATGCACTGCACTGCTGCCACATGATTGGCTGATTAGATCATCAGTTGAATACAATACAACATTAATTCATAGCTTACCACAGCAGTGAATGTAATTCCACAGTATGGAACATTATTGCATTGTTCTATGGCACAGTAGGCATCTCAGTAGCAGGCTGGTAATACTACATGATTTATACACCATCCTTTTATCAGGGAGCCATTGACGTGCATTCAGACACTAAAACTACACTGTTTGTGAGGTTGACCCAAGGTATGCACTGACTGGACAGAAACACAGGGGTGCAATGACCTGCAGAACATTTACCTCGCTGTAGAGTTCAGTCTTTCAGGGAAAGAGGTGTCTGAATTTCATCAGAACATCAACAAACATGTAAGTGAAATGCTCTTATAGAAACCTAATGTTACTATTATAACTCATTAATTCAGTTTAGTCTGAGTCTACAGCTGTAGATCATTAATAAGGAACACACTGTAACTAAAGGACTGCACACCAAAACCATCAATGTTGACCTAATAGGTGCAGCATTCGTTTCAGTCAAGCTGGACACTGAGAATGAAAACACTGTAGTGAAATTCAGGTGAATTATGCACATGACCACTGGGATGCATGACCACTGTATTAATACAGGGTGGAAAATAAAGTGTTAAGTGAAGAAATGAAGGAGCTGTTGTTGTGCTTTGACATGTCACACACTGTCCTTATTGTTGTCCTGCTCCTAGCTCTAGTTATAAATTAGCTTTTGTGGAAATATCTGACCCATTAAATACTTCTAATGCATTATAATCATTTTCATTATTCAGGTATGAATACACGTGCGTATTATGCAATCGATTTCTGGTTGATTATCTCAGTGATGTTTACATAGGTTGGTCATTCACCCTTTTTTCCAGCACAAACCTGACGGACACTTACCTCGCAAAGCCAGAGCGACCACATGGTTCAGTCACACTCAAACTCCATGCTAGTCAGGTCTGCTTTACCCTGGCATCTGAACGCTGATCTTGCCAACACCATTTCATTTCTCAACTCTGCACATCCGAAGATTCAGTATTGCGGAGCTGAATATCTGATACTTGAAGTTTTTTCACGGTTTATACTGATCTGGAGGAAGACCCACCATGCCAGGGTCTGTGAAGCTGCGCAGCATCAAGAAGCTTGGACATGAGAATGATGGCTATGAGTTTTCACATGAAGGTGAGTGTGGGTTGTTTATGTCTTTGCATTTTAAGTCTGCATTTTAAGAAGCTACGCTGTGATGTCTATAACATTTTCATTCTAATTGCAGAGCCAAATGCAGACTACATGTAAGTAGACCATTCTTACCTCACTTCCATTTATTTCACACATGCCTGAAAAAGCAGGTTTTAATGTCCACATACTTTAAATATGATAAATAAAATGCCACACAACATGACTGGCCTGAAATCAATCTGGGTGAAATTTTGTACATAACGTAAATGAGCATCTAACACTAGTATGTTAATATTTCCTTTATGTTTCACTGCATGGCATTCTTTTACATTACTTCACAATCAAATTGGGAAATTATATTGCTGTATTGCTGAAAAGTCTTGATCACTGTGGACCAAATACTTCAGAGAACATATAAAATTTGAAACAGATTTCAGAAGAATAAAAACAAAGGAAGGTTTGCTAGTTTGTTTCTTGGTGGCAGTATTGAAGAGGTTTGTGGTAAGACATTTAATTATGCTTATTACATGTTTTGATACCCTGACCATAAAAAAGCAGGAGCTCTAAATTAGGGATGCATCAATAGAGAGAACTGTGGGCCTATGACATATTTTCCTATACAGTCATATGCAAAAGTTATAGAAGTTAAGACTGATTTACAGACAACACAGTTCTGCACATTTTAATGCATAAATGCTGTTAATATTCCCTTTTCTGACATATTATCAAAAATTAAATGTAAAAGTGTGGTGTAAAAGTTATGGCTTATTTTGTTTTATGTAAATTTTTATTATATAAATTTTACATAGTCATCGTTTTCAGGATTTTTTTTCTTTTTAGCCCAAATACATGGAAACGATGCACTCCAATAAAAATAAAAAACCAACCAAACAAAAAAAGATCCCTGTAAATAATGTTTTTTAATGATCCTTTTTATAAAACTCAAACCTTTAAACTTTTGCATCAAATGTACTTTTATAGATTACATTGCCACAATCCTGTATTTGGTTTGTAATACAAATGTTTCACTCTGCATGTTTCATTTATGCCACTGTCCATTGTCATGCACACAGTACTGTGGTAGAATTAAATATCATATGATATAAACTACTTCTCAGTCAAACCTAGTTCTTAAGGTCATGACTAACTGTATGTCTCGTCACAGGACAATTGCGTCTTCGAAAAAGGATAAGAAGTAAGTTAACATGTTCTCCCATTTTGAGCAACAGTGTGACAGTTTGTCATGTTGACCTGAACTCTGTTTCGCTCTTTTTGACAGGTCCAAAGCCGACACAAAAAAAGATGAGCCCGCTATCCGTGTTGGGTTCTTTCAGCTGGTAATGTTATTTGTCATTTGTAGAAGAATGTAGTTAAAGTGGAGTAACACTAAAATACTGATAGAGAAGCTCATAAAGAATACATCCCCAGGGCCTGTTAATCCCAAACCCCAGTTCATAATTTTACTGTTCAAACATTCCTATGGAGAAATAGCATTAGACAAATAGGAGACGTAAGACACAGGAGGAATAAAGGAGAGATGAGAGTTTCAGCTTCAGATAAATATGAGTGTGAACTGTTTTGGCAAACCTAAGCACAGCGTGACTTCACTGAGATCACTAAAACTCAAAAAGGCACATGTGAGGTTACTGGGTTCTTTTGCTCAGGGGAGGCTGGGCAGCAGGAGAATTTGGTGGGCTGTCTTAAATTACCAACCATGTCTTCACAATTGACCTCCTTGGGGGTGAGAGGGTCTGAGAAAGTGACCAACAATGACTAGCCACTGTCTGGGCATGCAAACACGATGTATAAAGGCAGATGATATCTAAGTCCTCCACTTTGGTCTAGTTAATGTTCCTTTCTTCCCTGACCAGTTCCGGTTTGCTAGCTGGAGAGAGGTGTGTATGATGATCTTCGGCAGTTTGTGTGCAGTGCTGCACGGTTCAGCTCAGCCACTGATGCTGATTGTGTTCGGGATGCTGACGGACACATTCATTGAGTATGACATAGAGCTGAACGAGCTCAAAGACCCAGAGAAACACTGCGTCAATAACACCATTCAATGGCGGAACCTCACTGCTGAGGAGAACCTGGAGCTCAACATGACTACACGCTGCGGGTAATCAAACAAAGCACCGTCACAAGTGTGTTCCTGTTTTCCCTTGTAAACTCTACTTAAGTGTAAAATAGTACACTGTAGAGTAGGCGGGTTATATTTTGCAAGGCTACAGGTAGCAAAGTCTGATATGTGGACAAATCTAATGACCATGCAAAACACAACAAAGCTGTAAATCCATGTTACAATAAACACCAGCCAAAACCGAGTCGATATAACGCTAACATGATACTCCTTTCATTTTTATTTATTCATCTACATACAAGTCAAAAGTTAGACACGACTACTCATCGTTCTTCTTATGTTTGTCTTGAAGGAAGACATCAAACCAAAAATTAGCACTCATGGAATTATACAGTTCACCTTAAACACCTCTGAAATGTAAGTTTACAGGAGGATAGAACAGCTTTCTTAACCTGCAGTGAAGGCTGATATAAAGATTGTTATCTAAGCAGTTTTGGACCAATTGTTTGTCTGTCCATCATGAAGATGCTCTAAACTGAACTGAAGGAGAACTAAAACGTTTAAACTGTGCAGAAAAAAGGAAAACGAGTTTTTAGTTCAACAAAATTTATATTAGAGGTGACAATATGGCAGAAATACAATACTGTGATCCATCAAGAGTATATGTGGTGATGAGCATAAATCCTATCAGTTGAAACCTCATCTCATCAGTGTAAGCCTGTAGAGTCTTTGGCATAACCAAACCCATCCATTTAGTGAGATGTGTCTGAACTTTTGACTGGCGATGTAAACTTTATTACCTGGGCGTCCTCCTCATTACCGTCTCATGTGTTGCTCATATTAAGCATATGCTCATATTCCATTTTTCTATCTCCTTTAGGGTATTAGATATCGAACACGAGATGACCAATTTTGCTTACTACTATGTTGGCATCGGAAGTGCTGTGTTCATCCTAGGATACTTACAGGTCAGTGCACAGTCTGAAACCTTGTTTTGATTAACGCCAGTTTTGAGCTTGTGTTTTCTTCTGTAACGAAGATGTTTCAGGTTCCACACTGCAGTGTTATACTGCGCTTATGATCAGTCTATACCTAACCACCTTATTGATTTACATGAAAACATTCAGAACAGCAGTGTTAAAGTTTAAAAATGAGGCATATGCCTAAGAAGCACAATAAAAGGTACAAGTGAAGATGTAAATGAGGAAGGAGTGGATTCGTTTTTGGTTCCGGTCCTTTTTTGAGAGGTAATATGTTCTTGTGTTTCTTGTTGTTGGGAAAATATTGTCATGACATAATACACTGCCTGATCCATTCATAATCCATTCTATTATTGTGGGCCTGAATGGAGTTCAGAGATATTATTTCTATTGTTGTCAGTTTTTGAAGCCTTTTGGAACCTGCAGTAGTAAGCCTACAACTCGAATGATATTTGGAGCACAGCTTTAAACTCTTGAAATAAGTTCTTGAAGTAAGCTGGACTCCACACAGCAATACTCACTGGGTATTAATCTACCTCATTAATGCAATACCTGCTCCTGTGGCAACACAACATCAATCTCGAATGCTTATGTGAATATCGATATTAGCTTATGTAAATAACCTAATAGATATACTTTTGTTTCTACTCTTATGTAACCTATTTTCATTAAAGTTTAAACTTATTTATGTCTAATATATGTATATAGGTTTGTGTGCAAATGTATGCCATGGTACTGTAACACTGGTAATCCTTTGGCATAGAAGTAGAAGCTTAGAGGGGAAATTATTCATAGACAACCACAATGTGGACACACATGCCTGTGGTGGGTTGGAGTGGAAAGACCCTGAATTTCAGATTCTGAGTCAGATTTCTGGTCACCTGGTCAGATTTCCTTGTGGGTGACGTCCGCTGCTCGGCAAATTCAGATCATCCGCAGGCTGTACTTTGGCAAAGTCATGAGGATGGAGATCGGCTGGTTTGACTGCAACTCTGTGGGAGAGCTTAATACACGCATGTCTGAGTAAGACGAGCCCACACAAACAGACAAACACATAACAACGTTCTAGCCTCACTCTGAACACACCTCAGACTGGAATATGTTTTGCACCACAGTGACATCAACAAGATAAATGACGCCATAGCAGACCAAGTCAGCATCTTTATTCAGCGCTTCACCACCTTCGTCTGTGGCTTCCTCATGGGCTTCGTGAGGGGCTGGAAACTGACACTAGTCATCATCTCTGTGTCTCCGCTCATTGGACTGGGGGCTGCTCTTATGGCTTTGGTGGGTTACACAATTACACCACCAGTCAGTATCTCCCACACTGATACAAGCTCTTTTAGACATGTAGTCTCCTGAGCAAGAGTTTAACATGAGTTGTACAGCATCTAATGCAGTTAACATGAGCATATCTCAAAGTCAGAGGATTATAACAAATGAATGCAACTCAATTCACAATGTCCATTAGCAACATCCTAATAACCATTGAGGATATCATAGCAACCACTAGCAAACACCTAGAATACCATAGCATTAACATAGCAACTTCCTAGCAATCACCTGGGATTCCATAGCACCTTCTTAGCAACCATCTGAAATGCCATAACAACAACCTAGTATCCCCCTAACAACCACCTGAGATACCATAGCAACAACCTTGGAACACCTATAGCAGTTCCTCTATACAGAGTGAGAGTGAGCCAACTTACAGAACAATCATATTCCCTGGCCAAAGTTTGATATCACCATGTCTTCAATCAGCTATGTTGGGAGTGAGGTGCATCCAAGAAACTGAGAAATACTAACTAGCCACCATCTGGGCGTGAAAACATAATGCATAAAATTAACGGATATCTACGCCCTCCATCCAAGCCTAGTTAATGTTCCCATTTTTCCTGGACCAGTTCTGCTTTCTTAGCTGGAGGGAGGTGTGTACCATATCAAACCAACTGGGATCCCAAAGAAACCAAACAACAACACCTTAGTTTAAGCTGCACCCTCATAATCACTCATTTTAATCAGGAAATGCTGTTCTCTAGTTCCATTGGATTAGATTTCATTCATTATTCTGGATATTTTGGGAGCATTAAGAAGTTCTAAATTTATAATATACTGTAATTAAATGTTTGCAAAGGTTTTTGCAAGGCTGATGCAATAGTCTAGTAATGTGGGGTGGGATTCGGTAACCCAAGTTTTCTCAATTTTGAAAAGTTTTCTAAATTTTAATCTATTTTGTTTCATTATAGAAGCTATTACAACTCTATTCTTTATTCCGGACCATTCTATTTCATTCTATTTCTATTCCATTCTATCTACTTCCTGAATCCCTACAAATTATTATAGATTTACACTTATCACAGTAGGGCTTAATGATTTGGACGAAGTGTCTAATTGTGATTTGTTTTTGACCAACATTGCAATTTAAATAGCATTTGTTTTTTTTATGATGTGCATGCTTTCATTTACCATGAATACCAGCATATCGTCACTGTCCAAAGAAAAACAGGTATCTCCAAAATGGCAACTTTACAGGAGAGACCAAAAACCTGATTGTATTTAAATGGATGCCAAAGGAACCAGACGTCTTTCCAACCCATTCTGGGCCATTTCTGTTGGTCCATTCTTTATGAAATTTCCACACAGTGTAAACAGCAGCTCATGTGATCAAACGAGGCATAAAAGTTCAAATCAACCGAAATGGAGATAATGACAGCGACGATATGCACTTACACTGGTTTAAGGCTTTAGCACTGAATTAGTTTATGGTCTAATTTATCCAGAAGCAGCTCGGTTCAGTTTTATTAGGTTACATTTCCACACTTCTATAATAAAAACATATGAACTGTGGTTCTGAACTTTCTACGTGTGTGTGCTGACCACTTATCATTATAACACGTCATTTCTGTTGCAGTTTGTGGCTAAGCTGACTGGGTGGGAGCTGCAGGCATATGCTAAAGCAGGAGCTGTAGCAGATGAGGTCCTGTCCTCCATCCGAACTGTGGCAGCCTTTGGAGGAGAGAAAAAGGAAGTGGACAGGTGAGATAAGACACCTCTTTAGAGATAGGAGATAGGTCCACTTTTTCGGGTTTAAAGGGGAACTCATCCTTGAGATGGTAATCAAGTCATTCAGAGTGGTTTCATATGAAATGAGTTGAGGTTGAGAAACTTACAGACTGATTTCTTTGCAGTGGTGCTGATAGGAAGCAGGTGTTGATGTCCACAGCTCAAATATGTTCAATTTATTTACTATCCAAAACCACCAGTAACAGTAATCTACACGTCTCTTGGGTTTTTACATGTTTATGGTAAAACAGCGATAATCCTCATAAGCAATAAGGAATAAGGAAAATAACCATGAATGGATACAGAAAGTATATAGACTGAGCATCAGTATATCATGAATACACTGACATACCAAAAGTCATGTAAATTGATTATTGCCTTGCTTTACAACTTGCTCTACAAGTTGTAAGTTGTAATGTTATGAGTGAAGTTGAACACTGGCCAGCGTGCTCATGGCAACGTGACGTAAATTATTGGAGTTCAGGTGAAGCATGATAATGGAATGCATTGATTGTGCTTATGTCAGGTGAACGTGCAGCCCACACCATTCTATACAACTCTCCAGAACCTCTAACAAATCAATAAATGAATTCCACAAGGGGTTGCAAATAGTCACCAAGCAGTACAATGTAGCAGGCACCAGTCAGAGACATGTTTAGGTGGGCCAGTGGATCCAACGCATGCCATGAGAACACACCCCACACCAGTATGGAACCACCACCAGCCTGCACAATGTCTTGTTGACAACTCCATCACCCTGACTCAATTGGTACCATAACACATTACTCCATGCCACATGTTGCCAGTCCTCTAGGGTCCAGTTAGAAGGCTCATGAGCCCAGTTAAGATGTCTGGTTGTGTATCCTGTGGAAGCTAAAGAACGCCGCACTGATCTGTGGGGTATGCTTGTAGGACCTCCTGCATTAAATGAGGATGTATTCCTGTTCGAGCCACTTGTCTGTTTCCACGGATGATTGTAGCCAGATCCCGCTGGTCATGATCACTAAGCACCAGTGGAAGGCCACTGCACTGTCCAATGTGAGTGGTAATGCTTGATGTTTTCCTGGTACACACACAACACTGTGGACCTAGGAATATTTAATGCCCACATAGCTTAGGAAATATAAGCCCCATTGATCTGGCACCCACTATTATACCTCATTTGAATTCCGATAATTTATGTTGCCTTGGCATACGCACGCTGGCCAGTTTTCAGCCTCAGTGAACAGTCGTGCCCTCAGGTAATGAAACTTTCTGTCTCTTCTTTAAGGTATGACCGTAATCTCATCTCCGCTCAGCGCTGGGGCATTAGGAAAGGTCTGATTATGGGATTCTTCACCGGCTACCTGTGGTTCATTATCTTCCTTTGTTATGCACTGGCCTTTTGGTATGGCTCCAGTTTAGTAGTAGACACGATGGAGTACAGCCCTGGCACACTGCTCCAGGTATCAGTGGCACACATGGAAACCCTAAAGATGTTTCTCTAGAGCTGCATGAACACACAGCCATCATCACTACTACTGTGTATGCCTTCACAGGTGTTTTTTGGAGTGCTTGTTGCAGCTTTAAACTTGGGGCAGGCATCTCCCTGTCTGGAAGCCTTCGCTGCAGGCAGAGGCGCAGCCACCACCATCTTTGAGACCATTGACCGTGTGAGAACTCTTTTATAGATATGGTGCCTTCTGGCTGTATTGAACAGTATTTGGTGTTTTTGGCTTCACAGAGCATGACCTATGCTTAGAGACTGCATGCCTGTGCAGGAGTGGTGCACTGAATTGAAAAACAAATTAGTCAGAGGACGTCTATGAAAAGACAAAACTCAGAGCAAGATGAGACAGGCAGTGTCAGTATTTGGGCAGCTAACACACCTCAGAAAGCATTGTCAGAAACACTCCACAGATGCTTAAGGATATACACTCATCATCAAAAGAATAATTTCACCCAGTAAGGAAGTGTCAGACTGCAATGCTATTGGGAAGGAAGACAAAGGTTACCAGGAACAAGGAAATTTATGAACAATTTAGACTGATATGGACAATATTAATGGAGATACAGAAGACTTGAGGAGGTTCCTAATGGTGTCAAGTGATCATGACCATCCCATGCAGCTTAATATTGTCACACAGACCTGCTGATTTTGTGGTAGGGTTGGAGGTGGAGTGACACCAGGCCCTCTGGCTGTGCGACGCATGACGTCAAACCCGTTCTCCTTGGCTTGCCTCCACACGCGGCTATGATGGTCATGTCCACCAAGACAAACGGAACACGTCACTGAGCATGACCCGCTGCCATTCTGAAAAGTGAAAAGGCTAGTCCTTGCTTTGGTGGAGATGGTGGTCGGGAGCTGGGGAGCTTCAGCCATGGTTCTGTTTGCTGCTCCTTTCATTGGCTACCTGCCTTTAAAGGATCTAACCGGGAACAGCACCTTCAACATGACTGATAAGAGGTTCCTCATCCTCTCATGTTGGACTGATTCCACTCCTACAGTGCTACAGTGACTCACTATCACCTCCTCAGGTACAGAGTGGTGTTACAGACAGGACAGGCCAGGGCTAGCTGGCTAGCATATCCCATGCAGAGCTGAAGGTGAAACTCGAATCATTTGCATTTCTCATTTTTCTGTTTATTCCTTCTGGGTGCGACCATTCGTGCAGCTATTCTTCTGATGATGAGTGTATATAGGTCTAAATGTGCGTAAAGTCTGTAAATCTGAACAGCTGTATTACTGAAAGATCTTTCTAGGAGAGCTTTAAGAGTAAGACGTGTCCTTTTGCAGGAGCCCGAGATCGACTGCCTATCTGAGGCTGGCTACAAGCTGGACAGAGTGAAAGGAGATCTGGAATTTCACAACGTGACCTTCCACTACCCTTCGAGACCTGAAGTCAAGGTAAAAATATTTTATCAGCTCCACCAATCCCTTAATCCACCCGGTGTTCTGCATTAACCCTTTAAAGCCTTCAGCAGCCTGTACATGGCCACACATTTGCATTAGCACATGATAATTTAATAGTAATGACTAAATAATAAGTAAATAAAGCGATCACAATGAGATTCACTGAAGCTGAGCTATATCCTCACAGATCCTGGATCAGCTTAGCCTGCAGGTCAAGTCTGGAGAGACCACTGCATTTGTGGGGCCAAGCGGAGCAGGGAAAAGCACAGCCATACAGCTTATCCAGCGCTTCTATGACCCCAAAGAGGGCATGGTAAGAAGCAAGCCATATGTGACAGCTTTGAATGGCTCAAGCTGTAGATTTCCATGCCACATTAAGTGTTTATTGTTTGTACAGATTATTAATATTACATAGAGAGAAAAACAGAGTGACTGTGCAGCTTCACTGTTCATGCAGGATATTGCTGTGAGGGGGTTTCGGGTGGTGGTTAGTGTGTTGTTCAGCTGTTGCTCATGTTGCTCATATTGTGGTAGCTGCCAAAGAATGCACAGAAACTAACATGCAAGGAAGAGGCTCATGGGAGTTTAGAAGATACCGTTTTATGTTGTTTATGAAAATTTTGACTCAGGTGGGTGATATTTAATGAGCTACACATTCACATGTTCTGATACAGTTCCTACAGATGTTGCAGTATGGGTGGAGGTGGAGTAAAACCAGGCTTTCTGGACGTGGACCGCATAATAACAAAACGTTCATCTTGGTGCTGACCATGTTGCCTCCACTCACGGATTTGTGGCTGTCTCCACCAAGACAAAAGCATTAAGAGTCACTCCATGACCAGTTGCTGCAGGGATGCACTTCATGAGTACCAGGACCCCTGGCAGGCAACTGTATGTCACAGCACAGCATGCATGCAGACCATAACGACAAGTGCCTTTAACAGCAATGATTTTTTGTCTTGGTGGAGACAGCCAACAAATCCATGTGTGAAGGCTCCGTGGTCAGCTCCAAGATGAACAATGTATTCACACATCACACATCCAGAAGCGCTGGTGTCACTCCACCTCCACCCCTACCACAAAATCTGCAGGAACTGGGTGAGAATATTCAAGGTGCATGGGATGCATTATGACAAGACACCATTAGGAACCTCTAGAACTCCATATCGAGATGTATGTATGCTACATTAGTAAACATGGGGTTCCAACACCATACTGAGAGACACTACTTCTGTATGTGTAGCTCAATAAATATTGTTCATAAGTCTACCATGATTTATTGTTCCTGGTAACCTTTACCTAGCACAGCAATACTTTCTTCTGGGTGCCACTATTCTTTTGATGATGAGTGTATAAAATATTAGCATAGTAACCCAACATCACCAGAACATTCTGCTCTTCTGGAATACGCAAATACGTCATCATTTATTGGTCAAACCTCAGATTGCAATATCATTGTACATCTCAAGTATTGTTGTTGCAGGATAATTTGATAATTTGATATCGTTTCCAGGTTACTCTGGACGGTCATGATATACGGGGTCTGAATATTCAGTGGCTTCGTTCACTCATCGGCATTGTAGAGCAGGAGCCAGTTCTCTTTGCCACCTCTATCGCTGAGAATATTCGTTACGGACGTCCTGGGGTGTCTCATGAAGACATTGTCACAGCTGCCAAAGAGGCAAATGCCTACAACTTTATCATGGATTTACCACAGGTAGGCCTAAACCTCTCGTTTACCTCTCCTCACACTTCACTTAGGCTATACACACCCTCAGAGTCATTACAAATGCTAACACAATATCAGAATATCAAAGTTGTCTATTCTTTTTTCAGAGATTTGACACCCTGGTTGGTGAAGGTGGTGGGCAGATGAGTGGTGGCCAGAAGCAACGAATTGCTATTGCACGAGCGCTAGTGAGGAACCCAAGGATCCTTTTGCTGGACATGGCTACCTCAGCACTAGACAATGAGAGTGAAGCTGTTGTGCAGGAGGCGCTAGACAAGGTCAGCGATACACACACAAGTAACCACACACCATGGCTTCAGTGAAACATTTATCTAAGCCATGGATTAGCTGATAAGAGAAACTGAAACTGAAGAGTGCCATTTAAGGGCAGATTGGTCTTGACATTGCAGACCCGAGATGGTTCTGTATGTATAAATAATAAAGCATACTGTATACTTGTGTGTTTCTGTTGAAGGTCCGAATGGGTCGCACCACCATTTCCATAGCCCACCGTTTGTCAACAATAAAGAATGCCGATATTATTGTGGGATTTGAGCATGGGCGGGCTGTGGAGAGAGGCAAGCATGACGAGCTTCTGGACAGAAAGGGTGTTTACTTCACCTTAGTGACCCTACAAAGCCAAGGAGACAAAGCCCTCAACAAGAAAGCCCAAGAGAGTAGGTCATTCACACACACATATTTTTGATCCCACATGTTAAACACACCATAATGATCATTTGTTTTTGGAATTAGTGGCAGAAAAAGCTGCTGAAGATCCTGATGCAGAGAACAAGAGTCTTTCACGAGCAGGAAGCTACCGAGCAAGCCTAAGGTTAGAAACACTCGAATGTTACACATGCGTGTCTGTTTAATGGTCAGGACTAGAATGATTATAGAAGCACACAGAGGAATTTGACCTCTGCATTTAACCCATCCATGCAGAGATACACTTACTCTAGTAAACATACACAATAGGGGCAGTGAGCACACTCGGACCAGTGGGCAGCCCTGTCCACAGTGCCCAGGGAGCAACTGGGGGATAGGTGCCTTGCTTAAGGGCCCTTCAGTCATGTCCTATCGATTCAGGGAATTGAGCCGGCGACCTTTCCATTAACAAGGCTGGTTCTCTAACCTCCAGCCCATGACTGCCCCCTTTATTTTTAGCTGTACAAGAAGGATCTGGGTTAGATTCCCGACCGGCCTGCCCAGTGTCCTTTCTGCATGGAGTCTGCAAGTTCTCCTTGTGGATTTCTTCTTGGTGCTCTGGTTTCCTTCCACACTCCAAAGACATGCAGTCAGGTTGATTGGAGATTACCCCTAGGTGCGAGTCTCTGTCTGCCCTGTTATGGATTGGTGGCCTTTCCAGGCTGTTTCCTGTCCTCTGCTCACTGAATGCTGGAATAGATTCCAGCACGTGACCCAAGAGGATAAAGATGTATACAAGATAAAATGAGTGTCAAGCTGAATCATAGTCAGAGTAATACAACTAAACCTTACTAACCCTCCACGTCTTTATGATCAGCTGGGTTAATTATCTGTCCCTTTCAAATGAATCAATCATCCGAGCTGAGTTTCCTGAAAAGCATCTGAACACATAGATCGAACTTACATAGTAGGACAAGCATCTCCATTAACTCCACCCTCTACCACTTAAAAGGAGCTTAATGCCCAGGTTGCTAATGTCTGGCCTAACCTATCCCAAAGCACTGCCCTGACGTGGACTGAGAACAGCATACTCTGACTGATTAGCTGTGATAGGTTTTACCCATGTTGCTTTTGGTTTGGACCACAGTGGTTGCATATGGGTTGTAAATTCTGTGCTCCCCACCTCCATGTGTTTCTCTGCAGGGCCTCCATTCATCGGAGATCTCGTTCGCAATTGTCCAACGTTATTCCAGAGTCTTCGGTACCGATAGCAGGAGAACTGGGTCCTAGGTCATACTCGCAATCCTATGTTTCTCGAGAGGCCAAAGAAAAGGTCAGGAATCCCCAGAAACGCAAAATTATTAGTGAGATGTCTCTTTAACAAGGAATAATCCAGAAAGCCCTGTAAAACATTAGAGATCTTTTAGTACCTTTACATGGCCATCACACAGAAAAACAGACATTACAGTTATTATACTTTCAAACTATTTATTTAAAATTATGTTAACACTTCCTATGAATCCTGTATTCACAATGTTATAGAAAAAATAGATTTAAGAAGCATTATATAGCATGTGTAATGCCTTATAATGCCGTAGTTGTTATAATAATAAGTTATTATTACCTGCCTCAGACATTATAAAGCAAGAAAATATGCCTTCATAAATTTAGTTTTGATAAACCATTACAGTATCTCCATTACTTCTTTGCACCATTTGAACTCAGCAGCTGTCGTTTACACTGTTTGAGAAATTCATGATGAATGGACCAACAGAAATGAATTACATGAATGCAATGTGGTTTTTGGCCTCTCCTGTAAAGTTGGACATACTTGGAGGATATGGTGGTACACCATAACAGGGTTCTGGTACATTCCCTGTGTTAAACCGTGATATTTTGTAATTACTTTTATATGTAAATTTGATATAATTTATTATTTTATTATAATATATAAGGTGCAGTATATCTTATGCATTGTGCTTATTGTTGCGTGTGATTATTACTACCTGAAAACAATTATACACACAAATGCCAGGTGTTAAATGGCAAAACAAGCAGCTTATACAGGCAATACCACAGTATCCTGGACAATACAGGCTAGTCTAGGACAGGCTGCCGGCTGCTTGCAGAAGGTGACATGGTCGCCAAAGGAAATGAGTTCTCAGGCGTTAGAGTTGGTGCAGAACCAGAGGGATGTGTGACCACTAAATACTGGTTTATGAAGGCATTTATAAAGCTTTATGAATATAGGATTCATAGAATCCTTTTATAAAAATATTTTATTTGTTTAGCAAACAGATATTCAAATGGATATTCAAATATCACCTTCTCCAGTGTGTTTGGTGAAGGTGTAGCGCACTATGCTGTACATTTGTATTAGCTGAACAAACAAAGCTTCCCACCATTAGTAACGACACAAAAATTTTATATTTAATTATTGATTGTAATTATCCGCTGCATTTCTGCTGATAATAATAATACAATATATACATTCTTTGGCATATAACTCACCAGGTGCTGATATATTGTGCTCCCTATATTATAACAGCAGTATCAAAACATGGAACAATTTTTATTGAAGCAGTTGTGATGCTAATGTATGTGATTTGTGCAGGATGTGCTTCTTGAAGATACGGAAGAAGAGGTGGAACCGGCTCCCGTTGCTCGTATTCTAAAGTACAACGCCCCTGAATGGCCCTACATGGCTTTCGGATCTGTTGGAGCGGCTGTGAACGGAGGAGTCAATCCGGTGTACTCGTTACTGTTCAGTCAGATCCTGGCGGTGAGGCTCATGCCATGCCGTGCTTCTGTCTAGAGAGAAATGTTAAGGACAGCTTTTCTGTTGTTCATCTTTTTACTGCTAGAATTTTCACTCTGCTCTCTACATTTAGACGTTCTCCATGTCTGACCCCGTAGCCCAGAGGAAAGAGATCAATGGAATTTGCTTGTTTTTCGTCTTTGTTGGATTGATTTCCTTTTTCACACAAATACTTCAGGTAAGCTCTGATTCAGACAACTGCTGATGATCCATCAACTGCTGGCCAACAGCTTTTGGTGTGCTTTCTTTTCACAGTTTATATATTGTTGTTAGACCAAGTATTTTAAAGGAACAATATGTAAAATGTACATCACAATATATAAATATTAAAGTTGATACTTCGGGACAGATTTAAAAAACTGGAAAGCACTGTCTGCCCTCCCTTCTCCCCAGACTACAGTCAAGTAGAATCTTTATCTCAGTTGGTCCACTTTGTTTGCTTGCTTCCACAGCTGTAGCACAAACTGCTTGCTTGCCAATATGTTTCATATTTGGCAAGCCAGGGTGGGAAACGGCAGGATCATAAGCAAATACACAAACACTTTCTGCACTAGAACAGAAACTTCAGATGAGAATATATATTGTATTTAGCATTGTTCTCAGAGAAGTCATTAATTCAACTTAGTAGTTGTCTTTAATCTCCAATAAAGAGTGATTATTTTATTAATATTCTTTAGTAAAAATATTACATATTGCTCCTTTAAAGCTAATTATTAAAATGTATATGTATATATTACAGAATAAAGCATTTTACAGTTTAATCTCTTTACTGCAACACACTAAAGTTCATTAAGTTTTTGTTAGAAAACCTCAAGTCAAGGGATTCTGTAGTTAAACGTAATACAGGCAATTTAATACAAATAATACAAAAATAAACTTCATAACTTTTATACCTTTTTCTAATTAAAAAAGGAAATTAATATATAACGCTGATGAAAAACACTTGTGTGGATGCTTTGCATTATGAGAATTATTAAAAAACTCCACAACCTTTTATTATACAAGTAGCATAAACAGTTTCAATTGATCTTCTGAATCATTTGAATGCCTATGGTCATGTTTTGAGATGGTTTCCTGACGTCTAATGAACATTGTGACCATGCTTTATAAAAGAGAGAATCCACCCACTGTGTAGTCTAGCTGCTGTGCGGTAGGCGGACTTTTATCGTTTTCTGCCGATCTTAAATCACTCTTCACGTCCATAACTCTCTCTCTATATCCTTCAGGGTTACTCATTTTCTAAGTCTGGGGAGTTGCTGACCCGTAGACTCAGACGCCTAGGTTTCCAAGCAATGTTAGGCCAGGAAATTGGCTGGTTTGATGACCACAGGAACAGCCCTGGTGCTCTGACCACAAGACTGGCCACAGATGCTTCACAAGTCCAGGGAGTAAGTTTCATCAACACTGGCTCTCCCTCTGACCTCACCTGTTAGAGGTGTCTGTCTCTCCCCAAAGCTGACTGGCTTGCTGTCTATCTGTACAGGCCACAGGCTCCCAGATTGGAATGATTGTGAACTCTCTGACCAACATTGGCGTGGCCATCATCATCTCCTTCTACTTTAGCTGGAAGCTCACCCTTGTCATCATATGCTTCCTGCCCTTCCTCGCCCTTTCCGGAGGGTTCCAGGCCAAGATGCTGACAGGCTTTGCAAAGCAGGACAAAGAAGCCATGGAAGCAGCCGGGCAGGTAGAGTCTGAAGAAGCAGTGTTCATTCAGCCAAGACAACTTTATGTTGCTTCTGTAGTTTTGCACTTTGCTCTGAGGCAAACCAGACAAAAGGAATTAGCATTTTACATTCTGAAGTTTATCTGTACGTTTGTCCATTTCTATAGTTATCAGAATGTCTCTCAGCATCAGAAACCACATGAGCACATCTATTTGAAATTGCCTATTGATTTAACAAGGTCTGAGGCACATGTGTATGGTTCATTCTACCGAATTTGTTCAAGATCACAGATCAAAAAACACTTCAGACTAAACTGACATGGGCTTCAGACTAAAGTCCTTCTACAGTGAGTAGCTCCGTACTCATAAGAAAGGAGAGGACTTTCAAATTTGTCACTAGTAACTACAGCAAATATATCAGTGGTAGCCAGTTTTTAAGAGCTATAAATGTACAAATCACAGTAATGAAAATATGTGTTGCTGTAGTGACACTGTTACACAGTGATTTTCAGACATTGGGAAACATTTACCCTAAAACAAAGGGATCTGCTCATTGTGTGTTCATGAGGTACAGGCGTTACCCAATTTCAACTAAGACCTGATTTGGATTACACTTGTGTGTTCCTTTGAGTTTTACCATGTCATTTACACATTCTGACTGAAATATGTCAATAACCAGTCTCAGATACTGAACAAACTTATAACTTGCACAACCTTCCCATGCCCTCGGCCCTCCAGGGGCTCCCAACCCTGATTTTAACATATTTTCCCTGGTAATAAAACACTAATTCAGATACAGATACCTTCAGAGTGCACTCAGCTTTACTTAGGCTTTAGATCTAATAGGTTATGATTGTGACTCTTTGAGTATTTGGCTATGATGTCTTCCTTTCTGTAAGAATAAATTCTTAGCTGGCTAAAATATCTTAAATATATTATCATATTTATGGTGTATTCAGAAGTGGTTGTAATGAGAGAGCAGCCATGGTCCTGGAGGGCTGTAGTGAGAATCTAACAATGCTCTTGTGTTAAATAGACCTGTGAATTAGGTGTGATTAAATATTTTAAATATTATTGTATGTTTAAAAATACTCTCTTAACCGATCTCACGCCTGCATTGTGGCCAGTCAGGCAGCAACAGTAAAGCAGTAGCAGCACTGACAGAATTTTTAAGCATGCATAGTCCAAATCAGGCAATGAGAGTCTCCTTTCTGTTCTAAAATGCAGGGGTCCGCCTTCTCAGTAAAATTCTTTGTGTTAAAGCAGTGACAGGAAAACATGGAACAGTATTTTTTAAATTTAAGCTTTTATTTAAATAATAAATAAATAAAAATCAAAAAGTATAGTTTCCACACATTGGGATATTGTTATTTATATATATATATATATATATATATAATTTACTGTGGGACTGCAGTCTGCTGCAGGTAGAATGTTTCTTATTTGATTTAAGCATGAGGTTTGCACAATATTAAACACATGGGATGTATATTAGCTATGTAAGCCTCATAGTGCATAGTTTAAAAACACCAAACATGGTTTTGGGCACTGAACACAAGTCTTTGGAACTGGTTGCAGATATCTGGTGAGGCGCTAAACAACATTCGCACCATCGCTGGCCTGGGCAAGGAGCGCAGATTTGTGGAGATGTATGAGGCACAGCTGGAGGCGCCCTACCAAGCTGCAATAAAGAAGGCAAACGTATACGGCGCCTGTTACGGCTTTGCCCAGTGTGTGGTCTTTATGGCAAATTCTGCATCCTACCGGTTTGGTGGATACTTGGTCCGCCAGGAGGGTCTCCACTTCAGCATGGTTTTCAGGTGTGTTGCAGTGCTGTTGACCCACGCTGTGCTGCTACACACAATCAGTGTCACTGAACCATTTCCATTAGGAGTCTTGATTAAGGACTCTTGGTAATTTCCCAAACCCCAATGTGCCAGAGGGAAGGCAGGACTATCACGCACTACACCATATCTCCATCCAGTAGACTGGATTTTGATTCCTTATTTGGAAACGTAGGCCTTATGCAACTGAACGTCTTTCGTCCAGAGACATTATTTTTTGCTGCTCATGATGAAGACCAGCCTACCGTGCCCTGATTGGCTAAATGCAAAATAGTAACAAAATATTTCATATATTATTAAAACAACACATTTATTCAGCACTACAGGTTTGGATTGGTTTACATTGATCTTATCATACTTTAACATTCTCTTACATTCTCTTACATTCTCTTACATTCTTCAGTTTGTAACTGTAAACAATTAGTCCACCATTTCTTAATAAGAAGAAAATGTCTTGTGTTTAGTTTTACAAAGTTATTGTTCCTGCCAGAGCTTTATCCCACAGTGTATTTAGCAGGATATGCATAATATTGATTGTGGCATGTATTAGCAGAGATGCAGAAATCTCTTTTTCTCTCATTGTAGAGTCATTTCTGCCATTGTGACCAGTGGAACAGCCCTGGGAAGAGCCTCCTCATACACACCAGACTACGCCAAGGCCAAGATCTCTGCTGCTCGTTTCTTCCAGCTGCTTGACCGCGTTCCCAAAATCAGTGTCTATGGTGAAAAAGGAGACCAATGGGTGAATTTAATTATAAACCAGCAATAAGCAGGATATGTAAAGTATAAGAAAGCAAAGTATTTCATATTCTGTGAATTCACTGCTTTAAAAATCAAACCCGTTCTCTCTATTTCTAGCCTGATTTTAAAGGACATATTGAGTTTGTGGACTGTAAGTTCACCTACCCAAGCCGGCCCGATATCCAGGTATTAAATGGACTTTCTGTGGGTGTGAAGCCTGGTCAGACCCTAGCCTTCGTAGGCAGCAGCGGCTGTGGCAAGAGTACTAGCGTTCAGCTACTGGAGAGGTTTTATGACCCAGATTTTGGAAAAGTGGTAAGAAAACATTAACACTGCTGCGAACTCAGTGAACGAAGCTTCAACTGGATCTGCACTGTTCGTTAATGCATTTCAGCTTTTGTTCCCTCTATGATTAGAAATGACTATACTGGGTTTATTTTGTTATCTAGCTAATTGATGGACATGAATCCAGTCGCATCAACGTTTCCTTCCTGCGCTCCAAGATTGGGATTGTTTCCCAAGAGCCAGTTCTGTTCGATTGCAGCATTGTGGAGAACATCCGCTATGGAGACAACCAGAAGGAGCTCAGCATGGACGCTGTCATCTCTGCAGCCAAGAAGGCTCAACTCCATGACTTTGTCATGTCCCTTCCTGAGGTAATACAATAACCTGTGATTCATTTCACAAAAGTAATGCAAGATTAACTTCTGGAGTAGTTTCCCAGTGTTCAATTCTTAATCTAGTCATCTGTTACGGGTTGTGTAATCTAGTATTCTGTTGACTTTATCGGTTTGGTAGAATTCACTATTTTTTCTCTATGAAGGCTCTCTGACTAAAATACACAGCATGCATTATCCAAGCTCATCCTAATAGACCAGTTTGGAGTGGTTGTCATGACACATCAACAGAAGGCAGTTTAAACCAGAAAATATCCCCCTCAAGAAGGGGTCTTCAACCCTGGTCCTGGCAAGCTCATTTCCTGCAGAGTCTAGTTTCAACCACAATCTGCCGCACCTGATCAAGCTAACTCTAACTCCTTCAAAAGGACCTGAATGCATTAGGTAATGGAAGGGGCAGCCTGTTGAATGGTAATGCTAAACTGAGCAGGATAGCAGCTCTCCAGTACCAGTAACGGGGACCAGCATTCTAGAGACTACTACAGCACCACTGTAGGATGGCCAGCGTGTCTCTTTAGCAAGTTAAAACCACTCGCTATGGAAGTACTTTAAAAAAGTAAAAGTAATTTAAGGTAGAAAAGGATTAGGTTTAAAATGATACGGGTTACGTTTAGGAACTGGTACATAATTACATCACAGCGCAAGCGGGCTTTGGAGGGAATATGAGCAACTTGTCTGTCACTGGCCGGAATTTATGAAGCCCTTTAGCTTCAGCAGGCTCATTAAATTAAAACAAGACTCCCCCAAAAGGTAGTTCCAGTAACTCACGCCTTGTTCAGACTGCCAAAAACTCCACATGAAATCAAACTTCTGCAAATTGGGTTCAAACCACATTTGGAGGAAGCTTGAAATGCATCTCTAGTCAAATTTCAAAGTGTCTTTTACGTCACTCGCAACAAGCAGTGATAATGTTGAATCCAGAGTGAACTAGTGACTGACACCTACATTGTTTCCACAGCGACTCATGGTTGATAATGTGTGAATACACAAGTCCAGACTAATCCCAAAATGGCAACTTACAGGAGAGGGCCAAACCTAATTTAATTAGAATGGAGCCGGACTTTTTCCAAGCAGTTTTGACCCAGTTCTATTGGTCCATTCGTCGTGATTTTTAGACTATGTAAATGGCAGCTGCTGTTTAAATAATGCATAAAAGTGAAAATCAACAAAAACGGAGATGCATGTGTTTCGTCGGGCTGTGATAATACTCATGACCGCAATTATCTTTTATTTCCATCATTGCAGAAGTATGAGACTAATGTGGGTGCCCAAGGGTCACAGCTCTCTCGTGGTCAAAAGCAGCGCATCGCTATCGCCAGGGCCATCATACGGGACCCAAAAATCCTCCTGCTGGATGAGGCTACTTCAGCACTGGACACAGAGAGTGAGAAGGTAAGAGGGCAGCAAAGCGGAGCGAATTAAACAGGCTACTATATGTAAAGTTACACAAGCGCTCACACTGTGTTTCTCTTTCTGTGTCTCTTCTCACCTCCTGTGGAACAGACTGTGCAGGAAGCTTTGGATAAAGCGAGGGAGGGCCGAACCTGCATCGTCATCGCCCATCGCCTCTCCACCATCCAGAACTCTGACATCATAGCGGTGATGTCACGTGGTTATGTCATCGAAAAAGGCACTCATGATCAGCTCATGGCCTTAAAGAGCGCCTATTACAAGCTGGTCACGACTGGAGCACCAATCAGCTAACTGCGCACTAGAGAGCCAACTAGTGTCTCATTACCCCGAATGGTTTATGTAAATTGTACAATTGTAACAGTGAGGAAACTAATTCCTGGTCTTAATATGTGCCTGATTTGCACTAATGCACAAGAAAATATAAATATAAATATAAAATCTTAAATTGTTAAATTTGGTTTTGAATGTAGAAATTAATATTTCTGAAATACAATTGTACGTATTTAATCATCACAGTTCTGTTTTTGATAATGTATTGTACAGCCTGCTGTTATGGTTTTCAATTTAACATGTATACCCACAGAGAAGGCATCTGCACATTTCATGCATGATCATGTTTTTATTTTCCTAATATGTGAAACACACCAAATGAACAGAAACTGTGATTTAAGTTGTTCTCAGTAGGGGATATATTAACTTATTTTCTCTTAGAAAATCAACTGAATGCAAGTTGACCGGGGTGTTCAAACTTTTGCACATGACCATAACAATGAAAAAGTGTCTGCAAACAGTGAAACTTTGTTGTAGATAAGCAGTTGCAGTACATGTGCTTGTTTAAAAATATGACAAATTATATTTACAATAAATGATTTAAAATCCATACCCATATGTCCAGAATGGTGACCTACTTTAAATAGTGAATAAAAAACACAGACAAACGTGCACTACTCCTCTTAATGCTGTTCACCACTTCATTACTCCCTTTTGTACCTGGATTTAATGTTATGCACCTTTCAAACCTTGTTTGTCCTCTGTTCCTCTTCATAAACTACTGTTCCTCTTCATAAACTACTGTTCCTCTTCATAAACTACTGTTCCTCTTCATAAACTACTGTTCCTCTTCATAAACTACTGTTCCTCTTCATAAACTACTGTTCCTCTTCATAAACTACTGTTCCTCTTCATAAACTACTGTTCCTCTTCATAAACTACTGTTCCTCTTCATAAACTACTGTTCCTCTTCATAAACTACTGTTACTTACCATAAACTCCTGTTCCTCTTCATAAACTACTGTTACTTACCATAAACTACTGTTCCTCTTCATAAGCTACTGTTACTTACCATAAACTCCTGTTCCTCTTCATAAACTACTGTTACTTACCATAAACTACTGTTCCTCTTCATAAGCTACTGTTACTTACCATAAACTACTGTTCCTCTTTATAAACTACTGTTCCTCTTCATAAGCTACTGTTACTTACCATAAACTACTGTGCCTCTCTTTATAAACTACTGTTCCTCTTCATAAACTACTGTTCCTCTTCATAAACTACTGTTACTTACCATAAACTACTGTTCCTCTTCATAAACTACTGTTCCTCTTCATAAACTACTGTTCCTCTTCATAAACTACTGTTCCTCTTCATAAACTACTGTTCCTCTTCATAAACTACTGTTAATTACCATAAACTACTGTTCCTCTTCATAAACTACTGTTCCTCTTCATAAACTACTGTTAATTACCATAAACTACTGTTAATTACCATAAACTACTGTTCCTCTTCATAAACTACTGTTAATTACCATAAACTACTGTTCCTCTTCATAAGCTACTGTTACTTACCATAAACTACTGTGCCTCTCTTTATAAACTACTGTTCCTCTTCATAAACTACTGTTACTTACCATAAACTACTGTTCCTCTTCATAAACTACTGTTACTTACCATAAACTACTGTTCCTCTTCATAAACTACTGTTCCTCTTCATAAACTACTGTTAATTACCATAAACTACTGTTCCTCTTCATAAACTACTGTTCCTCTTCATAAACTACTGTTCCTCTTCATAAACTACTGTTCCTCTTCTTAAACTACTGTTACTCTGCATAAACTACTGTTCCTCTTCATAAACTACTGTTACTCTTCATAAACTACCGTTCCTCTTTATAAACTACTGTTCCTCTTCTTAAACTACTGTTCCTCTTCATAAACTACTGTTAACTACTGTTACATAAACTACTACTGTTCCTCTTAATAAACTACTGTTATAAACTACCGTTCCTCTTTATTCCTCTTCATAAACTCCTGTTCCTCTTCATATACTGTTACTTACCATAAACTACTGTTCCTCTTCATAAACTACTGTTACTTACCATAAACTACTGTTACTCTGCATAAACTACTGTTACTTACCATAAACTACTGTTCCTCTTCAGAAACTACTGTTCCTCTTTATAAACTACTGTTACTCTTCATAAACTACTGTTCCTCTTCATAAACTACTGTTACTTACCCTAAACTACTGTTACTTACCATAAACTACTGTTCCTCTTTATAAACTACTGTTCCTCTTCTTAAACTACTGTTCCTCTTCATAAACTACTGTTCCTCTTCATAAACTACTGTTCCTCTTCATAAACTACTGTTCCTCTTCATAAACTACTGTTCCTCTTCATAAACTACCGTTCCTCTTCATAAACTACTGTTCCTCTTCTTAAACTACTGTTCCTCTTCATAAACTACTGTTCCTCTTCTTAAACTACTGTTCCTCTTCATAAACTACTGTTACTCTGCATAAACTACTGTTACTTACCATAAACTACTGTTCCTCTTAATAAACTACTGTTACTCTTCTTAAACTACCGTTCCTCTTTATAAACTACTGTTACTCTTCATAAACTCCTGTTCCTCTTCATATACTGTTACTTACCATAAACTACTGTTCCTCTTCATAAACTACTGTTACTTACCATAAACTACTGTTACTTACCATAAACTACTGTTCCTCTTCATAAACTACTGTTACTTACCATAAACTACTGTTACTCTGCATAAACTACTGTTACTTACCATAAACTACTGTTCCTCTTCATAAACTACTGTTCCTCTTCATAAACTACTGTTCCTCTTCATAAACTACTGTTACTTACCCTAAACTACTGTTACTTACCATAAACTACTGTTCCTCTTTATAAACTACTGTTCCTCTTCTTAAACTACTGTTCCTCTTCATAAACTACTGTTCCTCTTTATAAACTACTGTTCCTCTTCTTAAACTACTGTTCCTCTTCTTAAACTACTGTTACTCTGCATAAACTACTGTTCCTCTTCATAAACTACTGTTACTCTTCATAAACTACCGTTCCTCTACTGTTCCTCAGTATATGTTACTCTGCATTACTGTTCCTCTTCATAAACTACTGTCACTCTTGACCGTTCCTCTTTATAAACTACTGTTCCTCTTCTTAAACTACTGTTCCTCTTCATAAACTACTGTTCCTCTTCTTAAACTACTGTTCCTCTTCATAAACTACTGTTACTCTGCATAAACTACTGTTACTTACCATAAACTACTGTTCCTCTTAATAAACTACTGTTACTCTTCTTAAACTACCGTTCCTCTTTATAAACTACTGTTACTCTTCATAAACTCCTGTTCCTCTTCATATACTGTTACTTACCATAAACTACTGTTCCTCTTCATAAACTACTGTTACTGGAACTACTGTTTTATTATTTTATGATATTTATCTTCTAAACTGTTAACCATGAAACTTTATCTGCATAAACTGCTGTTACTTTAAACATGTCAGTACACTGTTGCTCTTTACACTGTGTCTTAAACTGTTTATCATTAATAGTTCCTGAAATGAAACTGTTCCTCTTCATAAATTGTTTTGGGCTAAACACAGACTTTGATAAACACTGTTTCTTTATTAGTCAAACTACTGTTCCTCCTTTTTAAACTACTGTTCCTCTTCATAAACTACTTACTTAAAAAACTACTGTTACCTACCATAAACTACTGTTTTATTACTGTTCCTCTGACTGTTTTTATACTACTGGTTCCAGTAATGTTTTATAAAATGAAGAAAGTGAGTTCATGTAAACTATTCACAAGTGGTCAGTAGTGTACCTGCTTTTAATCAGACTCCAGGTTAAACAAGGCTGGTGAAAAGCTAGGTTACAGTAAAGTTACAGCTAGTTGCAGTAAATTATAAAGATATTATTTTTGAAAACAACAAACTTTATCTCTGAATGTTTTGAATGTTGCTCTTTACATTGTGTGTAAATTTATGATTAATAGACTGAAATGAAAACCTACATTTATTCAAGACTTTGAAATAATCTTACAAATTACGTATTTTACAGAGTTAAAATTTTTCTGCAAGCTGCAGATCAGTGTTTTTAGCTGAGTTTTTATGTTGATAAAAACAAATATAAAACAAACGTCATACACAGCAAATATCCATACATTTAAAACTACATATAAACAGGAGGGTTGATAAGGTTGGCAAATAAAACTACTGCGAAAACCTTATTTACCCTTAAAAACATCATGTTTTTAATGTATAAAGTTAAATTCAGATTAAGTCATTCAAAAAAAAAAAAAAAAAAACAGTAAACATAAAACACTTGTTTTGTAGCTCACTGCATCAACAAGACTAGCCTTATCAAAGAAACACAAATCTGCCTTTTTATATTAATTACTGGAATACATTCACTTTGAAATCATTACACTTCCTATAAATCCTGTATTAATAAAACACTATAACTGCATTTCTAAAACATTATACAGCATACACCTTATTAAAGGTGGTCTTCGTTGTGTAATGTCTCCTAACTAGTTATAATGACATGCCTAATGCAAGAGTATTCAACTTTATAGTTGAAATATCGGCCCATAATTCACCATGTCAGTTACAGAGGTTTGTACCAGACCATTGTATGCTATAACAGAAGTGAGTTAAATTGTTTACATAATTTAAATATTTAATAAGTTTCATTTCAGTATTTTAAACCCTTACTGAGCAGTGTAAGTGGACATTACAGGCCGTATCATGAGCTACTTTATAAAGACTTCAATAGGCAAGGCTTGTTTAAACACACAGCTGAAGTCCACCTTTCATGTTCACAGTGTTCTTATGAACACGCATTATAGTGCATCATAAAACCTGACATTATAAAGGTGCATACTCTTGTTTTATAAAGATGTGTTATATAGTCTTATAAAGACTTATAACACCTTATGGATGCATTTAGACAGCACTATGAATACAGGGTTTGTAGGAAGTGTTACCTCTTTAAGTAACTCAGAAATGAGCCATGTCTTATAGCAGGGCTAGAGAAACGAACAAACCCGAAAGGTCTAAATGGACAAAGGTGTTAGCATTTACGACTGAAACAAAACAGCATCTCTGAAGGAATAAAATGCTGAATATGCAGGTGAAAGTCTTACTACTGACCGCTGGACTGCTGATTACTGGTGCCACTGCTCAACAGCTCATGTATGATACAGATTAATCCAATTCCAGTACCTAACTATAACTGCTGTTTCCTGTAGGCAGCTCAAAATGCTCCCGCTGACGAACCAGCTTGTCTATCTTTCTACCTGCTTCCTCAAAAAAGGTTTCAGTTGCTCTGATGTTTTGGGCAGCTAGGATCCTGGCTATGATTGCATTGGTGATGCCTTGCGACTGGCAGGGGTTGTGGACCACCCGGTGCCTAACCTTTTTGTTGGGCTCTGTTATTAGGAATCCTGCCTTTACAGGAGGACTCGGGGTGGTGCTCCTCTCCTTCACATTGCGCCGCAGGTACCCAGCATAAAGCTGGAGGATTCGTCCTAATCCGGTTCTGTAGGAGAGGCGCAGAGATTCAGCAGAACCTTTTGGAACCGACATTAAACGGATGCCGTGGATCCTCATGTGTAGGTGAAAGGCTGCCCCGTTGATCCATTGCTTGATGGCAGCTGTATTCAAATGATGGTCAATGGTCATATTCTCATAAAGTTCAATAAGCGCATGTTTCAGCTTCTGGTCGTAGATTTCAGTCATTTCCGCCATGCCCTCATCATCGTGCACCGTCCAAGGTACTTGTCCCAGATACTCACGGGCAATACTGGAGATCTCGGAAGAGTTATCAGGTCCAAAAATCCTCTGGTAAGGGTCACCGCTGGTTTGACCGACTATGCTAGCAGCAAGAGTCTCCAAAAGGAAAGACAGAGCAAGAGCAACGACCCCCACGCCTCCGTAAGACACCTTTGTGCTCTGTCCAAAAATGGAGGTCAGGTTGTTGTCTAACAAAGCAAGTTGCTCCCTTGAGAGGTGCCGTTGGATGGCAGCATACTGGACGTTGAGCGCAAAGCTTGAGTTCAGAGAGAGGCAATTAGACAGTGTCCTGTCAAGGGTGATATCAGGAATGATGCCACCGGCCTGGCCAGCCCAGAAAATACTATCTACTGTTTCAGGAGATGGGCTACAAGCATTATTTCCCATGTTTAGAATGTTGCCTCAGCAGTCTCACGCAGTCTGCACACCATTTAAGGCACCAAGTTGTTCCATGAAGTTGAAGCCAGAGCTTTTCAAACTGCTGAATGGACACAGCTCCAGTTTGCAAGCAGTGTCTCTAAGTACATAGCCCAGTCCTCCCAAAACCAAACAGTGAATGCAAAGTTCAAGTTAAATATTAACTATTACTGAATGGACCCTGATTTTGGTGTGACAAAGGGGTCACATGCTCGTTTGATTTACTACAAGGCCAAATGAGACCACTGGATGTGACTGGCTTCAGATTCTCAGAATTCTTGCTGCAGAGAGAAAACCAGGATAGGTCGATGGCCCGGTAAGAGGCCATGTCCCTTGACTAAAGCAAGGTATTTGAAAACAGCTAAACACCTCATATTTATTGTTAACCTCTGAACTTTTGCAGATGCAGTGGTGATGGATGAAGAAAACCAAGTGAACTGTGGGTGGCGCTATAGCTTTGTCTATCTGATGTTGGACTGGGGAGGCTACAAAGGTAGTGAACTAAAGTACAGTTTCCATTGTCTTGTGGAATCTGGGAAGACCGACCACCACCTGTTAAGACTTTAAGAGCTAAAGTCAGATTCTAACTTCAGATTTACCACTAGCGTACTTCAATCACATATCCATTTTTAATCATCGGGGCCACTTCAGGTTTTCCAAGAAGGCGGTTTGGCCTTTTTCACACAGCCAGCCCAAATCCGACTTGGTATATACAGGCTGAGTTTAAATAGTCTGGACAGCAAAAACATAAAATATAATTTCGAAGGTCATCTAGACAGTCCTGGAGAACACCCTGTTCTGCACGTTTGTACCATGCTCTCAGCACACCCGATGCTAATTAATAGGCCTTCTCTAGGTTGAGATGGATGTTTTAGAGGAGGGAGAACACTAAGGGTGTCTCCCAATTGCACACTTAATACTATTGCTAACTTGCTTGTATGTAGTATGTGGTGTAGGTACATGTGTTACAAAAGTTCACTCAAAAATACACACTGCACACTCGATTTTCGAGTACGTAATGATGGACACTATTGTCCAACAAATTCAGTGGGAAACAGAATGCAAGGAGCTTCCCACTCCAGTCCAATCTAAATCTGTGAAAACAGCTGTCTGTTAAAAACAAAGCAAAAAACTACCAAACCTATGTAGGTACACTAGTAGGAATTGTGCAGCACACAGACAGACAGACGCAGTCAAGCCTCAGAACTCTGCAGACTCCCAATTTGCATAACTGCCATATACATGCTGCTCAGGAGCAACCTACTAGATAGATGCTCCTAATTAACTGGTCAACTGATGGTGAACCACTGCTTAATTTAAACTAAATTAGTAAAAAAAAAAATCTCTAGATTTGTATCCAAAATGTGCAGCTTTCAAAAGTGTAATGAATTATTTTTGTCAAGTGGGATGCTGGAAAACCAATTCCACTGATTTAAAATTCCCAGCATAACTCACTCACTGAGATGTAAAGCCATTTAGGGTATTTTGATGTTGAATGTTCACTGGAAACGGACTTAGCCAACTCAGACTTCTTAACCAAGGTGGCAGCAGCTACAACACAAAAGCACGTTTAATGTCCTGACTTCTCCTGCAGTTTGAGATATTAACTCGAATTCAGCTTTGGGAAACATGTACTCCTCCACCCACTAATTCTCTTCATGTCTAATCCACAGCCGTACTGACATCCAAAATGACCAGTCAAAAGTACACAAAGTTTTTAAGATATAATGCTATTAAAGATAAAGTAGCCATCACGAAAAAATTCTTTTTTCCCCTGTGCAAGAGCTTCGTGCACATCTTCCCAAATGGAAAAAAAAAAAAAACAAAACCCCAAAAAACTAACAATCAATTAATCCTTCAAAGCAGACATCTGGTTCCCATCACCACAGTGAACCAGGCTTTTTCTTTAATTATAATTATTATTATTTTTTTTTTATATTTGAATGATTTTCTTTAGGTTTTTAGGTTTTGATTATATAATGAGGCTTCTAAACAGCTGGAAAGACAGAATAGCTGCAGAAGAAAACAGCTGGAGCAATTCTCTGCCAGGAAAGGAACTTTACAAACGACTCCAGAGACATTAGTTTGCATTTTTAATCAAGTCAGATCCAATGTATTAGCCCACACTGGTTAATGTCTAGGGAAGAACAGTACTCAGCATTTAGAACCAACACATGATGATTTATTACAAAACATTGATTAGGCTGGCAAACAGGTATAACAACATTACAAAATATATATAAAAGTGTTTTTCTTGTTTTTACAAACCAGCACAGACCAGCAACCAACAATCCCAACAGTTCAAGAAACAGAAGAGGAAGAGGAACATCACTATTGCATATAAAGGTACAAAAACAGGATTTGCTGGTCGTCTTCATAACTTTTAACTTCATCGTGACCAGGTATAGAAGGGATAAAACAAAGCCGGGACTAAACATTTCTCCCCTCATCAGAATGTTTTAAAAGAGGTTCAGGTGCTACTCAGCTAGTAAGGAAAGACCGAACACTTCATATTCACAACGGAAAGTGAGCAAATAAACACTTCGGATTATGTAACTGATTTTACGATTATATCCACTGCGAGTTTTACAGAAAGTCAGAGGCTTAGTTAGATCGCACCAAGAGACACATATTGCACTGAGAATGCCATGCGAGCATTTGTGCTCACCATAAAGTACATGCAGCATGCAAATATCGGAAGGTCTCAAAAGGTAGCCTTTATGGGTAAGAGAGATATTAACTACTGTCAAACATGGAATGCATTACAGATCCAAGTAGCACCAAATATAGTAGCAATATGCAGTTATGCACTATAACAGTACAACAGAGACTCCAAAGTACCAAAGTGGTTTAAATCAGAAATGTCAACCCCCCCAACCCCTGCCCCCCGCAAAAACGTTCTGTTGACCTACATGTGTTCACCATCTCCTCGTCTTTAATCAAATCAGAAAAGAAACATTAGCATATGCAATCAACCATAGTACCATGCAGTGAAAATACCATCCTTTGGGTTTCTTTGTAATCGTAGATGAGAAAATGCCTGGACAAACAAACGGCAACATCCAGTTCTAGAGTAAGACTATTTCTGAGATGGCGTCGCTGAACGACTTTCCTTCCAACACTGAACCTTTACAGTAAGCTTCAGGCTCCCACTATTTGTGGTTCACATGTACTGAACATTCAGTAGGTATGGACAAGTTAAAACATACATGGTGCATACGCATTGAGCCTCTGCACAATAGGAATTCAAGTTGAGTTAAAAATATGTAAACATTGCCTTATACAAAAGGTAGTTAGATAATGGAAAAAAGACAACATGGCTTAGAAACCACATTAGAATTGCATGCATAAATTAAGCATATCAAGTGATGTAATGAGAAAAAAAAAAAAAAAAACAGAACAAAAAGAAAAATAAAAAAAGGGGGGAGGTCGGGTTAAACTTGCAACTGTAAGGGAGTTTACAATACATATGCATTGCGAGTAATCGCAACCACAAAAATGACACAGCTCATCTGTGAGACAACCTCAGACACCCCTTGAAACAGGGCGTGGGCTCAATCATGGAAATGCTCTGCAGTATTCTAGTCGGCATAGCCACACCCCCACCCCCGCCAAAGATGACATGAACGTACAAGAGTTAAATCGGGTCACTTAAGTCTACAGGTTACCACAATATCCAGTGAAAGCAACTCTATTTAAACGTAAAATCTGATGGTAATGTGTTTAACATCGTTTCCCAACGCCAAGTGAATGGTGAAATCCCTACAGTCAAAAGCCCTGAGCCAAAATACACTTAGTCAAAGTGTGGTCAGATGGTGCATAATGAAATACCAAGTGAGAAGTACACTGAAAATAATACAGTTAAATCGGTGCATAAGCCAGAAGAACACGCACTAGACTAGCTGACTATGAGCAAAAAATACTGACAAGTTTAGACTGAAAACTGATCAATTAGGAGCGTGCCCGTGTTTAGCCCTCGCTCAAACGTTATAAGAACTCTTCACACCCAGCTATGAGATCAACTGCTATCCTAGCTACCCTTGCTATGCGCACACATTCTGCCTGAAAATACATTTTCATAGAAAACTCAAGTCTTCCCCTTATTTAGGTTAAAAGACTGGCTGGTTACCATCAGGTTTCATTTCCACCATCGTTAGAATTCACACACAGTTAAAAAAAAACAAAAAAAAAAAACAAAGTTATAAATATTCCCTGTAAAAATCTAGCTTCATTTTCAAATTACATGTACAAAACGCTAACTAGCATTCCAACCCAACTGCCCTCTGAACACTGTGGAGCCAAATCATTCTGCAGGAGCAAGTAGTGGGTACAGACCACTCGCTTGTCTAATCAAGCATAGGCAAGATTTTTAAAATGACATCAACACTTTGCCTAGTCATTTCTCTTTGGGTTTCCCCTTCCTTGGACTCATATTTGAGGCTTCTGTATTAACACTGTGAACTGTTGCCTTGGATGTTGCTGCTGAGCTGTCTGATGCCTTTTTGGAAGAGCATGTGCTTTCTGGTCCTCCTTTGGACTCATTCTGCGAGTCCTCTGTTGAATTCATCTCTGAGCTTTTCCCATCATCCTCCTCATCGGAACACGGCTGCCAATCTTCTAGTTCTTCACTCTCAGACCCTTGCACAGCAATCTGGGGCACCAGAGGGACCCTCCTGACCAGACATTCTTCTCCAGACTGCGAGTCTGCAACCACCCACTCTGCCTTGTGTTTGGGTCGAGCGCCAGTGGCTGGTGTGGAAGTCATAGCAATTGGGGTAGGGGTCTGTCCGGCCCTCTGGTCCTCTGGCTCGTCGAAACTCACCTCCTGGACGGCCTCTTGCTTTTTAAAAGAGTCACGGCGCTCGGAAAGATTCAGCTTCCGCATTACCACAATCTGTTCCATGCGCTCCCCTGGCCAGTCGCGCAGCTTCTGGCCACTCAGTCTGCAATGATCACCAGAGTAAGAACCATCCGTGTCTCCGCCATCCCCGCCCACGTCCACTTCACAGTGAGGGACCTCCAGAGTGTGTCTGCGTGGGGTATGGGCCTTTTTGTCCCCATGGAAGACCCCAGAGAGCTTTTCGGCAGACTGCACTCTCTTTAGCAGCGGCGAGACAGGGTGTTCGGTGCCACGCGGGCGAACACCGTGTCGGACTATGGTTGGTGGGGACAGAGTCTTGCCATGGAAGGCATGTAGGGTCTTGGTGATGCTGGGCAAAGGGGAAGGAGAGTGCTGTGGAGAGAGGGCCTGAGGTGAGGACGTGCAGGCCAGAGGAGAGGGAGGAATGCTGCTGGTAGACTTCCGACGGCCCACTTTAGTGTACCGCTGTGCACTCAATTTGGGCCCGAGGCCATGCAGAGAGCTTGGCCGCATCTGGACAGCTGGAGAACTTGGGGAGCTGGAGCATGGGGAGGCACTCTGGGGGAGGTTTGCATCTACATGGGCACATACAAATTTACATACAGTATTCAGACAACAAGTATGATTCAGAATCTCTGAATTTGATAGTAGTCAATTTCTTCATGATCTCTGGACAAAAAAAAAAAAAAGTTTATGTAATCTGAAAATGGTACATAAATCCTGAGGCAGTAAAGCACTTTTAAGACTGAGACACACCAAACAGACTGTTGGCTGACTTCTGGCTGTTAGCTAGAGTCGCAATCAAAGCATCGAAATGAAAGCAGAAAAGTAAGATGCAGGCATACAAGTGTTTAAGCAAATGTTTAAGATGGGGCTTTGTAGTCTTGGTTTTAAATGACTTGAAAACAAAAAACAAAGCGCAGCTTACCAGAGCAGTGGTCTGGGACAGGGCTGCGGCAGGGTGTGGAGGGGCCGGGCGACAGGCTATGCGTGGGGGAGCCAGGCAGACTCTCGCTGGAGGATACAGAGTGATGAAGGCCAGAAGAGAAGCTGCGGCTGCTGTGCATCACGGTGCTCTGCTTGGACAGCTTCTTCAACACGCTTCGCCGTCTGGGGGAAGAATAAACCACAGCTTTATTCTTCTCAAAAAGGTCATACAACTAGTTATCAGTCCCTGAAATCTACATATTCTTCTTTATTTAATAACCCAAACTAGCATTAACAACACATTTACAGAACATCCTTTACCGATCCTGATTGTCCTTTCTTTTGCTCCTCTTGCTGCGGCGAGCCATCTTGCCTTTGCAACTTGTTTTCCGTGCTGGCCCAATCTTTATGGTTGTGTCCTCAAGGGCAGTGGTCTGCAAGGCCACCTTGTTACCACTCTGGAAAGCAAAATTATTTGTTAAGTTCACAACGTTAAAATATCAATTTAGATCACAGTGGGCCTGGGGGGGTGGGGGGTGTGCGTGTGCGTGTGTGTGTGCGTGTACCCAGCGATTCTTTACCCTTTCAGGATTTTACCTTGAGGAGGAGCTCCATCATCTCTGTGTGCACCAGACCCTGCACTGACTCTCCATTTACATGTGTGATTAGGTCTCCTGCTCTCAGGCCAGCTTCGTGAGCAGGGCTGCCTTCCTCAACACTCTATACAATACAAATGATTCCACAGTCAACAAACTTTAACTTAAGAAGTCTTTGCTTACGTTCTATTATTTATTATATGCAATTCCTGAAAGAATATTTTAGATCAGATAACATCAAAGAAACAGCTTGCTAATTCTGATATGGTCATTATTATAGCATTAAAAGTTAAATGTTAATGTGTATCATCGTCATCATCTAGTGCAGATTCAGTGATACAGAGCTCAACAAGTGCCAGTTCTGGGTACCACTGCTACAAGCTTCTCACCGAGACCATGTGGTGGATGGTGTAGATGTCACTGTTGCCCATGTAGACACGAATGGTCTGGAGGGTGAATCCATACTTTTTGCCTGAGCTGTGAATGAAGATGGGTGGACGCAGGCAACTGATGCTAATGGACAGGTCTCGATTTGGTGAGGAATCTCTGGAGGAAGGATTGGAGGAAATGGAGTGTGGAGAAATTGGACTTGGCTGCAGACCCCCACTCATATCATCTAGAGAAGTTGGAATCGAATGCAAAACACGCAACTGTTAGCAGTAAATTTCAAGTTTGCTGCTCTGCATAATAGTCAAAGAATCTTCAGTGATACACACAGACCAGCCTGTCGCCCGTCATTCTCCCTTTTTTTTATGGTGGTAGATCATTCGCAGCACTGCAGTGACACCGACTTGGTGGTGGTTTGTTAGTGTGTATTGCACTGGTACGAGAGGATAAGATACAGCAGGGATGCTGGAGTTTTCACCTTAGTGACACTGCTGGACTGAGAATTGCCCACAAACTAAAACATCCAGCCAACAACATCCTGTGACCACTGAGTAAGGACTACATCAACACAAACTGTGCAGCAACAGATGAGCTCTGATCCACACATACCAGCACACCATCACCACTACCAGCAACACTGGGTGCTGAGAAAGATTCACCACCCACATAATACCTGCTCTGTACGGGTCCTGACAACAGACTGAAAAGGGGCTAACAAATTATGCAGAGAAACAGATAGACTACAGTCTGTATTTGTGGATCTACAAAGCACACCTGTACAGCAAGTGGCACAGATTAAATGGACAATAGGTGTAGCTACAAGGTGGTGTAACTAATGGAAGTGAATTCAATTCACAGCATGTATGGTTTCTCACCCGGAGTAATGATCAGTGAGAGTGTTGATATGGAGGCAGATTTTGGCACTTTGCCCCCTGGAGAGAGACGCTGCCTGTCAGGGGTCTCAAGCTGGTTGCCAAAGCACCGTGGACTCCCATGTTCCCTTGGAGATGAGTGCTTCGTTCCCGTACTGTTGCTACGCAGTCTGATTCGCCGCAAGTTGGACACAACCACCTCTGCTACAAAGTGAATGAAAAGAAAAATTCATATACGTTTCCACATTTTGTAAGACTGTTACATCATACACAAACACTATTATAGCGTTAACGGTTTTGATTCAGTGATGTTCCGTCTCCAACGCTATGCTGCATTCTGAAACTCTTTGCAACAATCTCGTCAAGATAGCAGGCACAAAATACATCAACTAAAAATTAGCCAGAGTGCTGACCTTCATCATCTGTGGACAGCGCAAAGCGTGGCATGGCCTCCAGGCTGTGTGTGCTGCTCACCACCAGAGGGCTGACACATCTGTCAGACTGAGACGAACTGGATGAGGCTCGAGGACGCAAGCTGTGACCAAGTGACATATGTTACAGAATCAGAATCACAAAAAATTCTATGAAGTTTCTATGCACAATGAAAATCATTCCGAGAGTGGAAAGCAACAGACTGAGTTTGTGTAGTCTGGGTTATTCAAATAATGTGGGCTGAACCTAGGAGAAAATAAAAAGAATACTAAAAGATATTTAACTGATATGACCTTGCCATTATGCACAGAAACCTGGATGAGTTGATATATGCCGGTCATATGTAGGTTTATGAAGGCTTGCATCTTACTATAACACTTTCTGAATGGTATCGTTGCACATTACAGCTTTTGAAGTCTTTGAAACTGGAGGACATGGTCTCCACCACTAAGGGGCACTGATAAAGTGGTTCATAAGAAGGTTCATGAAGGCATTAGAAATTGTCAATAACAGAGATTGCTGCCACTGACCATGCTCTCTGTCCAGAGAGTCTTCTGTTGTCCTGTGCTCCTGTGCTGCTCTGTCTGCGCATCTCTGCTGGCGAGTGGCTCTCTCTACCTTCTGTGCGGTCCTCATGCTCTTCACTGTGACTCCGGTCAGATGAGAAACTCAAGTTGGATGGTGTGGCCAGATATTCTGTGCTGCTATAAACCTAAAACGGAATGCCAGAAAATAGCTTGATGTGCATAAACTAAAAGCTGTAATTAATGTATAATTGTTATAGTGTTTCTCTGTTTGACACCATCAAGTCAACAAAGCCAACCTTGCTGAAACGATTTGACCATGAGGAGAACCGACGAATTTCAAGGGAAGACTCATCATCATTGGTTTCATCATCTTCATCAGAGCCCAAATGATGGTAACGATCAGACCGAGCTGTGTTAAAAAACAACGAAAAACAGTTAAAAAGTAAAAATAAATACAAATCTTGAAGCTCTTAAGACGAAAGAATAAAGTCATAAAAAACGAAAACAGAGAAACATTCCATCTGTGCTACTTACTGTCAAAATAACTAGTGTCATCCTCTCCCTCTAACTGAGGGATAAATTCAGCTTTTTGGCGCAGCAGCCCATTCCAGTCCAGACCAATAAAAAATGTGTGTTGTTTGACTTCTGTTGCTCCTCCTAAACGCACAAAATGTTACAAGATATTGTGGGGTGCAAGTACTTATTGAGCTTTAAGGTTGGGGGGGTGATTTTAAACATTTGACAAAAATCACAGAGAGGAAAATACATTGTTGTGATCACTGATTTTAACAAATAGCACAAGGCCTGTCAGAGCTATCTGAACAAAGCTGTAAGCACCATCAGATCTCAAACCACTACCTTACCTGTTCCAAGTCTTTCAAGGGGACTTTGCCTCAGTAAACGTGTTATCATGTCCTGGGCATCAAATGGCAAGGCATCATCGCCATCTGGCCAGATAATCTCATCTGCAAAACAGAGATAAGGTAAGTATAGTCCGGTTAGTTATTCTGTAACTGTACTGAATAATGTTTTTGCAAAAACAACAATAAACATCAATTCACATATTTTATCAAACCTAAACAAAGACTGATCATATTCAAGCATCCAGACTTACCACTAACTACTTGGCCAAAAAGTTCTTCTGGCGTGTCTCCAAAGAAGGGTACACAGCCCACTAGAAACTCATACAGGATGACTCCCATGGCCCACCAGTCTACTGGCTTGCCATAACCCTGCCGCAGAATAACCTCTGGTGCAATGTACTCAGGAGTACCACACACCTACAGTGGGAAAAATTATTAATGAAATGTTTTACAAACTGATTATCTACTTCCACACTACATACAAGTTATATGTTTAAAAGTGCATGTGTGTGTCTAAATTACAAATAAACTTATTCAACTGAATGACACAGAATGAATAGTTAAACTTAGAATCTTATTTACAATTACAATTCATAAACAACGTACACCATATAAAAAATAAGATATGTACAAGTGTGCTCTAACCTGTTTATCAATGAACTCCCTGGTGTCTTTCTCAATATGACCTTCGTAGAGATTAGTAGTCATATTCATCAGGCCAATCTTGGACAGGCCAAAGTCTGTCAGCTTAATGTGACCCATTGAGGTTATCAGGAGGCTGTGGACAGTTTTGAAAATCTTTACTATTAAAACATGCAATTGAGTCAATAAAACTAATTTCTCAAAGTGAGTAATGTAGAAAATTATGATTTATTTGCATACTTGTCAGGTTTCAGATCTCTGTGGACTATACCATAGCTGTGCAGGTACTCCAAAGCCAGAACTGTCTCCGCAAAATACATTCGGGCCATATCTACTGGAAGCGGACCCATGTTTTTGAGCAGATTAGCACAGTCACCACCTGTGTCACAAGATGAAGGTTACTGATATTCGTAAAAAATTAAATTAGTTTGCCAATTAAAATGTTTACTTCTGATGCATTCTAAAGAACTGCAATTGTGGGATTTGTTACAGTACTTTTTCCTTAAACTAAGATTGTCCTACAGTCCAAGAGCAAAACACATACAAAATAGGAATAAGTCAGAATGTTTGATTATTAGAATAGTCATAGAAGTTAAATATATATTATTTAAAAAAAAGAAAAATAAAATATTTTTTCAGTAATGTTGTAAAAAAACTGAATACCAAATCTGACCGAAATGCCCTTCTCTGTAACAGGCTCCAAAATAGTATTTGAAACTGGGTGCAGGTTTGACAAATTCATTTCTTACAGCTCAGGTATATTTATATCTTCCCTTTTCCAACACTCTGTTCAATTCAATTCAATTCGTGCTTATTAGTTGTTGAGTTGAATCAGGAGGGTTTAGCATGCTATTAACGTCTACAGGGCTGTGGCCTGCAAGTACTTCAGTCAGACACACCACACAGTGCTTTTAATTATAACTCCATAAAGTTAGGATCACCAATTTTCTGCTTTTGCTAGAACTTTACCTTCCACATATTCCATGACCATGCAGAGGTGTCTACGTGTCTCAAAGGAGCAGAACATGCTGACAACGAACGGGTTCTCTGCGAATGTCAGGATGTCTCTCTCCACAAACACCTGCTGGATCTGATTCCTCAGGATCAGGTTCTGCCGGTTGATCTTTTTCATTGCAAACCTTTGGCGAGTTTCTTTGTGCCTCACCAGGTACACAGCCCTAAAAGAGACAGTTAACAGATGCAGAATCTGTGTAAAAAATGCTCTCTCATGCGGTGAAGAGGCAGCATCTGTGGCTACAGTGGCAAACAGCAAAACCTAATCAGTGTAATGAACTGTAAGTTTGGAAACTGTGTTTGCTCATGTCCTGCATCCACTGTGCCAGTATCATGCCAGGTATTCCGAGTTGATCTGCTTACCCGTAAGCTCCATTACTGATCAGCTTTATGGTCTCAAAGTCACTCTCCAGTGGTTTCCTTCGTGGTGTGGTGAGCACAGACTTATTCTGCTGGAAAATAAAAGCAGCAGGAAAAGAGGTTTTGTCATGTACAATTACCTAACTAGGTCAAGATTAGGTCATTCGGAACAATCACTGACGGTAACTTACTTCAGAGTCCTCAGTTTCTACATTGAGGGAGGGTCCAGAATCATAGTGTTCCTCTAGCTGACTGACTTCTGCAAGAAGAGGCATAAGGTAAAACATATGTTGTTTGGGGTGACATGTGCATGACAACACTGCATGTTACATAAACAATCTAATACCATCTAAGGGGTCTCGATTCAAGCCAAGCTGGCTGATGATGTAACGAGGAATGTCCGTTTTGATGCCGCGGCCAACTTTAGCATGACCCTCCGCTGCTTCCAGCAGGTGATAAAACTCCTCAGGATCAAACTCCTGTCGGTGCAGGCCAATACAAAACACCAAAATCAGCAACACATTCACAATCCATCCACTCCTAAAGGTTGTTTGATGTGGAAGTGCATCTATACTGTACTTCTTACCAGACATTCCAATAATCTTGCCGGGCGGGATATGATAATGAGAATCTTCTTCACAAGCTGGGTAATTATTGTGACTTCCTCACTTTCTGAACGATCCAATGCCTAGGAGTACAAAACTGATTAGTTTAGAGACACCTTAAACAAACATGCATTTATTAAAACTCATTTTCTAAGAGAGGTTTTGGATAGACTGTGTACCATGTTGTGTGGGCACGAGTCATGAGTGGTGCTTCTCAAACATTTTGGGATATGGAGACCAACTTCTCATTGAACCATGACTGATTTCATTTAAGCTTACAATATGACACAGCAAAGAACAGAGTGGGCATCGCATTTGCAAGAGGCAACGTGAGTCCAGAGCAAAGAGAGCTGTCCTATCAAATCAGTATAAAAGATGCCTCCTGTTGTCATCTCTTGGAGAGCAAGTAGATGGAATGCTTAAAAAAATAAAATAAATAAATAAATGTGGCTTTTAAATGGAAAAAAAAAACCTGTCTAAAGGAGTGATTCATATCTGGCCTTTTATCTGTTCTACACAACCAAAGGGTACAGACTCCATATAAAGCATCACAGTCGCTTGTTAATGTCATTTTGTGACCATGATTATATAACAATGCTCTCCACAAATATTGGCACCCCAAGCCAAACTATATCAAATATTCTTCATTGCCTAGGCTTCCAATCTTTCATTTAAAATATTGTCACAAATCTAGTCTTGATTTGAAGTACCATGACCAAAAATAAAACCCTAAATCTAGACATAATATAAACAAACAAACACCCCACACCTATCACTATCCACCATTTCCCAAAGCTGGTTTTTAGTTTCTGGGTTCTGGTTAGAACATTTATGTTCTGAAGGAGTATTATTGTGCAGGTGTTACTAAGTGGTTGCTGAATTAAGACAAACTTGTGCTAAGCGCATTTTGAAGATGCCCCTTTGCTCAATGCTTTACTTAACAGCAAGACTGTCCAAATCTCTTCTGTTGCATTGCAAAACTTTCAGGATGTCAACAATAGAAACATCAAATGTGCTTAAAGCTGCCTAACTGACAGAGCTGTGCTTTTGGGAGATTCTCCAGCCTGTAAAATGGGTTTATTGTGTTTATTCCCACATTGGCTGACCACATAACATTATATTAGTAATAAGTAGCTTCACACCTGTTGGTGTTGGGCATCCCATCTGCCAAATCTAATTAGCTTAACGTCCTTACCAATCAGAAACACAAAACAAGTAGCATTCATCAAAAGATGTCCACAGCTTTCTTCTGTTCCAATTGGAGGTAGAATGGCAGAGCAGTGCAACACATCAAAAATAGAAACGGGGAGTCTGTTAAAAACGGCACACTGTATCGCACCATGTCATGCTCTTCTGCTTGCAGCTGGTGTAGACAGCTTCACAGATTATAACGGCAACATTCTGGTATTGTGGCCACTCACTTTCACCATTTGCTGATAGGACAAGGTTGGTAAATAAAATCAAACTACCTTAAAGGCTCTCTGCATCATCTAACAACAGAATACATTTCCTCTAAAAAAAATTCCAGTAAGGTCTGGTAAACAGAGCATCAGTCCTTGACAGCACAAGATGTGTTCTGGCAACTCTCTTAAACAACTTGTGGTCATGGTAGGTGGCTTTAGGATTCAATGGGGGACGTTCTGCCCCAAATCACCAAACTAATGCCTGCAATACCCCAGCTGTGATGCCTGGAATTTTTTGGCCACCCAAACCAACCTCATTAAGATCTCAGGGTGAGTAAAACCTTGTTAAATATCCTGATAGTATAAAACAAACGTTTTTCAACTGTTTTCTTTGTTGCCATATCCTGATATCTGGTCTGAATCATTGCAATGGACGACTCAGGGAATTTCGCCTCCTATTTATTTCCTTGGGAAAACAGAAGGTAATTGCTGACCATTTAAAATGTTCCTAATCGCTTAGGTGAACTTTAAAATATAAAAGGTGAATAAGAATATACCTCACATTCATAAGGCATTTCTCCACAGTGTGAACTACTGTATCGCACATAGATGAAGTATGTATTCCACGATGAGCTATTGGTTTTACCTCAATCACTGCATTTTAAATAAAGTTTTTTGGTTAATATTTCGAATAGACGTTCAAAAGGATACGCTTTAATAGGAATGCCTTTTAACACTATTGCGCATGTAAGCTCATTGCTCATACACCGTATCACACATCACACAAAGGCAGGAGTTATTAGAGGTTCAGAAAATCTAGTACCCGCATACTTGGAGCCAGTGACTCAGGGATGTGGGAAACACTTTAATAAGCTTAGCTCTGTGCATAATGTCCACACCAGCCCTGCAATCTGACAGCAAACGATGAGTCCTGCCTGGGGTTGTCTGCACACAACCCAGGAGGTGGGCGTAAGGGTTGCTATGGAAACTAAGGCTCTCTAGTCTTACAGATGAAACTCCAGCCAAACGGGAGCTCTGCATTTCCAACCAAAGCCCGGAGCCACAGGCTTGGATGACACACAGAGGGAAATTCCCTCCCAAATACCACTGTGATCCTCCAGCTCTGCAAATAACGTTTTGATTATGAGTGATTAAGATCTTTATTAGATGCGGCTCTTCACTGAACTCATTGCTCTTCCTGAAAAAGAAAAAAGAAAAGAAAAAAAAAAAAAAAAAAAAGCCACAAGCATAGAGCTGCACAAAGGAAGATGGGGCACGTGTACATTTGTCAAGCTGGAGACAGGCACAGCGTGGTTGAGAACGTGCGCCATGTTACTTCCCCTGTCTGTGACAGCGGGGGTTTGTTCAGCTTGCTTCCGCCTGGTACCGACATGAACCAACCACGAGCAGCACAGCAGTGAATCTAAGCTCACTGTCAGAACAGCTAACAGTTTGTGCCACAGTATGCAACAAAGAACTTGAAACAAACAATACACAGACCTGATATAAACTGATCAATCAAATCAGAAGATAAAACCTTAAAAAATAAATCTGACAGGTTCCTCATTTAACAGTGTATTTTAATCTTATAGCGTGTCATACCTCCATGAACACGAAGAACAGCTGTGATTCAATTTGACATGTACTGAGCACTGATGTAGGCTCACCAATGTTCAGACACTCTCGCATTGAGGGGAATTTAGACTGGGATTTTAGCCACTGCTTGTACACCCATATTACTGTACGCTTCCATACACCTGCAGATTCAGCTACTTCCTCCAGACTATGGTCTTTGGCACATGCAAACGCAATCACTTCTTTTAGCCAACTATTAACATCTGCTTTGGACACATTTTCCCAAAATCAAGACATTCACTGCATTGTGCCACCTCTTCTCAATCTATGAATCCCATCACACACATATGCTTACACCTTAAAAGATGTCCAGCACTTCTCTATCTGGTGCTTGCCATGAACATATTTACATTTTAAAAGTTCTTTAAACTTTAGACCATCTCCAACATCTTATTTACACCCCTCATATCACCAGTTAGAACTACACATTTTTAATAGCGAAATTAAAACACATTGGTGGTCCATGTAAAGTAACCCAAAGTTGTCTTCTGGCAATTTATAAATGGAAAGAGATGTCAAATGGAAAAGGCTGACTTTTCTCAAAATATAAATAGGTAGTTCATACTTCCCATGGAAGCAATGTGTCTCACCTCATGAAGCAACTTCTCCAATTTCTCCTGAAGTTCTAGGAAGTAGAGGGAGGTAACAAGCCCTTTCTGAGATTTGTCCAGGCAGTCTCTAGCCAGCTCCACCAGCTGGTGCTGGATAAAGCCCAGCACTCCATCTCCCAGAGGCAAAGTGCTGTCTGGAGAGCAATGTGTGATGATGTCCAGCAAGCGATCCTCCATCTGAGCTGTGGCCTGCAGGCAAGAATTTATCATCAGCCTACAAGAATAATAATACTACATTTGAAAAAGACTACAAATATTTGTATAGATTGATTTATGATCTGTTTAAGACATACTGAATATATTAGGACACTTACAGGGAGAGATATAGGCGTCCTAATCCATACCAAAAAAAGTGAAAGTGTCATAACTCATAAGTCAGAACTACTTTGAGAGCAACATACCTTAGGAAATCTCTCTTTGTAAACATGGTTCATCATCACAGTTTCGTTGTCAAATGAGCCACTTGTTCTTCCAGGACTGTAAGATAGATGGATGGATAAATAAATATTATTTTACCTCTCTAAAAGAAGTTTATAATGTAATCTCAAATAAGCAATAACTGCTTGGTATAAACAAAAATATTCCATAATATTTCATAAAAACAGCAACCAGGTGAGCAGAACACACTTTAATGACCCAGTTGTAGTGTATTGCACTAGCACCCATGAGAAGGTAGTGTTGGGAGTGTGTATATCTGTGTGGTAAGCTGTGCGTGGGAGAGAATCTAATCTACAGAGAACTGCTGAATCCTTTAAAGCGGAGAGCTACACTGTGGGCTAGGCAAGCCAGCAGTCTCTAGCTACCGCAGGCTCTTCATAAAAGCACCAGTTGAAGAGACCCTAAATTAAAACCCCTGTATTCGTTAAGGCTTCTACACGCATTTAAAAACGATTCAACTTGTGGATTTCATGCTCCCACTCAGTCATGCTGATGTACTTAATTACGGCTCCAATGTACAAATTCACATATTTAAAAGCATCAGAAATACTGATGTCTACAGCTGTATGAAGCCATCTAACAGAGAACAATCTGTTACAAAGTCAAGGTGTATAACGGTTGATGGGATTACCTAAGACTACGGGACCGTGGGCGTATAAACGATGAGGGTCGGCCATCCTCATCAGTCACACTCTCAGAGCTACGGAAGTGTCTGAACAGGAAGTGGAGCTCATCCTGTGTTGGCTGGTATGGAAGCTGGTGCAAGCGTTCTTGGGAAGAGGAGGAGGACTGCAACAAGAACAAGAATCAAAAACAAGAAACATCTTAATCAGAGATTTATAAGACCGATAGAAAGTGCTTTGCCTAATAATAAATATTTTACTAATAGTGACGGCCTAAATAATTTGAATATTTGTCTCCATTAGCTATTAAATATTCTAAAGCTTCAAACTTTTAAAGCCTTTAAATATTGGTATAATCATATGGAGAATGTTAAACATTTGTGTCTCAGAGCACACCAACCTACACCCCTGCCCATATTGCTGTTTTTTGTTGCTTGGCCCAAGTTTAAAAAGCAAAAGAAGAAATTACATTCTGGAGAACACAATTAAGGTAAAATGATTTGCAATAAGAAGCTGGTATACTATGGAGGCGCAACAATTCTTAAGAATCTGTGCAAACATCCAATCCATATCCGAGTATCACCATGTGTCCAATCCATGCTGCCTCTGACAGCTTCAGAGGAAAGATTCGATTTTCTCAATTTTTTTCCTAACAAAACTGTTCTGTAGTGGGTTTAAAACATAAGCAGTAAAACATTAGATCCCTACACTACACCAACAAGATCACCTTTTCACATTTCATCACCTTAAAGTGTAAACAGGTGACTTGACTGGAACTCTATGCAGATTATCCTTCACTTACAAGTGAAATATGCACTTTTATTTATTACTATTATACATTATTAACTACGTTTGTCTAAACAATCTGGAAATGAAGGAAGATGAAAGATGAACACAACAAGAGGACTCCCAAGTTGGCAGCCAAATATTTTAATTAAAAAAAATTTCTTTTAAGCACCACAATGAAAACATGTCCAACATCTGGGTTCACCCCATTCTACAGACAAGACAACATGAAGAGCTACCTCATCATAGAAGAGCTGACGGTATTTTACAAATGTCGGGGGGGGGATTTAAGGTTTTGCCTCTGCTTGTTGCTCCTCTCATTAGACAGGGAGCACTCATTAGGGAGGAATGCTTATATAGTTTGTGGATCTTTGTGCACATGAACAGACTAAAAGCAGGCTTTCTATAGTTGCTGTTACAATGTCCTTGTCGGCTCTTTAACCTCCACATTGGTATAGTAAGTGTGTTGCTTGTTATAAGCTTCACATATTTTGTCAATCCATAAAAAATATAAACAAACAAACAAACAAACAAACAAATAAATAAATGACATTCAACCCAAACTTTCCTTTCGAGGGGCTGTAAATGCTAAATGTGTAGATTTTATTTTTTTGGTAACTCTAGTGATGCTACTCGTTTTAGTTTAAAGATTTCATATTTTATTAATCTTATAACACAACTTCAAAGACCTGCTGTAATATAAACTATATAATAAACACGCTAAGACGCGGTACTGAACTAGACCTGCTTTATTAGGGAATGCCACTTATTAGCGAAAGGGCTTTCTGAAAATTGTTATACTTTGACCCCTACAAGTACACTGAGCTGGTTACAATGGAAGCTGAAACAGCCTCAAAGAGTGTGGTGTTCCCTTTTCCATATTCCAACAATATTTGGCTTTGGAAAACGTTTCAAATCCTGGATCAAGGAGTTGTTAACCTCACCTCAGACCCATGTGTGCACCAATAGTAACTACTCTTTCTTTTCTGTAGGACATGATTGTTCTCCCCAATGTTGTTTGCTATTGTTACTGAACCATTAGCAGTGGCCCTGCCATCCTTCCGGTATTAACCATGAGTGCAATTTGTGTGATAATAGTTGCACTAAGCTCGTACATATCTTCTGGAACTGCAATTTTTTTATTTATTTATTTTTTTTTAAATACACCCTGTGCGTAATTACATCCATCAATATCGTCCCTTCTCCCAGTTGTTGGTCTCGAGAGTCCTGCCTGTAGGCCATTCATTGTTATCTCACTTTTACCTCGTTTGCAAAGCAGCAAATCCCAATTCTTTGAAAAATTACTCTCTGTTGTTCTCTGTTGCATTACAGATTTTTTTTTTTTTTTTAATAATGTACATAATATATACAACTTAACCCATTTACCTACTGAATTTACTTTATCAAATACATGATAAAGAAAATACATACATACATACATACATACATACATACATGTATTTACAAAGCTTACAAATACATCAAAAAAGTGGTACTCACAGAGACAGTGGAGCTTGGTGGATTGGTGCCATAGCCAGATGATGGAAGAGAGGCCAGTGACCACCTTCTACCTTCCACTCTGAATAAAAAAAATAAATAAAAAAATGTATTCATATATGACCTGCTAAAATGCAGTCCTGAAAATAATTACAACAGACATGCATCAAAGCTTATTATTATCATGCACAACAGTTTTAGCCTATGCAATAGTGTCACTTTCCTTGCAATACTACAACATAATGTTACACATGAACATCATTTGAAGTCCCAGGGTACACTAAATGCTTTTCATAGTAATTAAGTGAAGGGTTCCTGGAGGAATGAGAATGTATTAGCTGTAACTAAGAGACCATTCGATTGTACTGTAAACTGCTGAGATAGCATGAGAGATTTGAGCGCTTTGCAGTTTGAATTAGGTTCTGTAAGGCCCATTCCCAAGAAGTCTAGATTTAGACTAGAGCACACCCATATGAAATGTTTTCATAAATCTCATGCAAAACAACAGAGTGAAGAAGAGATTTGCTACCTGTCAGCTCGAGCCAGGTGGCTGAGAAGACATAGAAAGAAGTGAAGAAAGAGATCATGAGAATTTAATATGAGGCACAGCACAGACAGAACTCAAACAGCTGTATAGAAAGTCTTTGCGGGGGACCTATGCATCAACTCAGTGAAAGAATCAGCCAGCTAATGTGTGAACAAATCCATAAATATGATGTTAAATGGTTACTTACCTGCGGGCAAAAGGGAAGTTGAGAGAGCCAATGGCAGACACATTTCTTGGGCTGTCTAAAGGGCTGCTGGCAGCTGGAAGGAAACAATTTAACATATGAATAAAGCAAAACAATATTAAGTAACTAGGAACTCATAGGCCGACTAATGTTTCAGTCCAAGTCATCCTTCAGACTTGGAGACATCTTTGTGTCTCTTCCTATAGGACAGATTTGTCAGACTAAGAATGAAGTCTATTCCCTGACTAGGCAGCAGTCGGAATTTAAAACCTCCAATTATATGTAATCCGGGCAAGTCTTTTTTTTCCCCCTGACCGGGAAACTTTTGATTTTGTAAACCGCATTTACAAAAAGTGAAAAGTTTCTCATGTACAAGTTAAAAAATGAACTCAAACACTTATGTTCTCATAGAACATATCTACGTTTACTGCCCAGTTAAATCTTAGTAACATTACCTAGCTATTAGCTAACGGAAGGGGTAAAATAGCTGCTAAAGACACTGGAGCCCAGCCAGGGCTTACGCTCTACAAACTACAGCCAGCATTCCAATTTGTAAAGCCCATTAAAAAAAGGATCCAGATCTTAAAGTCTGCCGGTGTGGCATAAAGACTTCCAAACAAAAACTATAAAGCCAGCTTAACGGGGACTCTCACCTGTGTGAACCGAGAGTGGGGACAGAGGACGTGTTGGTGACGGTGTCCCAACACCGAGACTTTTCCTGTTACTGCTGCGGCAACTGTGACAAAGAGACACAAACGATATAAAGCAATTGAATTAATCTCTGACACAAAAAGATCCAAAAACCACTCCCAGGTGGGTTGTACCCAGCATGACACAAACTCAGAAGAATATGCAAATACCAGTATCACATTAAGATTCACTAAACAAATGCATGCTGCAAATAAATTACTAAATGACTGCTTTGTATTTGTGGCACTACTTGCTACACCACTGTTTATATCATGAGAATCTAATTTTGTACAAAACAATCACGTCCATAAGCAATAAGGACTGCAATGTAAAGAGCTCTGGTCTTTATTCCATCACTCATTTAGCATCTGTGGTCATTAATGAGATTAAACAGATTTCCTAAGCTAGCTAAGGTCCAGGTAAGGTCAAAGAAGACAGTGAGCAATGCCGGCATGTCTTCATGCAGCACAAGTCACATGTACAGCGCTAAAAACAACAAAGCTGTGTCACACACCACGGGCCAGTTTGTGCAGACAAATCAGACATTACTCTGAACACCTACTGACCTCATGTTTAGCCACAGGGCTTCGGTTGCATTACTTACCTTTTTGACCGCTTAAGCATCGCACCCGTCACGAAATGAGCTTTGCTGCTCCCTACTCCACTCCAGCAACTCGGGTCAGACATGGCACTGCTTACTTAATGAGCCAGCTAGCTTCTTGTGGTCAGCTTGTCGTCTCGGTGTTAGTTAGCTAACGAAGTTTAGTTTAGTAGGACGAAGCTCAGACGAGCAAGTCCCCCTCTCGACTTGGCTCTCAACTGCATAGGAACCACAGAAGCTGCTAAAGAGCTCCAGGGAGGGGTACGTGGACATAAACTCCTCTCATTACCTCGCTTTGTTTTACTCAGCTAGCTAGCTGACTAGCTTACGTTAGCTAGCTAGCTAGCTGGGCGACTGGCACATGAAGCAACTGCAAAGGTTTGCATCTTATCTGAGGCACGGTCCACCACCGTCTCAACAAAGAGAAGCGTCAGTCATTTAGCTATTTTCCCTGAAAACACTTCGCGCTGTCTTCCTTACGTGAGTCGTCCATTTCTCACTCCACACTTCACCCCAAAGTTAGCTGCTGCTGCTTTTGTGCGAGTTGGGTGGCAGCGCTCTCTGTTGTGTTGATTGCCGGGCGATGACGTTGGAACATACCACCTCTCTCCAAGAAAAGGGGAGGGGGCGGATGGCAGATGATCTAAACCCATGCTTTTCATCAAAGGCTCTTTGTATCGTTGAACCGTCACTGCCGTTGAACAAAACTTCACTGTTTAAATTTTAGCTGTGCTACTGTGACTATGTGTGTTGACTGATATGTGGAAAAGTTCCCCTCTCCACAAGGTCAGTGGTAGCGAGCCGAGGCACACTGACGTCAGCTCTACACGTGTAAACTTAACTAATAAGAATAGAGCAGTGAGTAATGTAATCAGCACCAAAGTACTGTAGAGCTATATTAATAATGACAGGCTCAGAGACGTGCTTTCATCTTTATTATGATATTATGATATCACCACTGTAACGGGATACTCATAGCCTACGGTTTTATGTAATGACATTGTTATTTATTTTGTAATAACGTCCATGGGCTGGGGCATAACTAGGAGCTTAACACCTCATCTTAAAAAAGAAGTCCACCAATGTTTGTAAACGTCTGCATAATGAAATACTGGAGATGTAAACAAAGCCATTTACAGTGGTTTAGTGTGAAATGGTCAGAATTGTTCACAGTGGCTATGATAAGAACCAAACGTCCAAGTCTACCAGCTCCCTCACACAAACCAGTTTGAAATGCAATCGTTAATTATACGCTGCCTGATGTCTGGCTCTTTGTTTTAGGGTAGGTTTGTGTTGGGTCAAAATGTTTTTAAATCCATTTATTTTGATTCATTCATGGAGGAGGAGTATATCATCGCTACCCAAAGAAAACCATGTATCCATGTAACCATGTATGTTTTTTCAAAGTGATTTTGGCCCATTTCTGTTGGTCCATTCACCATGAAATTTTCACACAATGTAAATGTCAGTTCATGTGATCAAATGCTGCATAAAAGTGAAAATAAACAAAAATGGAGATGTGTTTTTCTTTTGACAGCGATGATATGCAGCTTGTCATGGGGCAAAATAGTCCCTAAAGAAAACTTTATTTACAGGTTTATGACTATTTTACTAAAATCAACACTGTATAGAACTCACAAGTAATCACGAGAGTCTGTAAGTCTGCAAGTGTATCTACAATGAACCATTTCACATTAAATCACTCTGAATGACTATTTAAGGATATAATTGTCCAGAATTTTTGTAATTTGGTGGAATTATCCTTTAGATAGGTCTGGCTCTGGCAATAATGGCACACATTTCATCTACCTTGCCATTGTCACAACCCAAGCTTGACTCCCATTTGAACTGTCTTTATATTCTTTCAGCATGTAAAGGGTCTGTCTTACCTCCACGGATGAAGTGTTTGTAAAGGGCTGCAAGGACTGCATGGGCTGCAGGGGCTCGGGGTGATTGGACTCTGGTTGGGTGACAAACTGAAAGTCAAGACACGGTCACATGCATTAGTGCTCTGACTAAGTGTATCTGATTCTGTCTTCCCCCATTGTCTGTTATTTTTTGTTAGCTGGCCAATAGAAAGCCGCCTAACGTTGCAGTTGCAGGAATTGAATGATTTACAAATAGCATTAGATACAAATCAGCTTGCATTGAGAAATCTGGACACTGCTATCAGATCTCCCTGATCCCATGGCCTGTTCCCGGGGTACGTTTGTATAACATCTTTTTTCCAAACACTTGGTCAGGGCTGTCACATGTCAATGGGTGCATTCATTATTGACAGACTGAAAGACTGATTCAACGAATGAATGAATGAATAATGAATGAATGAAGGAAATAATGAAAGGATCTTTGTGTTTTTGAAAACTTGCTTGTGATGCACGAAGTATAAAAGGATATTTTGTGTGTGAATGTTGTAAAAATAAAGTCGTATGAAGATTTCTGTCCAGTTTCTGCTGCACCTTTTTGAAAAGTCTTCCTTCCACAAAGGTCTTTTATTCATTAAAACACAATAAATGGAGGTTAGCTTTTCTTCTCACATAGCCAGCAAAGTGTAGCCATACAGTCATGATAGCATTCTAAATAATAAATAATTATAAAATCTTTTTGTGTACAACCATCAAGCCGTACTGGTGATAATAAGTTAACACAGGGCTGGACAATATGGCAATATATAATAATATCTTGATGAACTATGTTACAATACAATACAGCATGTTTTTCTGGACACATTGTGTATATCATTAGTACTTGTAGAACACTGACCAGCTCTGTGTTTTATTATAAAGAGAATAAAATTGAACTGCATTTAGTGCAGCAGTGCAAAATGTTAAATAATAATTTTGTTCAACAAAAGATATCAGGACATATCAAGAAGATTACGATATTAGATCTCTGCCATATCGACCAACTCTACATTTTACACATGATCTACAGAGAACACACTTCTGCACATTTTAATACACAATTGCCATTTACTTGCTAAATTTAACATGATGGAAATAAATAAAACATAAAACATAGCCAGTGCATTACTTGGTTGCTTTTGCCAACTCCGAAGCTCCTGCTAAAGTCTGAGTAGACTGATAAATCAGTGTGATAGTCAGTTATTAATCTTAGTGTTACCGAGCTCTACTAAATCTGAGTAGACCGATAAATCAGTGTGCTGATCAGTTATTAATCTCAGTGTTACTGAGCTCTGTTAAAGTCTGAGTAGACCGATAAATCAGTGTGATGATCAGTTATTAATCTCAGTGTTACCGAGCTCTACTAAAGTCTGAGTAGACCGATAAATCAGTGGGATGATCAGTTATTAATCTCAGTGTTACCGAGCTCTGTTGAAGTCTGAGTAGACCGATAAATCAGTGTGATGATCAGTTATTAATCTCAGTGTTACCGAGCTCTGTTGAAGTCTGAGTAGACCGATAAATCAGTGTGATGATCAGTTATTAATCTCAGTGTTACCGAGCTCTGTTGAAGTCTGAGTAGACTGATAAATCAGTGTGATGATCAGTTATTAATCTTAGTGTTACCGAGCTCTGTTAAAGCCTGAGTAGACCGATAAATCAGTGTGATGATCAGTTATTAATCTCAGTGTTACCGAGCTCTGTTGAAGTCTGAGTAGACCGATAAATCAGTGTGATGATCAGTTATTAATCTCAGTGTTACCGAGCTCTGTTGAAGTCTGAGTAGACCGATAAATCAGTGTGATGATCAGTTATTAATCTTAGTGTTACCGAGCTCTACTAAATCTGAGTAGACCGATAAATCAGTGTGCTGATCAGTTATTAATCTCAGTGTTACTGAGCTCTGTTAAAGTCTGAGTAGACTGATAAATCAGTGTGATGATCAGTTATTAATCTCAGTGTTACCGAGCTCTGTTGAAGTCTGAGTAGACCGATAAATCAGTGTGATGATCAGTTATTAATCTTAGTGTTACCGAGCTCTGTTGAAGTCTGAGTAGACTGATAAATCAGTGTGATGATCAGTTATTAATCTCAGTGTTACAGAGCTCTGTTGAAGTCTGAGTAGACTGATAAATCAGTCTGATGATCAGTTATTAATCTCAGTGTTACTGGGCTCTGTTAAAGTCTGAGTAGACTGATAAATCAGTGTGATGATCAGTTATTAATCTCAGTGTTACCGAGCTCTGTTGAAGTCTGAGTAGACCGATAAATCAGTGTGATGATCAGTTATTAATCTTAAGGTTACCGAGCTCTACTAAATCTGAGTAGACCGATAAATCAGTGTGCTGATCAGTTATTAATCTCAGTGTTACTGAGCTCTGTTAAAGCCTGAGTAGACCGATAAATCAGTGTGATGATCAGTTATTAATCTCAGTGTTACCGAGCTCTGTTGAAGTCTGAGTAGACCGATAAATCAGTGTGATGATCAGTTATTAATCTTAGTGTTACCGAGCTCTACTAAATCTGAGTAGACCGATAAATCAGTGTGCTGATCAGTTATTAATCTTAGTGTTACTGAGCTCTGTTAAAGCCTGAGTAGACCGATAAATCAGTGTGATGATCAGTTATTAATCTCAGTGTTACCGAGCTCTGTTGAAGTCTGAGTAGACTGATAAATCAGTGTGATGATCAGTTATTAATCTCAGTGTTACCGAGCTCTGTTAAAGTCTGAGTAGACTGATAAATCAGTCTGATGATCAGTTATTAATCTCAGTGTTACTGGGCTCTGTTAAAGTCTGAGTAGACTGATAAATCAGTGTGATGATCAGTTATTAATCTCAGTGTTACTGGGCTCTGTTAAAGTCTGAGTAGACTGATAAATCAGTGTGATGATCAGTTATTAATCTCAGTGTTACTGAGCTCTGTTAAAGTCTGAGTAGACTGATAAATCAGTGTGATGATCAGTTATTAATCTCAGTGTTACCGGGCTCTGTTAAAGTCTGAGTAGACTGATAAATCAGTGTGATGATCAGTTATTAATCTCAGTGTTACCGGGCTCTGTAAAAGCCTGAGTAGACTGATAAATCAGTGTGATGATCAGTTATTAATCTCAGTGTTACCGGGCTCTGTAAAAGCCTGAGTAGACTGATAAATCAGTGTGATGATCAGTTATTAATCTCAGTGTTACTGAGCTCTGTTAAAGCCTGAGTAGACTGATAAATCAGTGTGATGATCAGTTATTAATCTCAGTGTTACTGAGCTCTGTTAAAGCCTGAGTAGACTGATAAATCAGTGTGATGATCAGTTATTAATCTCAGTGTTACTGAGCTCTGCTAAAGCCTGAGTAGACTGATAAATCAGTGTGATGATCAGTTATTAATCTCAGTGTTACTGAGCTCTGCTAAAGCCTGAGTAGACTGATAAATCAGTGTGGTGATTTAGGTTTTATTAGGTGAGGCCAATCAATCTCTGAGTAAAGAATTTAAGGCCATTTTTGCCATTTGTGTTTACACACAGAAAATATTTATTTGTGGTTTTCTGAGCAATATTCTGACAAATGTTCCAGGAGGTCTAGGACCAGCATATCCCTATTTTATATAGCTTCTGATTGGTCTGAACCATCTACAGGCAGTTCACAAGCTCCACGTTGTTCAGTTAAAGATTGTTGGGACAACCTTTTTGATAATGCAGGCTATAATAAAAGATGCAGCTATGTGATAGGAAAATCATGCTCTTACTTAACAGTATTTAATCTTTGAACTTAAGGGCAGCGTATTCAGTATTCAGACATCTAGGATTCTGCCCAACTCTAGTTGTTATATAGACAGTAACAGCTAATAATGTTCAATGTAGTAATGCACTGCATATAAGCTCTTTTATTTTCTCTTTTTATTTTAGATCTTCATGATTCATAATATGTGACAATATTAATTTCTACAAACATCTGATCAGTTGGAACAGCGAAAAAAAGATCCAATAGGGGTACATTTAAAAAATACCATCACATCATTCACTGTGAATACACTGTTTTTTTTATAGTACTGTGCTGCACTTAACCCAGTTAATTGGGACTAATTATAATAAACCGTGCAGTTGGTCAGTGTTCAACAAGTACTGACGATATGCCCAGAAAAGCATGTGGTGTCGTACTGTAGCTTTATTTATTACAAATAACTTTATACACCCACCAGTCACTTTATTAGGTACACTAATTGTCCATGTTATCAGCTCTACTTACCATATAGGAGCACTTTGTAGTTCTACAATTACAGACTGTAGTCCGTCTGTTTCTCTGCATACTTTATTACCCACCCCTTACCCTGGTCAGGCCACCACAGAGCAGGTATTGTGTGGGTGGTGGAACATTCCCCGCACTGCAGTGACACTGGCATGGTGGTGGTGTGTTAGTGCACCTATATGGTTAGTGGAGCTGATAAAATGGACAGACACAAGAAGGTGTACCTAATGAAGTGCCCTTTGGGTGCATCCTGTCATACTGCCCAGCCCAGAGTTCTTTCAGCTATATCAGCTCCCATTAACGTCCAATGTCCAACCACAGGACAGTGAATCAAAGCGTTTGAGTTGGGCATGACGGATCGAGGAATCAATTGATTAGTGTGCGTCACTGAGGGCACTGTCCCACTTTGACACTGACGGTAACAGCCTCTGCCCTCTATTACCCCCGAAAGGTTTCATAACGTGCATTTTAAACTTGACTCGACTTTGACTTGATGAAACAACAAAAAAATCTGGCTTGAACATTAGGCCTGCACAAAATGTACAAATGGTGAAGCCTCAGTCTGGCGACGTGTAGCATCTAAGAGCGCAAAGGATAGCAACATGTGCTGCAGTGAGATGAGGGTGTTGTCATAGTGATGCGAGAGAACTGGAGAAGAACCAACTGTGTGCAGACAACCCTCTGTGCTTTTGCAATCCCATCATTTGGTTTGCTTAATCATTCTGTATGCTCGTCGAGAGTGGCTCGGTTGTCAGTGTCCCAACAGATACGCATCACAATTATGACCGGTCCTGTCACACATGTGCTGCTTTGCTGATGTTTAAGTCAGAAAAAAATAAATGGCATTAAAAAAAAGATCACATGGTTTTCAGGCATCTAAATAACAGAGCAAACTGATGGCAAGGCGCAGATATAAGTCTGTATAAAAGATCTGCATCTAGTAGGCAGAGGAGGGCGGCTATATTTACTAAGTGCTCGGAGTGGGAGGACAGAACGCGAGTGCTGCAGGGATTATCTTTTTAGGCAGGCACACATTCCTTATGAGCGTGAGAGGGATAGTGCGTGTCAGCCTTTGTTCTCTGCTCTGCCAATTACATGATGCGCTCACGTGTGGATGCAGGCAGACTTCAGGCCTAGTGAAATATTCCGCATGTCTGCAAACATCCTTAATGTTAATTTTAAGGGAAAAAAACATCACCTGGGTTATTTTCCACATTAACCCTTTAATGGCTGACACTAAAAAGCTTCTATTCCTGTATTATTTCTTAATGCTTTTCTTAATGGTGATTAGGGATGTACAGTAATTTCAGATTCATATCAGTATCTGTAAAACGCTGATCGATATTGAGCAGATGTTTATTTTTGATTAATAAGCCCACCAGCCAAAAATTGGCCACCTACGTCTGAAACGTTCCTAAAAGCGTGTAATATCTCCACAAGCATTCATAACAACTGGGAATGTATGGCATTGTCAATATACAGCCACACTTGCATCAAAGGATTGCATAGTTGGGTCAGATTTGGTGGATGCCTTCCCTGGGCCGATTCTGAGGAGAATTTCCTGTAGACTGGAATTGTAGCCACTGCTGGTCGATCTATATGACCGTATGCTTTCATACACCTGCAGATTCAGCTACTTCCTTCACACTATGGTCTTTGGCACTCCCAAATGCAGTCACTCATTTTAGCCAGTCATTAACATCTGCTTTGGAGCCATTTTCCACACATGGAACGAGACACTGTACCCCCTCTTTTCAATCTATGGATCCCGTCACTCACACCCCTCAAGTATTTATAGCCCCACCATCCCCATGTAGCTCCACCTGCAGGAGCCGGAAGTTACTACCACCTTAAACATGCAAGGTGACTCTGGTACTCTGGTATTTATAGTGCTCTGGGAGAGAAGATTGTTGGGGTGGATTTTATTAACTGTACTAGATTTTTAACCCTTTACCTTCAATAGCATGTTCTATGTATCAATGTCAATCCAGATTTAGGTTTATTTATTATACATTTCAGACAATGCTTATGCACTGACATTGGCAGATATGTACACAGAATAAAAATGACTGCAGAGTTGGGCAATATGGCAAAAGTGTAATATCATCACTTTATCAAATACTTACTATTTTTTTTACTGACATCTTATAAGTTAGTAATGCACATAAATGAACCGGTAGTTACACATTAAAATAGATTTAAAAACTGCAAAATCTTAAGTTTTATTTATCACTTTTTAGCATGTATTCAACATATTCACATCCTGCACTGCACTAAATCCAATTAACCATGACTAATTATGTCTTCAAACTGCGCTCTAAATCAACCTAATTAAAAAATCCCAGTGTATCCAGTAATACAGGAAGCTAGGTAGCCACAGAAAGCTTTTACATGGTGCTACATTTAGCCAGCATTAACATCCTTGTGCCTTAAGACCTTTGGGGGCCGTTTTAAATGGGTTAAAGGAGCCTGGGCCAAATTCTCTGAACAGATCAATAGTGAGATTCTTGGTTCGATAGAGTTAACCATATCCTGCTAGTCCTGCACCATATATCATCTGTTAATTATTAGCATGAGGTTAACCTCTACAACGTTCACATTATAGAAGCCAATAAGTAAATGAGTCCTCTATGATGTGTGCTATGACAGTTCTGACCAACCTGGCCAATTCTGGTTTTGTTGAATCGAGGCATTCATGCTATTCAAAATATGCAAATAATCTTGATCATAATAATACAGGTTAATTACTGAAGGGTAAATGACCACCACAATATGCAACACAAAATTCACGGTGTAGTGTTTTGTCAATCGCACAGCTTTCTCACTTTTCATACAGTCTGTTTAAAATATAGGTCTTTATAGGTCTTATTTCAAGTAACAATATAACAAAGTGTATTGTATCGTTGTATCATGACTACCATGTTAGCTTTTGGCTACAGTGCATTAACTTAAGACTAACACATTAGCTTGTGTCTAGGGCTGCAGACTAGGATGCTATCAAGTTTGTGTTTCGATTGTATAATATTCTATAATTTTATAATGTATAAAGCTTTGAAAACTTAAATATTATATTAACATCAGGCACATTTTCAGTCGCTGGACAAAAAAAAGCTTATCAAATTAAGACACAACCTTTATGAATTTTATATATCGCTATACCACTAAGTAGGGAGCCACCATTATTTCAGTATCAGCAGATACCTGCTTTTAAAAGAAGTCCAGGTTTTCAGGGTTGACTGATATTTCAAGCCACCATTTGAAGTTGTATTTATGACATACGTCAGAGGAGCAGAACGTTTAGGTGATGCTGGGTTACTATGTTAAAAGGTTTAACTCATTTACTCCACTTTACATTACTCTGTAAAGCTAATCCTGGTGGATCTACTGCCACTTTCTACAGTTTGTTAGTGTTTATGGATCAGCACCAGTATTGCCCTTGACAGACGTGTAATAATCAGATACTGGCCTCAGTTCACAATCCCCATATCAGCGCAGGCCTGAATGCACCGAAGGCCGCGCCTTGGGCAAGTGTCTGTAATGATGCTCAAAACGTCCAACATCATGTTGGGAGTGAGAACGAAGCTGTGCAGATTCTGGCTGTCCCAGTGCTGAATAGCCATAAACAAAGAATAGATTTCCAAAAAGAGGTCCTTTCTACGAAGTTTACTGCAGCAAATGGGCAAGCATGCACTTCTAAAAGCTCAGCGTCATATAGATGTGATAGATGTGAAATCAATGTCTATTGAATGGGGCCATAGAAATATGGCATTTATAAATGTTTGCCAATGTTCAAGAAGGATCAAAAGCAGAACAGATGTTAAAGCCCAAGTCACTGTAGGTGTGCACGTTTCAGATTTTAACCATAGGAGGAGTGAATCTAAACAGGGGAGGTCTATTCTCAGGTGCATTGTCATATATACCAATAGGCAAACACACTCAGATCAGTCTCTCAGTGCAGTTCTGGAGAAGATGCATGCTGCGAATGAAATAAAAGGGATGCAAGAACATCCATGCAAAGACACTTAGCATTGCTAACAGGGTCTCTCAGCTTGAGCCCTTGTATCTATAAGGCACAGACAGTTTCTCAAAACATTTCACTATAAAACATGTTCCCTCGAATATCACTGCTTTAAACTGATGTGTAGCCTAAATAATGTAAGTCTAGCGTTTGCCAAATCAATAAATCAATAAGCATACATACTACATACAACAAAATACAGTACTAAATACAGTAATGTATATATATATATATATATATATATATATATATATATATATATATATATATATATATATATACACGCATGTGTACATTCTCACACACACAGATCACAGATTACATATATGTGATGATACACTCGCAGTTTCTCCCTCCGCCTCATCTTTGTAGCCTCTACTCACCACCACTGGGGGGTTTCCCCGCGTCTTCCAGTTGCTGCTCCTAAATTATTCATCAGTGGTGAAGAATAAAAAGGCGAACTTACTCCAAAGTGAGGGAGGGGATTTTCAGCTTGTCTCTTCTCTTCATCCCGCGGACGGAGGGAAGCAGGAAGAGCCGGCGCGAAAGCTTTCTCAAACCTCGAGGAGGAAGGCACAACAAGTGCAGCCGAAAACGACCCACCGTTTAAACATTGTCGAGAAACAGATGCTCGGTGACGGTCTGGTGCCCTTTCTTCTCCATTACCGAATGTATAAACGCCATTTGTCAAACCGGTTTACTAAGAAAAACAAGTCCGAGGCGAGTGGTGTGTGGCAGGGCTGCACACCTCTCGGAGTCTAAACACGCTTCTGATTAAAGATGTGCGACTCGTGAAAGAATCATTCTTTGGAACCGGTTCTTTTCAAAAACGGCTGAATCGACTCCTAATGATTTGAGCACTTCTGTAGTACCGACGCAGCAGTGTTCACGTCCGTTTACGTTCAAGACTGAAGGCTTCTAATAAATTCGTATTTAGCCTCATGTAGTATTGTGCAAAATGTTAATAACTACCTAACTGGGTTCACTTTACTGTTTCCAATACTGTTACTGTTTAATCCAATTGTACGGATAGTTCTAAAGATTCGATTCAGTAAACTAAATCGAACAGCCCATCACTAATGCTGATTGAACTGATGCGGTCGCATCTCCCCTGTGACCGGCTGGCTGTGGATCTTGGGGAAGGGGTTGGAGTTTGGGTTGGGGGACCTGATGAGGGGATGACACGCAGTTCAATAACTTATAATATAGGAGAAGCAAACGACACCAGCAGGAAGCAGAAGTAATCAAAGGTGCACGTGCAAATTAGCATTCATTTAACCTGTAGGTGTCAGCAAAGGTCAATCTAAGCGAGGGTTCCCTCTTGTCATGTTTTGTTCTGTAGAAATAATGCTGGCATTGTTGGTGAGCTCGGCTCAAACGTATCCACAAGTCAGTTGTATCATCTCTTGTAAGTGCTGCTTGTCTAAGACATAGAGGGGTCGTAAAGGATACTAAATATTGACCCTGTTTTAGCCCTACCAGGGCAGATCTATAAGCAGTGCAGGTGGGCCTAGACCCTTAAATCTCCTTATTAGATTATTATTATAGATTATCAGTAAATAGTGTGGGGTTGGCATACAGTAAGAAGTGGGAGTTTTAAAAGCAGAAGCCCTTTTACTGAACGGACAGGTGACCCCCAAAAGTCCAGTGTCTATTTATGGTGGACACTACACTTACTCCAACTTCCCCTCTGCAAAGGTTGATGCTCTTCTTCAGTCCTTGTCCGTCTTTAGCATAGCTAGCTAGCTATCTTCATCAGCCCTTGTCCGATTGTAGCTAATCTAACTAGCTACGTCTCTCAGTCCTTTTCTTACCTTTACCTAACTAGCTATCTGTCTCAGTCCCTTTCTTACCTTAACCCAGCGGAGTATCTATATGTCTCTGCCTCATCCTTACCTTAACCCAGCTAGCTAGCTATCTGTCTCAGCCACTTTCTTACCTTAACCCAGCTAACTAGCTATCTGTCTCGACCCCTTTCTTACATTAACCCAGCTAGCTAGCTATCTGTCTCAGCCCCTTTCTTACCTTAACCCAGCTAACTAGCTATCTGTCTCTGCCCCTTTCTTACCTTAACCCAGCTAACTAGCTATCTGTCTCTGCCCCTTTCTTACCTTAACCCAGCTAACTAGCTATCTGTCTCTGCCCCTTTCTTACCTTAACCCAGGTAATTAGCTATCTGTCTCGGCCCCTTTCTTACCTTAACCCAGCTAACTAGGCTATGTGTCTCAACCCTTTTCTTACCTTAACCGAGCTAACTAGCTATGGGTCTCAGCCCTTTTCTTACCTTAACCCACCTAGCGATCTTTCTCAGCCCTTTTCATATCTTAGCCTAGCTAACTAGCAATATTTCTTAGCCCTTTTCTTACCTTAGCCTAGCTAGCTAGCTAGCTAGCTATCATTGTCAGTCTTTGACCGAGCCATAAAAAAATCATAACAACAAAGTAATAAACAGTGCATGGCGGTCATGTACTTCTGAATTATGATGGACAAATACTATGAAAAGAAATAGGATATTATCTATTTAATATGCAATAACAATAACAAAAGTAGCCTAGATAACCAATTTAGAGCAAGCAAACGAAAGCAAAAGCATGTAGACAAGCAAATTAAATTGTTGGTGATTACTAAGCACCGCAGGTAATTGTTTTTTTATGGTTGGATAATTAACATTTATTGCTCTGGGGCCCATCAGTTCCTAGTTACCCTATTTCCCCTGCCCTATATTGTATTGTTTACCCTGCTCTAACACACGCAGTCTAACTCAGGAGGGGCTATTATTTACTGATTAATCCAGTGAGGTGAACAGTGCAGGGTAAATCCAGGCCAGGACTGATCAAGTATAGGCTGAGAAACACAACACACAGTGCACTAAAGAAGCTGTCATTTAATCATTTTGTACAGAAGGAGAAAAGCTGCCGTGATTTGTGTTTATAGATGGTAACACAGAAGGCAGACAGAGCATAGCATCACAATCAAGCACTGTAAAGAAAAATGGATCCAGATATTTAGGGGCTTTCCTCTCTTTCCTCGCTTATGTCTCTACTATGGGAAAATGCTTAGTGCTGCAAAACAATAGGCGGAGAGAATAAGAGGATGAGGAGAGGAAAGGGTCTTGCAGTTACCATGGTGATGAGGATTACCTATACCATGACTATCTCTGTTCACTGTTGCCTTGAGGGAGAAGAAAAAATGTGATGCCTAACATTAAGGTTATATACACACCCACACAGATCCATGCGCACAACAAACTATCCCACTCACATACACGCACACACACGCACGCACGCACACACCTCTGTGCACACTACAGTAAGCACGTGAACATTTCATGACTCAGTCTGGCTGAGGGAAAGGTAACAGGCTAGTGACAAGACAAATTATTAACATTTATATATATCATTTAATTAATATATATATCATTTATAAATATATATAAAAAAATAAATAAAAAAAAATATATATATATATATATCATGTTTATGTTCAGAAGAATGTGTTCCTCTTAATGGAGTGGGTCACCAAAAAAAAAAGAAATGCCAAAAAGACCCATCCCTCCCCCCGTCCTTCAATATAATCAATCCCATTTGGTGTCTAAAGCTTGCATCTGAGGCTATGAGGTCAATAAAACAGAAGTCTGTATTAGAATCTAAGTCAAAGTCTATTTGCATTACATTAAAGGAGCCATATGCTGATGTTTTGAGTATGTAGCCATGTTGCTAGGTAAGGTCCAAGTGTTGCAGTGCCAATTAAAATATTCTAGCACTAAATTAAAAACTGTATAATGTTGCTTATAAGATGTACTTACAGAGGGCAAAAGTGTCAGCACTCTCCTTATACCTTATTATACATGTCGGCATGTGTATAGGCCTGTCTCAGCAATCCATTAAGTGTTACACTTTTATACAGTGAATAAATAGTCTAGCAACTGATGATCACAAACATGTATTTATTCAAAGGGACAGCGCTTTACAAATCTATTCATTTTAGTATATATTATAGTAATATATGATAATTTAATAACGTAGTATTGGCATGATACTGTATGTTATGTATGCGTGTACTGTTATGTGGGTCTCTTTTATAGCAGGCTGTCTGCAGTGTTCACACATAAACAGTCACTGCATACACAATATGTTGTCTTGTGAAAACCATGAAAGCAAGGTTTAGTATGAGGGTAGTCATTAAACAGATATCAGTTTCTTCAAAGTTGTGCAGAGCCAATGTCACTGCAAGTGTTGTAGCTCTGAATGTCCAGCAGGTGGCCATGTTGTAAGAGGTGAGAAAGTTGGTTTGGTTTAGCCTCAACTTTACACAACAGCAATCAGATCCTTCCTGTGGGTAAACTTATAAAGACATTTTCATCGACCACACAAATATCCTGAGGAGTGAAAGTGTGACGTCTCCGTAGTGCACATCTGTGTGTGCTGTACATGAGAACCTCCAGCTGCCTCTGCATGTGGAACACCTTCTTCTGAGAGGAAAACAGCACCGCTGATGTTTGACCTTAATTTCTTTTTTTTCTGAAAGCTTTCATTTTTTTTCTCAGAAAAAGAAAATAAATTTGAGTTTTACGTCACGTGTCCCACTTTGGTGAGTTTAGTGGCCAGTTGCTATGCAACGGTAGAGCGCACATACATAGGGCGCCAAATGTAAAAAGTCAGTTTCTCTAGTCTGACCGAGTGACTAATGCAGACCTAAGTCTTCTCTTATCATTATGGCCATGTGAATGCAGTGTGAACAGACGGATTTGTTTACCTTCAAGATGACTAGCTGTTTTAGTTTAACGTTTAGGGTTTTGTTCTAGACTGAAAGCATCGAAAACATAAGAATAACACAGATAAGCTTCGTTTCAAATGACAGAGGCTTAGAAGTGCCATATAATGCATTTATCCTGTAAATGAAATTGTCCTCTGATGTTCTACATAGAAGGGATGTGTCTTTGGTTGGGGTGAAAAATGCCCAGAAGTGGTTTTACGTGGCCATGTACAGCTCAATGACTTAGCCCTAGAAAAACACACAGCATGGCTGCTACTTACAGGCTGCTGTAGGGTTAGTGATGCTAATCAGCATCGCTATGCAAGTCAACATTTATTTATATAGCGCCTTTTACAACCGATGTTTTCACCTCGAGAAGAACCAAGACTCGATAGGGGAACCCATTCTCCTTGGGTCAACACCAGATAACAAGACAAGCAAAGGAAAGAAGCTGATTAGCCTGTAATTAAACAGCTGGGTCTTCGGATGGGTCAGCAGGACGTAGGCCAAGCTTCCACAGTGTGATATTTTGTGAATTTGCTATTCCACCTGGTGTCTCAGTTACATTTTGGCACCTATACAAGCTAAAATTTAAGGTGGAGGGGAACATTATGATAAAGAAGCTGATGAATTGGATTTAGCCTTGTTTAAAAATGAACTTCAGCCCTGCCTGCTGACAGTTTGGAAGGTTCTGTGTGCCAACATCACAGCTGCCACCGCCTGGAACAGTAGATGCTTCCACCATTTTCGATACTGTTGATTTGTTGTATGTAAATATTAATGAATCAGGACTGTGAAATACATTTAGGAGTTTGGAGATTGGTCATTTCACCATCCCCAGTAAAGTGGGTGTTTATTTGAAGGATGAACGACAGTGTTTGAGGTTTATGGTACGTCAGCTATAAGTATTGTAATGTGGCCTGCAGGGCAGAATGAAAAGAAACACAGCATTCTATCAAACCTCCCCAGCAAAAACATGCTGGGCACGCTCCATGCAGTGATGCAGTGTAGTGGAGATAGCATCACTGTTCCCAGCCACATTACCGTTTAAGTTTTACATTTTTTTGCAAGTCTACTTTACTTCTTGCTAGGCACCTTGAGTCATCATCTCACTGAAGTACCAACACTTTTACTTGCATGTGGTTTTAGCTACTCTACCCACCTGGGAATACAGTGAGAGTTCTAGCTCAGTTCTGAGCTGTGAGATGTCATGAAATCAGTCAAAGCAGCTCTTTCATCTTGTGATTCTTTTGAAGTTGACTAAAAATGCTCATTTTTGACTACTTTTGCAGTTTGTAGGGATTTTTACACATAGGAAAGTCTTTGTTTACACTAAAGTGTGAAACCACTTCCAGTAACCTATGATGACCCACTTACAAACATCACACACAGCACAAAAGCAGATGTTAGAGATTGTTCCATATGACGTTTCTTTCTCACATAAAAAACTATATGAAGTGAAAACTGTTTTGTCAACTGAATCGTCACCTCTTTATCCGCTGTCATTCACTCAGTGCTCTTCATTTCGGGAGTATGGCTGCTATCAAAACAAGCCACTTTATTGAAGAACAGTGTTTAGACAGTGGAGTCCAAAGAATTTAGAAGGCCATTTCCTCAGCACTACTAAAGCGTATATTTTAACCACTGGCATGCGGTTAACATATTTTTCCTTATCATCTCACCCACAACCACAGGAGCTGAGGCCTAGATGGGCCTTGATCATGGCCAATCAATTACAAGAGAAGATCTGTGCAAATGAGTACATTATGTACAATTTGTGGTCGGATGTTTTGGTTGAGGGCATTTCTTGGCTCAAAAGCCAGACTATTTTAAATTCTAGATTTATAAAAGATGTTTGAGAGTGTAACACTACCTGTATAATGAAACCCTGCTGACAAGGAAGCTAAGAGAAAGCACAGAAATGATCTTACATGGGGTGGGAACAGAGGTCCATGTGTGATTTCAAAGAACTGATATGTTCCTGTCTGAACAGAAAATGAAATGACGTGAGGGTGGAGTGCTATCATGGGCACCGTCAATGTATATCTAGTTCCAAGAGATTAAGTGATATTAATTGCATATTCTTTTGTTTTTTCAAATGAAAGTCATTTGTTTTGGTGCTTACACATGAGTACACTACTCACAAAAAGTTAGGGATATTTGGCATTCGGATTAATGTATGGAAAACAGAAATGTTCTTGCTGCAATGATATTATATCACAAAATCTCACAAAAGGCAACAATAGTGGTGGGTATACCCCAACAAAAAATATCAACGTCTCAATAACTTGTCATGTGGCCCTATGCATCAGTTTAACAACGCCATCTCATGCTGTTCACAAGTCGACTTATTGTCTGCTGAGGCATGGCATCCCATTCTTCTTGAAGGGCGGCCCTCAGGTCATTGAGGTTCTGGGGTACAGAGTTACAAGCCTCTACACTGTGACTTAGCTGATGGTTTTCTATGGGATTCAGGTCCGGAGAAAGTGCAGGCCACTAGATTTGAGGTGCTGCAGTCTCCAGCTGTCTTTCCCTAATGATGAGACCTCGATGCGCTGGAGCATTGTTGTCCATGAAGATGAAATTAGGCCTGTGTTGTTCATGCAGAGGCACAATGTCTGGATTAATGATGTTATAGTATGGGTTTGTCACTGTACTATTCACAAAGTGTAGGGCAGTTCTGTATTGACGCCTGCTCACACTGTAACACCACCAACACCGTAGCGCTCTCCTTGACATCTCCAACATTGTTGGCGGCCATCATTTATGCTCAGCATGAATCAACTTTCATCAGTGAACAACACTGAGGCCCACTGGCCCTCGTCCAGTGTAAATGCTCGCTGGCCCATGCAAGACGATGATGCCTAGGTCTGGTGGTGTGGTCAGGTACCCTTGCAGGTTGTCTAGCACGCAGACCACATTCCACATTAATGTAAACAGCTTCGAATGGTCTGACGTGACACTTGAGTGCCCCTCACCTCACTTCCTCATGTGTCTGGGGTTGTGTGGCATTCATCATCCAGTTCCGTTCACAATGAAGCGGTCATCAGTGTGGGATGTGGCCAAAGGACGTCCACTTCGATGCCTTTCTATGACTCTTACAGTCTCTCTGTATGTCTGCTGCAACCTGCTGATGACACTCTGTGACACTCTAAACTCAATAGCCACTTCCGTCTGAGAACATCCTGCCTGAAGCCCTGCAATGGCGAGCTACTGTTGATCAATTGTTAGGTGTCGTCTTGGTCTCATAATGTCAAAATGTGAACAGCATGATGAGGAGGACTGTTTAAATACCAATTCTAATTAAACCAGGAAATGTATTGGTCGATTCATGGATCAAACACCTCTTGTAAATTGCTGTTAAGCTCCTGGCTAGAGAACAGCAGGTTGTGCAAAAAGTACTGAAACATTGAACAGCTGGACATGTGCATTCAAAAGTTTAGAGAAGGTCGCATTACGTTCACCTGTAAAGGTTAGAATGCATTTAGGTTCATCCTGAGATTTCACCTGAAAGCCAAATATCCCTTTTTGTGAGTAGTGTATATCAAATTGTAAATTGACAGTTTATGAAATACATCTACCCGTGTACCTTCCAACCAGTTTAGTTATTTAGTTTACGTCTTACAGACAAACTGACAGCATCTGATCTCCAGGTCAGGAATATAGGTCTCAGAAAAGGTCTTCCCTAAAACAACAATGTGATCTCAGCTCCAGGTTCCACTGTACTGGTACCTTAAATGAACAGATGTTCTGCAGGTTTTTTTCTGAAACACTTAAACCACTTCCATTTACACCATAAGCTTCTGGTGAGCTCTTTCTTCCTCACATTGTCTTGTCTGTTTTCTCTCACCCATCTAGCCAGATGACCCAACCCAAGAGAAAACAAGTACACTGAGGTATACGTATTATACTTCCTTAAACTTATACTCGAAACTTTTACTCTGAAAGTGTACTATTTTCATATACTAACTATGTACTAAGTATGCTACATACAATCAAAAGTGCTATTAAACATATGATTAGATAGAACTTAGTATACTTTCCTGTACTAATTCAAGACACCTCTTAGATTAATTAAGAGATACTTAAGTACATATTAAAGTACATTTCTAGTACATTAAAGTATACTTATATACATACTCAGTATACTTCTATTAAGTACTTGTAATTATTACATTTTTAATATATACATGTTGTACTTATATTTAACACACAAAACACCAATGTGCTTAAAATGTGCTTAAGATAATTAAGTTAATTGTATTATAAATAAGTATAAATAAGTTAATTTTTTACCTGGGAAGTAAAGGGGAGTCAGGTAAAGTCCTGAACTGTACTCTGGTAACCTTGTAAAAAGGAATTCTACTGATTTTATTCAATTGTTATAAGCTATGAGAAGACTCATTCTGACTAAGAGGGTGGGGCATTACAGAGAAACTCTAAAGGTCTGCAATGACAATACTGTCAATGACGTTCCATCCAAATTTACCAGTGAATCTCGAATAGCAGTGATGTGTCTTAAGTTTGCTGGTGATGACAATATCTTTGTTGTGCTGTTTTGGCTTCCCGGACATTAAATCTAAATATCACGGCATTCAGAACTTTCTGATTCTTACGGTGACGGACAGTGCAGTCATGACATTGACTGGGCATACCACAATATGTGCTCCAGCAAGAAGAGGATAATTTTTTACTCCTGGTTATATCGAAAGAGGCTGAAGAAGCTTTCTTCTGGGATCTGGGAATGGATAGACTTTATTTCCTGCCAGACTATCATTTTACAGAGCTGAATTTGACTGAGCTAACTTTGATTTAGAGTCGGTACTCTGTTGTAGCTTTAGAGGAGAAGAGAAGAGGCCGTGGCCTTTAGGGAACCAGAAGAGGATTTAAAATAGAATGAGGATGTAAAAGCTGAGGTTTCAGGAGTCAAATCCTAATTATTCCGAAGTCCTGTTTCACCAGCATTTGGCCTAGAGTACTGAAAAAACATGATGCATTGACAGAATAAACCTTAAATATGTTTACTCTGAAAAACCACGATTCCCGAATGACTCTTTACTGGGAAGTATGGAAAACCTTTTATTTGTATAGAAGCTTCCCATCATGTAGAGTTTTTTCTGTGTTAAGGCTCTCGAAGAATCCAAATGTGGTTCTTTTACAGCATCTTGCCTCAGAACTTGTATGGCACCTTTATTTTTAAGTGTGTTCATCATTTTTCTATGTTGATAAAAATACATATAACATTGTAACATTCTTATCAAAAGAGCCAAAGACTAAACTATGTTGATACAGTATTTGATTTATGTGAGAAACATCTTGTCTTAATTTCTATGTAGCTCACATAGTTGTTGTAAATAATGTCATTTGGAGTGATTTACTGAAATTGAAATTGTTCGCAACACATTGGTTTGAATTTCTTTACAGTGGTGGCGAGAGGAACCAGGCATTGCAATATCCACATCACAATGGGTTCATTTTATTTGCTATTTCAAACGAACATAGCCTGCGTGTGTCTTCTGAGTAATGATGATCATCACTGTAAGAAAGTGGACAATCTGAGAAAAAAAAAACTGAAGAATTTTTTTGGAGACTATTTTGTCTTACACTGGCCTGTATGTACAGCTCCACCATCAAAGGATACGAAATACCATCAAAACATGTCTGCAAACGATCATCGCACAGCGGCTCAGGCATGAGGCAACATTTCATGTGACAGCTTTCTGTGAGGGAGATTTTAGAGCCATTTAACTCTTCAGATGCCTGGTTCCCAACACCCACAATGTAAACAATTCCAACTGTAACTTTCTTTAGAAAGGAGCATTTCACGTCAAACCACTCTGAAAGACTTTGTATTCGCCCTAATAACTGAGTTATTAAAAAAAAACTGCAGGAATTATAGTTTAATCCAATAACACCAGTGGAAGATATTGACATTAGGCTTTCAAAGCTTACACCAATAAGGCACTTGCAGCTGTTACTTACTGACTGACCTGCATGTGCACTAGCTTTGCTGAAAGCTTCGCTGAAACATGTGAGCAGCTAGACATTTACTATCGTGACACCTTAGGCAGTTCACCTCTGAGCTATCACAAAAGTCCCCTCCCTGACATCTTTTGTGGTTTGTGGTCATGCAGCATAGCTGTCTGTACGCAAGAAAAAGCTACAACATGCTGACACGAGTCCCCTTAGGTTTCAGTTTGAGACAAAAGTACAGATGCCACATAACCCTAAAGCCTCCTGCTTCTGCTTACTATGGCAGATAGAGGCTTACGACTGACTGTCACAGATGCTTGAGGCGCTTCAGATAGGAATCTGTCTGATTGCCGACGGCGATGGAGACTGCAGGACTTTTGCTGCTTCTCTTTGCTGCGTTCGGTGCTCAAGGTACGTCCGCCCCTCTTTACCAATCTATAGTAGTTAGTGCTGATCTGTATCAACACCACAAAAGGCAGATGTTACTGATATGTCGTCTACCGTACGGAAACAGACAAGATTTTATCTGTGATGCTACCTCACATAGTTAGTGAAAATATACAAAAACACGTGGTGATGTATCGTGGTCTCGAACATGTGAATGGAATTTTAGCAAAACACACACACACATATATATATATAGAAGAGCAGTCTGTGTAACACAGTAGCCAACAGATTAAGTATAACAGAATGTACATGATTCAGATGTGGGAACTGGTCACACATGAATAACATGCCAGTTCTCGACAAAAGAAATAAACTGAAAGAAAGGAACGGTGTTGTTGTTGGTGATTGACTCTTGTGCAACTCATCAACAAATTTGAATCATGCCAGTTCCTAGCATATCGTCGCTCCAATATGGCATCTTTACCAGAGAGGGCAAAGACCTCATTTCATTGTAATGTATGTCAATGGAACCAGACTTTTTTACTGTTTTCTGTTGGTACATTCATCTTGAAATTTTCACATCGTGTAAACAGCAGCTGCTGTGTTTAAATTTAGCATAAAAGTAAAATTCAATCAAACGTTGATACCTGTTTTTCATTGGACAGTAACAATATCTATATTTTTTATAGAATACCAAATGGCCTATATAGTGGTAAATGGAGCACTGAACTGAGCTCTTTTCATTTTTGGAGAATGAACATCCAGCTAGAAAAGTTTTGTTCTAAAGAAGTTCTGAGAATATGGACTGCAATGTTCCATTAATGTTTTCAGCTCAAAGTTTTCTTTTGCTTCCCAGAACATTCTTTTTAAATGTGGGAGAGCATTCTCTCAAACCATCGTGTCATCTCAGCTCTTAGTAACAGCCATACAACATTTTCCAAATGTTGCTCTGAGAATGTTTGTCTTGTGTTATCATGTAAAATAATCTGTGTCCCTGACAACTCCTCAGAACATCCTCTGAACGTTGCAGGTATAACGATAGGCCATGGTTAACATTTAACTTTTTAACTGGTGAAATTATAAACATCTCTAAAACACTGTTTAACATCAGACAGAAACATTTTCTTTAAGACTGTATTAGAACTTATAGGTAACATGTAGCCAAAGTTCTGGGAATGTCCCAGGCTAGCAGACCTGATCTGGCAGAACATCTACACAGCAAGATAAAAAATATTATGGAATTAACCTGACCTCTATAACTGCCCACAGTTTCAGACTTGCATTCCTCATCAGAATAACTCGGTAGCTTTTCCTGTTGTTTCAACTGTTTTCCTCATAACTGCCTCCTCACAAGCCTCCCAGTTAAATCACATAGCCTGAGCTGTAAGCCAGGATAACAGTAGACGCATCCTTCCGTAGCACTCTGTGGTTGAGATAAATGTCCCACTCTTTAAGCTCATACAGGTGTGATATGTCCGTTCCCGAGTCCACAGTGCTATAAGGAAAGTACTCTAAATGAAGAGGATTTCTATTGTGAATGGAAGGACCAAGACCGTTCTCAGAGTGCTTCCTACACCCTTTTCATACAGTAAGTACCCGTTCATCATTTCAAATTTTGCCTATTCCTATGACTATACTAACACCAGCGCACTGGGGCCCCAATTTAGGGGGGTGATGGTGACTAAGATCTTTATTGTCCCCTCATTTAGATAGTGACATAATTGTACATACATGACTCATGGAGAGATCCAATTTCCTATCAACATCCATCACCAGTTAGCATTCATCAACTCTATGCAGACAGTCTGACGTCTTTCTCTTGTTTGACTATAATGCATTTCATCCATGGTAACAAACAGACCGGGGTATATTCACTATGTCATGAAAAAAAATGAAAAAGTTAAAAAATAACACCTTTTCAATAATATATTGTCACTGTCGCTTCATTTGAACCGTTTGAGCCACCAATCACGCAGCTGCTGTTTATACATTGTTTGAAAATGAAATGATGACTGGACCAACAGAAATGACCTAAAACTGCCTGGTAAAAAAATCTGGTTCCATTGACTTACATTAAGACTAAAATGGCTTTTTGCCCTCTCCTGTAAAACATGCTAGTTTGATACCTGCTTTTCTTTAGACAGTGATTCTTCATTCTACTTAATGAGCTGATGATTAGGTGATGACCTGAAACAAATCCTATCCTAACCAGCGATATAATATAAACCACTGCTGCTGTCATCACTAATCTTTCTTTATAGAACCAGCTGGATCGCAAAGCAGTGCTAGTGCTACCCAAACTTTAAGTGTAGTCAAAATACAACTATAGACCATGCCAAAAGAGCTGAAGAGAAAAGTTCTTAGTGAGGAAAAGAAGGGTTCAGGTCAGGGTCCATCCTAAACATTTCAGTTCACAAGAGCAAGGTCAAGCAGCAAACACATACAAATACATAACAAAGCTACGGACTGAGAGAGAGAGAGAGAGAGAGAGAGAGAGAGAGAGAGAGAGAGAGAGAGAGAGGGAGAGGGAGAGAGAGAGAGAGAGAGAGAGAGAGAGAGAGAGAGAGAGAGAGAGAGAGAGAGAGAGAAGAGAAAGAGAGAAAGAAGAGAGAGAGAGAGAGAGAGAGAGAGAGAGAGAGAGGGAGAGAGAGAGAGAGAGAGAGAGAGAGAGAGAGAGAGAGAGAGAGAGAGAGAAAGAAAGAGAGAGAGAGAGAAAGAGAGAGAGAGAGAGAGAGTTAAATGTGATTCCAGCAGGTGTTCTAATGTAAACTCCAGGGTTACTGTTAAATGCTAATGTGTGAATTAGCATGCCTAGCAAGAAACCAACAAATGACATGATCCTTTTTATTATTAGTTAAAAGTAATTTTCTTATTGTACAGCATTCATTTTTAATTTGCAATGGGTCCAATTAGATCCTAGTTACACCACTGTCTGGCCTGGGTACTTAGCATCTACAGTGCTTGCAAACCGTGAAGTGGATTGTGCTGTTGAAGACTTTGTGAATTGATGTGAATTAGTGGGAATGTGCTGTACAGTGCTAAACTTTTTGAATTCATTCTCTCCTTCATTCTATCCAGGAGTTCACCATCCGACAGTTCTGTATGCCCTGCTTCGTTTGAAACGGGCAACCGACAGTACAAACAGGTGCCTCTAGAAAGTGTGCTTACTTCTGCTCAGTCAGACATATGGGTACAGAAGAAAACGGAGAACATGACTTGCATCTCGCCCAATGCCTCGGTGATCCTTAAGAATCTAGGTAGGACTCTATTGTCTTCACTCTAAAGGACATATTCAATCCAATCAGTATATTGTTTTAAAAGATATTGATTATAATAATATGCCATTTATTTCTAATAGTTTAAAAATGCTCTATAAAATCTGATAAAAGCAGATCATAGCTCAGTCACCTGAATGTGCTGCATCATACTTTAGCATGTTGTGGGTCTATAATGCTTATTTCATATTTGTTATGCTCGAGTTCATAATTTTATTTTTGGGTCTGATAAATTCCTGGATTTGGGGTTTACTAGAATTCGGAATTCACATGCTTCAGTGTTCCAATCACACTTTATATTTCTAATACTGTTCATCTGTATTAATATTCACACATGTATTCTGTCTGAAATGCACTGTTAGAGCTCCTGTGTCATTAATCCCCACCTCTCTATGAGTCCAGTATGCTGTTTGGTCAGTCCACACACACTATTATAAATCATCAACTGTTGGAGCACCTAGTAGATGTTGTGTGTTGTGTGAGGGTGGGCCCAGGTTGCCTGGAGGCGGGCAACAAGGACTGTGTCACTTTGTACCAGAGAAAAAGGCTGGAGTTCCAACAAGCTGTTTCAGGCAGCTGGAACAGTGGTTGTTTTGGAGAGGAGTTTCTTCCTCTACTGTACTTTTGGTATTTATTACTTTACACATCATGTATATGCACAAAAGGCTACAAGAAATGAAGGAGAACGACTCAGTAAAGCACAATAGCTGTCTGTTTTGTTTTTGTCAAACATCCAGGACTGCCAGATCGATACTTTTACCATTTCATTGCTTTATGATGATGCAAACTGAATGTCTGTAAAGGCAGTTATGTTAACAAGTACTCTGTAACCTCTGGTCCATGTGGACCCTGGGCATTTGCCTACTTGCCTATAGATAGATAGACAGATAGACAGACAGACAGACAGACAGACAGAAGAAAATTCACAATACATTACAGTAACATAAAACAAAAAGGGCTGTACAGAATGAACCTAAATAGGTAGGTACCGGCTCAGCAAAAATGATTAAGTATTAAACTACAAACTATAACTAGTACAGTACACTATAGATAAATATTTCTCACCTAGAACAGTGTGAAAAACGGCAGTGCAATAATAATAAAAGGAAAGGGGGGCCAGATATCAGCAGATAATAAAAAAACTGAAAAAGATAATAATCCTCTGCATATATTGATATTTAATTAAAGTAGAGTGTATGATGTCTGTATGGTATGGTCTGTGGTATACGGTAGATCTGCTCTGCCTTTCACTTTTCTGCAAAGTGATGCAGGTCATGACAGATACGGTTACATCGGCCGCCTTTGCTGAAAAGCAACCGCTGTCAGAAGACGTGACAGTGGCCTTGCATCTGCTGACTGAACACTTGAAGCCTGCAGTCTGGTGGCTTTTTCTTTACCTGCATGCTTTTCATGTTGTCTACAGTGAAATACAGCGCCCCCCATTTTCAGAAAACTGAGAGGTCCGCTGGAAATCTCACGCTTGGATGGGCCAGAGCGAAGGATGAGAAAGGCGCTCTTTACGAGATCAGATGGAAGGCGATTGATGCTTCATGGCAGACTGTAAGTGCTTGTCTTCATGTCTCATGCCATCAGATCATTCATTGAGCTTCTAAAGCACATACTGATTTATTCATTTGATGTATTATCAAATCGCAGGACAGCTTCGTGACCGAGGACAGTAAGAAAGGTTTGTCCCTTTTATTATTTTGATCAGATTGTAAATATCTACTAGCCGTTTGTTTTCAAAGGTATCAGGATAATGAGTTAAAACTACATTGCTATTCAAATGGAAAAGCCTTCATTTAAAATTTTAATTTGCTATTCAGTTCAATGTTCATGGTTGACCTAAGATAATTATGATAATAAGTGTTCGGTGGGTCATCCTTAAGCATGAAATGACCTTGTCAGCTCTTGAGGAGCACCTTTGAAGTGGGTAGAAAGAAGCCATTGGGGCTTATGAAAGAGGCACAAAGTGTATGATCAGGGCTAAGTGTTTCCCAATATGTTTTATTCAGAGAATTAACATGAAATATGCATTAAAAGTGTGTTATTTGTAGAATGTTCGTATTGTTTTTTCAATTCCAACAATCTGGAACACACTGTAAAATAAAGCACACACTGAACTTTAAGGTAGTCTGTACAGCGCAGCTGCTACTAACCTGCTTGTTAGGTGGTAAAGTTGCTTTACATTTTCTCAGAAGTCTTGAGAATCAGCATCAGAAATAGCAAGGCCAGGATACTATAAGGCACAGATTGCACATATGGTAATTACACTAAAGATGAATTACCGATTGTAGAAAGTATATCTGGGGGGCTTACAGAGAATTTTGTGGAACCTAAAATTTTCTTTCTTCAGATGCTAAAGTCACATCAGACTCCAAGACCCTGCACCTGGAAAACCATTTAGTGTACCATGTCCAAGTAAGGCGCAAGGCCACTGGGTACTCTCTGTGGAGTGAGTGGAGCCGTCTGGTGGAGTTTCCTGTTGGTGAGTGCGGAGTTGACTACTTTACCTCTTTCAACCAGGATCAGCTTTGTAACCATGAAGAGAACAAAGTATATGACTGCATTGCGGCAATATGACATTAGGGCTGCAGTATGTGGACACAAAATACAACGTTAACATTTTTTAATGTTATATATTTTTTTAATTTAACAATAAATGAAACATGATTTAAACAAGGTTCTCTGACCAAATGTGCTGCAAGCGTGTACACAGCAAGAGCTGTCAACATTCCCTGTACAGTTTATTCCATATTTAATTCCTTAAAAAGTCTTTCATCGTAACAATAGAAAGAATAAGCATGAAGAAATAAACATGTGAGCTTGTACTACTGCAATCTGGTGTTGGATTTTGCAAGGGGTTTTTGGACTGCGTCTAAAGTGTCTTTACATATAAACATTAAACACACCCCTTCAGCAGGATACTGATGAAGATATGTTGACAATGGCGGATAATTGCAAATTTAATTACTTTCTTGCATGCAATAACATGTTTTCACCATAGAGGTCTCCAAATCCCCTGACCTTACATAGTGCAGCTTGAAGAATAAAATAGTTTCTGAGCTTTGCATTCATTGATGATTGAGCCTACTGACCACACAGGAGAGTAAGATTCAGGTCCACTGTCAGGGTCAAATCTAGGCATCTGGTGGCATCTTGTGAACAGAAGAGGGCAGAGGGATTACACAACTGATAAAACTGAGACACGCTAAAAAAGGTGCCTGTGTAGTTTATAGCTCAGTTTCATGACATTTTATAAGATTACAATTTTGCACATGAATTTGCACATGAAGTTTTATATAATAAACAATCAAAATGTAAATTTGCGTGGCACATAATCACATCTCTGTGGAATCAAGACATTTTGGTTCAAAGCTTACATCAGTTTAAATATTGATTACATTTTTTTAAGTATCTAACCTGAACATGTGACTTATAATTGAATGTGTCACTGTGTGATTTATAGAAATTCAAGTCCCTGTTGTCCGCTGGACAGAAGAAAAGAGTGAACAAAAGGGGACAATGAGGACAGTTTTGCTCAGTTGGGATGTAAGTTTCTGATCAAATGCTGAAAACGAGTGTATAGTGTCCATCATTTCCATGCAAATAACACAGTATTTTATCAATGCAAAAGTGACTCTCAGTTTCTGTACTTTGAGCTGTGAATCATTTTGAAGATGTACTAGGTTTTATTCACATGGAAACGATGCTCACATTTGAATCAGGAAAAGTTAAAATAGGAACGTGCCTGAACTGTATACCTCCGTTACGTATTACACTCATCATCAAAGAACAGTTGCACCCAACTGAAATATATATAACAAGTGATGATAAATTTAGACTGATATGGGAAATATTTATTCAGCTACACATACAGAAGTAGTGTCTCTCAGTGTGGTGTCGGGCCGCCATGTTTGCTAACACCAGCTTCCTAATGGTATCCTGTGATAATCCATCCCATGTAGCTTGAAGATTCTCACAGAGTTCCTCCAAATGGGGGTGTAGGTAGGGGTAGGGGTGGAGGTGAAATTACACCAGGCCTTCTGGTTGTTGATGCGTGACAACAAACTGTTCAGCTTGGCACTGACTACGGTGCATCCTGTTGTAATGGTCTGCATGCATCGTGTGTCGTGCAGTCTCTGACAATGGTACTGGCACTGACAGGATGACTCATGGAGGGCATCACTGCTCACAGAATGTCCCCAACCGTGGCTATGGAGTCAGTCAGGTAGAGCGATAAGGCCTATCCTTGCCTACATGTGCAGTCACATGTGCAGTCAAGCGTGAAACTTGAATCACTCACAGTGCCTCGTGATGTCTTACCTACCCACCACTTTACGTTCCTGTTGGCTGATCCCTGGGGGCAACTATTTGTGCAGCTGTTCCTTGATGATGCGTGTATATAGGAGTCGGAGTATATTCTGTATCGGAATAACAAATGATGATACATTTAGACAGATATGGGCGATATTTATTCAGCTACACATACAGAAGGAGTGTCTCTCAGTGTATATATGCATGTACTTATTTTTCTTTTCAGGCACCTCCTCCTGAAGCCTCCTATGGAGGTGTCACATACCACCTGTCTCTGAAGCTACCGTGTGAAATTAAAAACAAGAGCACTACTAATACGTCTTACAGAATGAAGGTAACTGTTTCTGAAGCCAGGGTGTCTATCATTGCAAAGAACAATGTGTCGGAGTCAGCTTCTCGAGAGATTATCATACCCCATGTCCAGCATCTTAAAAGTAAGTGTTATTCTGGTACACATGTGACAGTATTGGAAGGTAAATACGAGGTCTCATCTGTCAGATGTACTTCTGTTTGTGTCTTTAGAAGCGTGCCCAAAACAGTCAAAAAGACTTCAGGAAAAAAAACGCAGGAAAAACTTCTGCTTGGAGTGGTATAAGCTTCCAGATGGTGAAACCCGGCCGATACAAGTAAACACTTCACGCAATGCAACAGCTGAGTCCATCAAGAAAGGTAGGAAACGTGAAACTTGAACCATATACCAAATAAAGAAGCATGCGATATACACAGCGTAGCAGGACCACCCCTCAAAGGGGATATTTCTGAAAGTGTTAGTTATATGATAATCAATGATGAGTTGTCAGGAGACCAAACAGTACGTAGAACGCATTCCTGACAACTATGTACAGCTCTGGATTTATTTAAGAGACCACTTCAAAATGATCAGTGTCTCTAGTTGCACAGTATCTGAGTTTGTGTTGGACCAAAATGAGCAGTTCTGTGTTATTCTCTACACTACTGGAAACATGTCTCCCAAACTCCAGATCAGATATTGTATTAGATCTGTTTATTTAGAAAATCACTAATGACCTCCAGAAGGGTTTTTAGACCCATGCTCGCTGTGCACTTCACCCCAGCCTCCGCTCGCCAGTCTCTCTGTAGGTCACCTAAGGTCATCTTATGGTGGTTAAGGGACATTGGAATGAGGTGGCGCTCATCACGGTCAGTAGAGAGTGGTTTACACTCTCTGCCACCCTGTAGCTGTGTTGTCCTGTGTGTTTGCTGCTTGACCTTGTACTTTGAACCAGACGCTTACTGTATCTGCCAGTAAAGCTAGAACCCAACCCTCTGTTCCTCACTAAGAACCAGGTGTACATGTTGAGATGCTGATTTAGGAAGAAACTAGAGGGGTCTCTTATTTATTTCCAGAGCTGTATATGTCTGGGAACAATTATTAATATTTGAACTCCAAAACAGGTGCACCCTTCATTTCGGTGTTCCTGTATAAGCTACACCTTCCGAATTCGTGGACGCACATTCCCAAGGTGAAAGACTCTGGGCCAGCAAACTTGCTTTATAAGGCTTTTTTGCCAGTAAAACCCATCATCCACTGTAACACCATGACAAATACCATGATGTAACATCAGCACGCACGACGACACAGCAAATGCTGCTACTAATGTTAGCTAGGTTGAGGATTAGCAAACCAACCTTGCTCCAATTGCTGCTGCAATGCTAAACAACTGCTATCGCGAGGATTAGCAAACAGGACAAAACAATACTGACCTATTGGCTCTGTGAAACTGCAAAAGGTCAGCTTCTTTCTCACCAGCTTTTTGTTGGTTATCATTCCACCTTAAACGGTGCCGCATATACATGCTGCTGCCTCACTTTACCTGTTCAGCCTTTTGAATGAACTTTTCTAATTTCACCTTAAATGGTACAGTACATTCAAGCATCTCGGGACCAGAACTGAACTGCGGCACCACAATGTAGCAGGATAATTCAAACAAGTAGCTGGCCAAAAGGAAGTCAGCTTCATTCTCGTCAACTCTAGGGGGTCTCTCCACCTTGAACACCCCACCCCCAGCTTTTCACCCTTCCCGGAAACCTCTTTCTTAGTCTTTGTTCCTCAAATCCTCTCTTCTTTTTACTTTTTTCTTGGTCATACGATTGTCAGACGACAGTCTCAGAAAACATCAGACACATTGTAACATCACTAATAGATTATTTATTTATCAATAATAATTTTTTAGCAAGATAAATAAAGATTCTATACAAAGAGAAAGACTGCAGCTCCCTGCAATGTCTACTGCACAAGGAATTCAAACATGTTACGGGTGATTCCAAACCACAGGCAGTGAAATGTTTTCCTGGAAGGGAATTTCAGTGACCGACAGTTTACCACTTTACAGGAAGCTCAGGTGTGTCAGAAATAGAATGGTACTGCTTACTCTATTCCCTGTGGAATGCATTGCGGCTTGGGTTTCACACAGTTCTACACAGAACCTTTTGGAAAAGGTTCTACATAGCAGCAAAAAGGGTTCTGCTACTGCTGCAGGCCTGAGAATGTGACAATACGTTATAATATTTATTGTATTTTTAGTTATTGTGCTTCTAATCTGTGAAACTCAATCCCATCTTCTAATAGACAGTCAAGCTCAGAGCTCACTGTAAAGCAACACTGGGAAACGTATTTTTAATTTGATGTGAATTTTTAACATAAATTTTTTTATGCTTATAGTTTCTTCTCTTGCTGCATTATCGCCCTCATGTAAAGCACATTGAGCCAACACTAGCAGCTATTTTATAAATAAAGATGAGAATGATGATGATTTTAATTAGTATAATTGTTGTTATAATAATAATAAAGAAATAAAACAATATAATAATAAAAATAATAAATAAAAATATATAATAATAATAATAATAATAATAATAATAATAATTCCTTAGGCTGCCCGCTGCCATATAGAAGCCTTTTAAAAAATAGTCTGAGATCATCTGAATAACTGTTTCACCATGCAAAGAATTTTTAAGAATCATATTACTGTATATTAAGCCACTGCCTTTACTAAAGAACTCCTGAAGAAGCAACTTTTTAAAGACTGTAGCTTAAAGCTTTCATTTCTGAGAGAGAGAGAGAGAGGAGAAAGCTCCACTCTAGCTTCAGATCTGAAACCACACATATCACAGGTGAAAGGTAAAAGGGCACGTACCTGTTACTGAGAAAAGGAAATGGGAAAACTAGGAAACAAAACAAAGAAGTTGCTGGTGTTCTGTTCACAATAGACTGACCACTGCTGGTCTGTTTGGAATTATTTGGATGGTCAGGAGAAGAAACTGCAACTAATTCCTAAAACGAAACTGCGAATGAATGATAAAATAATTCTGTGAAAAGCTAAAAGCACATCCACCAAAAAAGCAAAGCGTGGACACGGAATCCTGGAACTGGGGTATAATACTGTAGGTGTAAATATGTTTCCAGCAATAAACGGGACTTATTGGATGTTTTGACTGGAAATGAAATAAATGAAAGGTGGGCTTCTTTATGTTTTAGGGGCATCTGGTGCACAGTACTGTGTATGTCTGTATATCAGGGAACCAACCTTAAAAGACAAAAATATGTTTTAACCATTTAAGTGCCATGTAAGCCCTTTCTTATCTGACTGTGACAATATGGAGACATGTCAGCTTTGCCTTTACTTGTGACTGTAACCTCTGACTTCCTCTGATTTCAGATATGCAGAAATTTGTCCGTTATTACTACTATATTCACATCAAGAAAAACCGGCACTGGCACACCCAAAGCATGTGTCCCATCTATTCTACAGAAGGAGGCAAGTTTAGACTGAGCAGAGCCATGATGAATGTACCTGCTGATGCAGAGAAAAGAAAAAGAAAGTTTTAAAAGAAAGATTCTAAAGCAAAGCAACAGAAACTATAGAAACTTTGAATTCAGTTCTTTCTATTGTTATTTTTATATTTATTAGATCATTCCTTTTTTTCTTTGTTTTGTTTTCCGACAGCACCTGTAGCAGAGCCACAGAACGTCACAGTTGTAAATGTGATCCATGATTCGGCTTTGCTGTTGTGGAGACCGATTCCAGTTCAGGACCAGCGTGGGTTCCTTCTGAGTTATATGATCTGGATCTTGAGAGAAGGTGGAAAAACAGGTGAGGAATTTCGCCACAGTGGATATGAATATATGTCATTGGGTGTATTTGCATGTTTTCTCTAAACCCCCGTCTAAAATGGCCGCAGTTTCATACAGGGAAACTGTCATACAATATTAGTAGCTTAAAACCTACATGAAACTAAATTGCATTTGTGTTGTATGATGTAATTCTTGTGCAACTCATTTGAAACTCAGCTGCAACAGTTGCAGCCACCTCAGTTTACTCCACTTCACTTTACTTGAGTGGAGGTCTAAAGAGAGGAACTTCTTTTACTGAATATTTTACCCTGAGTATCTCTATGGGGTTTGTATACTTCATCCATCATTGCCATGAAGTTAATTCTTATTGCTCCATCTAACTATCAAGATGTACTGAAATGATGTTGCTCAAAACATGCAGCTAGTTTTACTGTGAAGAGCCACCCACAGCGATGCAATTCATGTCAAGTCTACTTGCTCCAGGTTCTGTAACTCATCACTCGATCACATGAGGCCCGATTGCTTTTCCTACGACAACAGTAATAATAATTCGTGCAATGATGCTTATTATGATGAGATTCTCGTTAGCATTTTGAGGAAAAACTCTCACTTTAATGTCCCTTTTTCTCATGTTTTCTCAGATCACTTTGAGGTGCAAGAAAATGCAACTAGTTTCCATCTCAGAAATCTCACTAAAGGATCCTCATACACTGTATATCTTGCTGGGCGGACGCAAGCTGGAGTGGGGCCTAATTCCACAGTAAACTTCCTGATGACCCCGTCATTCGTTGAGCACAACAGTGGAAAATGTATTTCTATCACTACAGATATTCTTCTATTAGTATGATCTATGGGTATGTTACGGCAGGCGAGACGTGCAAAACAAATGAACAATTTAGAAAACAAAATTACAAAAACAAATTTGAAAATGGAAAAAAATGACAAAGAAAACAAAAACAGTTTTACAAGTGCAAAAAATATTACATTTCAGAAAATAAAAATACAGACGTGAAACACTTTTACCAGTACCGAAACACTTTTACAAACTGCAAATTCTCACAGAAAGGGTAGGTCTAACACACAGGTAGTGCTTGTTGCTGGGATACTTTTGTTTTTCCAAGACCTTTTCTTCCGTCTGCTCTTTTAAAAACTCTAAAGACCTTCCACAGGAAAAACAAATGTGTGCCAGCTGGCTAAATGCGTGCCACAAAATGGACAAATCATGCTGTAGCATTGCCACCATCCCAAACTCCGTTCAGGCTACCTCCGCAAAACTGTTTAATTGTCCGCAACAAGCACTTCCTGTGTGTTAGACCTACCTGTCTTCCTGTCGGAATGCTCAGTGTGTACTAGTGTTTTGGTACTGGTGAAAGTGTTTCACGTCTTGTAAACTGGTTTTTGCTTTTGCAGTTTTGTTTTCTGGAATGTATTTTTTTTTTATTTTGTTTTCTGAAATGTTCATTTGTTTTGCACTTCTCAGCCACCGTAGTGTGTTCATCTTTCCAGTATATGCGGCTCCTTACAAAGTTTGTTTCTTTCATCAGTGTTAGCGAAGGTCCTCCTAAGTGTCGGTGGAGTTGTGCTTCTGCTCTCAGTCGTCTTCTCCATTGCTTTCAGAAGGTGAGGAGGTAAACAGCTGGTAAGGTGTTCTTCCAGCGTCTGTAGCATTAAAAACTTTAACTTATCACGGACAGTAATCTCTGTGCAACACAAGGCAGGCAAGACTGTTTGTGATGCAGCTGCTGTCTGACTTCTATTTTAGGTGTATTTTGAGTCAGCTGGGTCTGTGTTTTACTGATTACTGGGAAATGTGTTAACGTTACAGTCTGTGGTTGCTCACTGTATGATACATATGTAGAGATTAAAATAAATATCCTGCTAACTGCATTATTACAGTGTTGGCTTATATCCAACATGATAAGAACAGGCCTGCATATTTATTTCAGTATGTTGTTCTCAGATACCAACCTCAGGAGCATACTGTAAACACTGTAGTCTTTGGTGTCATGTATTTATGTGTGTAATTGCAGGTTCAAGAAGAAGATCTTACCAATGATCCCGAGCCCTGTGATTCCTGCTACAGCTTCCTATCATCTACCTCAGGTTGGAACCACTACTTAATTTGGAAGACCATTGACTCCTTCTCGTTTAAGTACACATGTACATACACAGTAGAGTCACATTATTAGGATCACTAGCCAATATCCGCCGTGTGCAGAAAAGGCAGCAGCTAGATGGGTTGCGAGTGACTTAATAAGGTCCTGGTAGGTTGTCACAGGTATCTGCAGCTATGCAGACTGCAGTGCACCCCACAGCTGCTGGAGGATGCATGGGGGAGGGTCTATAGAGCAAACACGATGATCGAGGTGGTCCCACAGATGCTCAGTTGGGTTCAAGTCTGTGGAATTTGGGGGCCAGGGTAGTACTTGGAAGACTTGGTCTTGCTTTTCCAACCAGTGCCGGACATTTCGTGTCGTCCCTTTTACCCATGGCAGCAATGAGAGATATGCACACACCTTATATACCTACCAAGCCACCTCAGGACTTCCTTCATGACTTCCTTCATGAGCTACGCCTTTCTGTCTTCAAAAGTAGAAAGTAGTCACAATAATGTGACTCAACTGTGTATTAGTGTCGTTACAGAAGTAGTTCGAGATAAATTCTAAATAGTTTACTGAATAACTCATATTAATTACTGAATAGTTTAGTAGATACAGGTTAATTCACAGGATTTACTTACAAATAAACACAGTAATTACAGAATTATCCACAGAATCAACTGAACAATTCTCAGTAGTAGTTTCTGAATTATCCTCAGTAGTAGTTACTGAATTATTTTCAGTAGTTACTGAATTACTCTCAGTAGTAGTTACTGAATTATTCTCAGTAGTAGTTACAGAATTATTATCAGTAGTTACTGAATTACTCTCAGTAGTTGTTTACTGAATTATTCTCAGTAGTAGTTACAGAATTATTTTCAGTAGTTACTGAATTATTCTCAGTAGTAGTTACTGAATTATTTTCAGTAGTTACTGAATTACTCTCAGTAGTAGTTACTGAATTATTCTCAGTAGTAGTTACTGAATTATTTTCAGTAGTTACTGAATTATTCTCAGTAGTAGTTACGGAACTACTCTCAGTAGTAGTTACTGAATTATTCTCAGTAGTAGTTACAGAATTATTTTCAGTAGTTACTGAATTATTCTCAGTAGTAGTTACTGAATTATTTTCAGTAGTTACTGAACTACTCTCAGTAGTAGTTACTGAATTATTCTCAGTAGTAGTTACATAATTATTTTCAGTAGTTACTGAATTATTCTCAGTAGTAGTTACTGAATTATTCTCAGTAGTAATTGTTAATTAATTCATAGCACTAGGAAATAGTAGTTGTGAATGATCTATTATTCTGTCTGTATTAACTGAATTATTTTTACTGTAGCAGTTACTGAATATTTTACAGTAGCTTTTGAAGAAATGATAATAGGGGCTGAATAGTTTATAGTGCTTATTGCATGATTACTAATGGTTACTAAATGATTAACAATATTAAATAATAATAATTGATAAAACAATAAATAAGAAATCTTAAGACAGATAACAGAGTAATTTGTCTGCCGTTAAATGTCTGACATGGTAGCCGTGTGTGCGTTTGATTGGGGTTTACACTTTTGACGAACAGGAAGTGTAATGTCCTGTTTATATCTTGATAGCAAACTCTGACCTACATAAGGGTTTCCCTGTGTGACAGAACAATTCATATATCATCAGCCAGCTGCGTGCTGAGTGCAGCATAAAGGTCTAGCAATCCTGAACTTCAGAAGGCTGCATGCATATACAGCCTGTGTGGTTATGTGCATGTTTGTGAGTAGGTGGGTGGGTGCTTGTGGGCACAAGTTGGTGAGTGACCGAGCTAACAGCTGATCATTCTTGTAGAATCTGAGGGCTACGACGGAAGAGGTGCATGATGTGATTCTCCTGTACCGTGAAGATCTGGATAAACAAAACAAAGCACATGTAGAACAAAGCACTTTACTGCAAGACTGCCAGCTCAGCGTCTGTGAAGAGGAGGACGAAGAGGAGGAAGGGGATGAAGAGCAGTTCATCAGTTCCTTCCCGAATCCCAACTACAAAGGGCAGATGCTGAGGCTTCCTGAACCACTGGCAGAGGAAAAAGACCCAAAGGAAAATAACAGTGAGATCAGCACACCCTCATACAGGCATGTCTCTGTTCTATGAGTACTCTGACGGGGTGGTTCTATCTGCTGCAGCGGTACCGTATGATTGGTTACCAAAGACAGTCATTTCGGTTCAATGGAACTGAAACCCTGTATATTCAAAACTGACTTATATTAGACAAAGGCTGATAAGTACTGTGGTATTCTTTTCGGCTCTTCTATATCCTAAGCCTTATTACTAGGTACTAAAAGGAAACCAATGCAGAAGGGTCTTTAGACGAATTCGTATCTGTACCTGCCGGCGGGTCTGTGGCTGTTCAGGGGCTAAAACATGGATCAGAAGGAAGATGGACCCATATCATTGCAAGAACAATATGACCTATAAGAAACCTTATCAGAGCACTGTATAATAAGGTACATGCATATTGTACATGTTGTAGCATATGCATAAGACAAGGCATAATTGTCTGCATTGTATTTCTTTCTTACCTAATGTGAAACTGGAAATAACCAAGTTCTTAGAAGCGACCTGAAAACTTCTCAGCAAACGGCTGAGGTGGCAGAGCTTACTCACTCTTAAACGCCCAGTTGTGGTCATAGTTCTTGAAGCTAAGCAGCAATGCTCAGCATCAAGAACAAAACATCTACTGCAACTGTTTAGGAGCTTTAGCTGTAGAAATGTGCAGCAGACTGGTGAAAAAAGAGTTAGCGTCTAATTCCAAACCACTGAAGGTTGGTTGTGATGCATGTTGAAAGCAGTGCAGCATGGCCGATTTTTCTACGATAAGGATCTGGCTGTGTTTACTGGCTAAGCAAAAGGTTATTGCACTGAAGTTGTGTTTGTTTCGACCATAATCTCACCTCAGATCAGATCAGATACATTGTTTCCACAACGTTAAGAATAAATGGTCGGTTAGTGACAGGGTTTTGAGCGGTTTATGAGCAAACGTGGGACAACGAAATTCCACCCTAGACTTTCACTTTTCAATACATAGATTAGACCACACTGCTGTGCGAATTTCAGAGACGCCTCTTTATTTACTTCATTTCCAGGCATAACATAGAAGATGCCGGACTTCTCAGAACAATGTACTGAGTCAGAATCCAGACTTCCACATCACTGAGGGTTTCTGGGTTTATGTGGATTGGGAGGAGCAGAAAGTTTTGGAGGTGTGAGAAGATCTCCCTGCAGATTTCTATGAATATCCGAAAGCAAATCTGCTAAATAGAAGCGCAAGAAGTAGACACACTAAATACTGGAATATGGTGTATTATATTGAGGTGTTGTGGCCTCTGAGTCATTTTCTATTAAATATGATGATGGAAAATGAATGAACTTACATTTTGGCCAGTAAAATACGATCCCAGGGAGTTGGAGGGTGATCATATCCATGTCCAACCTGTAAATTAGCGGCCAAAGTAATGAGACTTTTAAAAAATACAAAATAATAACAATGATAATATATAATAAAGAACATGAATGAATCTAGTCATATGGGGCCTGGACCAAAGCAATAGCCTTCTGAGTTGCTGCAACCTTTGCCTTACGGAATCTGTCTGTGGCTCGCTCCAGAATAAGAATATCCAAAAAATAGAAAGACACAAATATAACTAACCCATGAGAACAGTGACGTATGTGTAACAAGCCCTTAAACAGTCTGGAGTGCCCAAGTGATGTATACTGAACATCCTGGATGCTGTCACATGACATTTGTTTATTTGTGAACACATGACCTCATTTACAGAACAATGACGTGATTGGTTTCATGAGACCAAACCAGCTCATGTTAAAAGCCTGTGTGTGTATGTATAAGACCTGTTATAAACACATTTAACAGCTCTAATGCTTTGAGGCCATTTTCTGTATTACATGGAACCCATTCTGACCCCATATCTAAAACAAAATGATGAAAATGAAGTTATGAAATGGTTATTGAGACATGTTGCCAGTATTAGGACCTAGAAAATAGTCACAGAAGATGCCATGTGACCTCTTTAATCAGACCGGTTTAATAATCACTGATCTCTTATCACTGTCCTTTAAGGGGAAAGGGTTCTGGGCTCTTATGGACTAGATACCTGGCACAAATCAACCCTTCAGAATAGACTGTTTTGGGGCCTGCTAGAAAATATAGACATATGTTGCAATATAAAAATGAACAGATGAACAAACAGATGGACGGATGGAAGAACAAATGGATGGAAGAAACAACAGGTCAATGAACAATGTTGGTATATGGACAAAGGAATGAGACAAGCTACAGACAGGTGACCTTGCTAGCTAGTTAGCCTAGCCTGCTAAGGTTCTCCGACTCTGAAACTGTTTTGTGTGGCTGGAGCAAAAGACGTTAGCCATGTGATTGGCTAGGAAACACTTACAGAAGCATTACCCAAGATTACCCAAGTTTACATGAAAAGGAAGAGGGAGATGGTGAAGTACAGTAGATGCGTATCAGACTTTGGGAGAGATATACTTTGTACATGCATATTGTGGCCTACAGGAACAAGATCAGCTTAAACTCCGATATAGTCCCCTGGGCTTTAAATGTCTCAGAGGTTTGTGTAGCATGCTTGTATTATGTATGCTTCGTACTGTGTGATTTAGAACAACATGCCTGGAAGCAGGTTTAGAGCAGATAAACTGACAAATGGACTGAACAAATGGATTTATTTTATGCTCTTTTATTATATTGTATACATATAGATGTATTTTTATTCCCTGCGAATTTCTCTCCTGCTGTTTGACATGTTTGTTCTTTAATAGAACTTTTTGGTTTTATTATTATTGTAACCATCTCTGACAGTCTACACACAGTCCACAATCATACTGTACCAAGGAAGAACACCTGTTAGACCTACTGTCCTTTTTAGTTCTCATTAAAGATCATGTGACTGAAGAGATGGTCTTCTTTTCTGTGCTTCATTACACTATCAGATAAGAGGGTTCTGGGACTACTGAACTACATGATCATGCAGTTTTTGCATGCAAAGGGCTGCGATTCAGAATCTACCTGTCTTCTTTTGCTCACTGTGTGCAGCTGGAGTGCCACCTCTTTTTATTTCTAAGCAGTGTAGTCATGGAGGTGTATGTGGCTGGATGTGAAATGGTATATTGCAGAGAAACGTACGCTAGACTTTATAGTGGGGTTAATAGTAACTAGTAACAGCACAGATAAAGCCAATTCATTTACCATCACCACCACTAAAAGCACCAGTGAACCCATATGTTTCTCTTCTGACTTTAATATATATTATAATATATTTAATGTATTGAGCTGATGGTAAAGTGGTGGTAAAATAGAGTCGATTCTCATCCTTCGGCTAAGAAAAGCCAAAACCTTATCTAAGAAACAATGTTTCAGACATCAGACAAAGTGTTGTGTCCTCCTTATACTGAGGGTGTAATTTGACAGGCAGCGAACTCATCTCCCATTGACCACACCGAGGAAGTACAGTTTACTTGTTTAATGTAGATGGGAAAAGGTAATGGGTTACTCCAATACAAAACAAATCAAGATTCTAGTATATGCCTACATCTGTTCAGCATACAAAATGCTGATTTACATGGCATGATAACATCATAAGGAATAATTTAGTGTACCAACGATGCTTGTACAGGCTTAAACAGATAGCCGATGGAACAGAATACGAAGATTGTAAAGAAACATGCTGGATCTTTTGAAACAGGCCCCTACTGATGATGTCATCAGTAGAAGACAGGCAATAAATCTTTTTTACAATTCCACAAACAGACAGCAGGGGGAGGAGGTATACTGCTATAAATTAAATTTAAAAAATTAAATATTAATTTCCAACACACAAAGCATTTCTGATCATTCCTAGTATGAGCATTCTGCGAAGAAGTTTTTTAGAGCTCTTAAAAAGCACTTTGGACATCTGTTTGTGCTGTTGCATCAGTGTAAGACAGAGGCCAAGCCATGATTGTGATGCGATGAGAAGAAGAATTCACATACACTGAACAGAGGGAGGTGGCCATTAGTCAATAGCTTCACAATGGAGATAATAGTGAACCTCAAGAACAGTTAACGGCATAAGTGATGAGCCTTCTGCTGCCAGTGTTGCACTCGACCTCCAGCTTGTGGTCACCTCTAATCCTGTTGGCCGGCATCTGCTTCCCTGCCAGTCCAGGCTTGTTGGCTACTTGTAACAAAATACAGTCTACTTTCCAGGAACAAGCTCACAAGTTTCCAGAGGCAGCATCACTAGTGGCAGGTTGCTTCAACACGTTATCACAATTGATCATTGATACTGTTGGTGATGGGTTTTTCTATGCCACTGAGCTGGCTTCCTTGGCGTTCTACAGACGATGTTGTATGACAACTCTGACTTTTTCTATGTTAGTATAGTTTATGGTTCATCCAGCTGAATTTAGGTTCTACCATTAACAATTTTGGTGGCCCGTGTCACCACAATGTGTAGCTACATTTCTGGGGAGGTGCGCATACCTATGCCATACAAGGTGTAAATGCGATGCAGAAGCACAAATAGGTCTTTAGGAGTGCTAATGATATGGCCAGCTCATGCTCAAATAAACAAACATTACTCATTGCTGCCCCCTAAAGGTGTTAGAGTGTAAATCTTAATGAATGAGCTTTGTTACTTTCTTTCATTTACATGCATTTGCCTAAACCCTTTAAATGAAAGCCCAAAAATGTAAAAAATTATGGATGTTGGAGTTGAGTTTGTTTGGAATTTTTTTTTTTTAATCTATTCCATTTTATCACATGTTTTCAAGGTGTCTGACAATCTTCTTTAGCTTAGTGTTGGAGCAACAAAGCTGATAAACCGCTAAAGTTGTTATATCTCAAACAGACCTACAGATGTGGTTGGTGATGCTGAATGAAACTGTGTTCTATAAACATATGCAAAAGTATGTGGCATAGCTAAAACCTACAGCAGCAGCCAACCTGAGGCCTGAACTTTGTCTGATTTATGTTTCTTTTTTTCAAATGCAAGTCTACAGCTTCCATTACTTGTTAACCCCAGTATATCAGCTTTGTGATTTAAACACAAAACTGCAGAAGCAAACCTTAAAAATCAAACAATATGTTGCAACTAAATTTGAAAAATTGTGTGGGTTTTGCAGAGCTGTCATTTAATTCAGTTTCTCCAGCAGTGCAGAGAGGACATGCGTGAGAATGTTTGCTCCTGCACACACACGAAAAAAGTTTGGTTTGTCAGTGGGGCAGTACGCTTTGATCTCCAGTACATGCACACCCACAAACAGATGCTCTGAATTTTTTCAGTTAAACAGTCAAAAAGAAGCATGTTACTGACTGTCACATCGCTGTCACATAGCAGACCCCTCATTTCGGATAGTGCACTGTTTGTATACATAGATCATGTATACTGCTTCTTTTATCCCATAGAATATTACGCAATAATGTAGTATACACTCTCTAGCCAATTTATTAGGTACCCATAAACTACCCATTTTTCAGTCCCACTGATTGTATAGGAGAACCTTATAGTTCTACATTGACAGATTACAGTGCAAGTGTTGTAAAGAGGGGCTAGGGTTAGGGTTAGGGTAACAGATGGACTACAGTCCACAAAATGTGTTCAGTGGATCTGATAAAAATGGACAGTACAGAGTAGATAAAGCGTGCCTAATAAAATGGCCGCTGAGAGTAACTGGCCAGTGAGGGTAGGTATAGGTTATTGTACTAAATATGGAATTATCTTTTATTTTTTAAGCAGTAATTTATTTGATGTTATGTTAACTAAGCACCATTCTACTAAGCTGACCCATTATAGAGCAACTTATATAATTTCTGCTAATTAAACATCCTGACCTGTTTCATGTGTTTATGCATTCATTCGTTTATTCATCCATTCATCTTCTAAGTCACTTATCTTTTGGGGTCATGAGGTAGCTAAATGTACATGTTGTAAAAGCTTGCTAAAATAATCAGGCAAAAGAAATCAGGAAGTCATAAAGCCCACAACTGCAGCACCTCTTTTTTGAAGTCATGTGATTTTCTGTTGAAAATGATCGAAACCATAACAGGAGATCCAACGCCACCGCTATGTTGGTCTAGGTGATAACCTGGTTGATCGAGGTGATGCTGAGATCTATCTGGTGAATAAATACAGTACCTAGTGCAGAGGCTGCATCTGGCCCACGCATGCCGCCAACTGATGATCCCAGTCCTAGTTTAAGTAAGAACTGAGCGAAATGATTGGACTGAGTAGACTAAATGTGACCCTTGTCCTTGAGCATGGTGTAGCATGACTCTGAGGTGGAAGCAGATGGATGTGCTGTTGGATGTGCATTCTCAAGCGTCTGTTTCTCACATCATGTTAATGTAGAAAACTGAGACAGGAGTGAGGAGGCTAGTCCTGCTGTGCATCCAGCCCCTAAAGAGTCTCACATGATGCAAGACTTCTGCCTATTGTGTGAGAGTCTGGTGGGCTGTGTCTGGTAATGTTGCCAGGAACCGCTTACTTAGAAGGAAAGAGTGTGGCAAAAAATGATTTCTCAGTACTTTTTAAGACGTTTTCACAGCTCAGGTTAGGCATCGCGATTTTATATATTTTCTGATGTTTATGTTTATGAAGTTGAAATAGACAAAATAGAGCCTGTAGTGTCACAAGACTTTTTTTTTTTGGAAAATTTGGGGAATATTGTGGTGACGTTCACAGAAACCACTTCCAGGATCTGGCAGACAGAGAGCCATGTAGATGTGTCTAGTTGTGTCTGAGGGTATGGGTACTGCCTTGCAGGGGGTTACTGTGAGGTAGAAGTAGAAGGCCAATGGCAACTTTCCGACCCCCTAGACACACACACAGAGTGTGTTTAATGCACCTGCTCCTGGCAGCTTCAATAATAAAGATCTGTTCTTGGATGAGAAGCGCAGTCAGTATAATATCTCATTATATATACAGTATATACAGGGGTTGGACAATGAAACTGAAACACCTGTCATTTTAGTGTGGGAGGTCTCATGGCTAAATTGGACCAGCCTGGTGGCCAGTCTTCATTAACTGCACATTGCACCAGTAAGAGCAGAGTGTGAAGGTTCAGTTAGCAGGTAAGAGCACAGTTCTGCTCACAATACTGCAATGCACACAACATTATGGGTGACATACCAGAGTTCAAAAGAGGACAGACTGTTGGTGCACGTCTTGCTGGCGCATCTGTGACCAAGACAGCAAGTCTTTGTGATGTATCAAGAGCCACGGTATCCAGGGTAATGTCAGCATACCATCATCACGTAGTGACCTGGCCACTATCCTGCAAGAGGAATGGCTTAAAATCCCTCTGACCACTGTGCAGGACGCAGTATATGTCATTCCCAAGACCAACTGACGCTGTATTGGCCGCAAAAGGAGGCCCTACACCATACTAATAAATGACTGTGGTCTAAAACCAGGTGTTTCAGTTTCATTGTCCAATCCCTGTACATACATCACTGATTACTGATTGTAGTGTGGCTAATGGCCGGTATGTTGTCATTATGTGACAACACAACTCAACTTTTGTTGTCTCTGATTGGTCTAATTCATCTACAGGCAACTCACAAACTCTGTGGAACATTATTGGGTTAAATTTCCCCCCACTTAAATTGTAATTTAAATTTAGACACAGTTAATCACTCAGCTCTCGTTTTACCCAGACTGGATCTCATTAACATTCAGGTTAAACCTTGAGATTTGACTGGCTGAGAGAGCATGAACTTTCGGGATTGGTATGTTTCACTACAGACGAGGGACATAATCACTCTGAAACCCTCTCAAAGGCGGGGCTAACTGTAACAGAGGGGGACTAGTTGTAAATGGCTCTGAAACTTCTGTTAAACAGATGCAAAATGAATTCAGCACTTCAGTGTTTAAACTAGACAAGCTTTCCAACCTGAATCCATAAAAATCATCAAAACACACATTAAAAATGGAAATTATTGGTGAGAAGTGTGTAATGTGGCACACTGTGGATTTTATAATGATTCTACGCTTCATGGAGGAATTAAAGAGCTTTGTACAAAAGATTTACAAAAGAACTCTGCAGTGAAAACACCAGGTAGGAGGTGCTTCAGGACTGGGGAGCCACCAAGAACCTCAGTGCATACCATTGTCCACAAGAAGGAGCTATTAGCACTCAAGTGGCTTTTACGTGCATGGCTGAAAACAGGCTTGATTTTTGCTTTGAAGAAGATCAAAAGTGAAGGATGTACTGGGCTGAGAAAGGTTAATGATGCATTCTTGTGGTACCTTAAACAGACATGGACTGTAGGAGGTTCCTTTTACTCATCCTCTAACCATCCTTAACCTTTAGATGCACCTGTGCTGTTCTGGGGGTATTTCTTTAACGAGGTCATAAGGATGACCAACGTTCCACATAGATCATGTGCCTGAAACTTTTTATTGGTTTTAGTGTTGCTGAACTTTTACTTTGAAGTTATTAATTTCACAATTCTATTAATTATTATAATTTTAACAACACTTATAGAGTATAGATTAAGGCTACTGTACGCACCACATCTTAGCTCTTTGTCAATGGCTGCCTAGGTTAGGGCCTGTGAGGACATCTGATTTGGCCTAAATTCGCCCTCTCACACAATAAAAGATAAAGCATATTTTATATTTAATATAACTGTTTGCATAATTGTTTTATCTTTAATGTTGCATTTAGAAAATTTAAATGCATTCAGAATATACAGTCGTTTATCTACAAGGCAAGTTGCTGGCAGAAAATTTAAAACACACTCACTTTTAACTTTAAATTTAATATGTTGTCTTTGCACAATTATTTATTAAATATAGAATTAAATGATCTGCACATCAGTACATTTTGTTTCAGCACTTTATTAATGGCACCCATTAACCCCTGATCTTTCAGACTAGAGTTTCGGCACCCCTGTTAATTTAGTCCTAGGTTTCAACGCTTTCAGGCTACAGCTGCCTGTCAGATTTTATTGTATTACATGATGTGACCAGCAGATGGCGACAGAACACTTTTGCCCACAAGTCAGAGCACCATTTTTTTTTTAATATAACAAATATCGAAAATGTAAATATTGCTAATGTTTTGAAGTGTACTATTCAGTCCATATATGGAAATTATCCTGCGTAAACAGTGTTGTTTTGAATGCATAGTTTGTGAAGTCACAAAAAACAATGTATATACACATTAGCATATTTACACTTGCACATATAGACTGACCTACTGTTATCTTCCATCCACACCGTATATCTGTAGTGTATGTATATACATATATAATATAATATTCTATACCCTGTATATACCCTGTATCTCTCATCTACCTCAGCCTTACCATAGTGCTATATGGAAATGTGTACATCTGCATATATCAGTTTTTATTCATAACTTTTATTCATAACTGTAAATTAGTGTAAACAGAGATTTTAGTGCTTAGTATTGTATATATTTATTGTCTAATTTATATGTTTGTATTGAAGTACTGTAAGGGACTACGCACTTAAGTTTTTCACTCACCTTCACACCTGTGAAAATGTGATGTGACAATAAAAGTGATTTGATTTGATTTGATTCGAGTCGGATCTGACTTCCCAGCGACTACAGTTCTACAAACTGGCCCTCCTGCTTAACCTGTGAGCCATGTAAACCATCTGCTGTGGCCACACAACGGAGCTTGATAATCGTCACCAGCGGTGTCTGGTTAGATCTGTTTGTCCCTATCCACATTAACTGAAGAAGGCCTCACATGCATATCCCGCAGGTCAGAGCAGCGTTCTGTAGCTTCTGTGGGATATGGGAGCAGAAGACCCACCAGAGACCAAACCTGGTCTTGTAAGGTTGGTAACTGGAACCTAAAGGATTGGCAACATGTGGAGTCCGATGAGTCACAGTGCCAAGTGTATGGGATGGTTGTATCAACAAGGCACTGTGCAGGATGGTGGTTGTTCCATACTGGTGTGGGGTGTGTTCTCATGGCATGGGTTTGTCCACTGGTCTGTTTAACTGCTTGTACCTTCACACTGATGGGATATCCCAGCAAGATAAGGCCCCCTGCCACTGGGTCCCAGTTGTCCACAACTGGTTTGAGGAGCACTCTGGAGAGTTCAGTCGAATGGCATGTTCTGCACAGGTTTTTAATGAAACACAATATTGGGAAAACTGTCCTGCACGTATGTGAAGGCACCATTAATGCTCAACAATACAGAGATTTTGGAGCATATGTTGTGACACAGATGTCGTCTCTTTCAGGGAAAGCTTTGTGTATTTAAACATGGGAATGCCAAACCCTACATATTCTGTACATATTACGACAGAATGGCTCTGTAGTAAAAGTCCACGGTCCAGATGTGTCACACATTGGAAACATTTGGCGCAAAATGAAAAAGGGAACCCGAACTCTTCAGCAACTGAAATCCTGTAACAAGCAAGATCAGAAACCATCTCACTTACAGAACTACAACCACCGATCTCCTCCATTCCCAAACAGAGTGTTGTTAACAGTAGAGCTGTTGAGCACAGTGAAAAACATCAACATGCCTCAGCAGAGTTGTTTACATCAAATTCAAAATGGGCAGAACATTAAAGAGGAACAAAAGATCAGTTTCAACATGTGATATGTCATCTATATACTATTTTCAGTTGAAATATGATTTGAATGATCTGCACAGCCTGGCATTTGATATTCATTTACTTCTGCACAGCGTAGCAACTTTTGTTTTATAACAGGGTTGTAGTTGTTTTATATAGTAAGGCTAATGTACGGCTAATGCAGTTAGCTGTTAGAGGCAGGGCTTATACAGATTCCCCTCTATGGATTACACATGTAAATATGATCTAGATCTATCGTTTACATCAATGTCACGCACTAATGTAGGCTACCCACCGCAGGTTAGGCTTGTGCAGTCAAGCAGCTGCTCTGCTGTTTAATGCAGCCATAAATGACCTCTATTTAGCCGCAAAGGGCGTATGGCGTGATGGTGTTCTGTAAAGACGAAGGTCATATCCTGGCATGCAACAACAAGACTTGTTTTGTCGTGATTCCATGGATCGTTCCTGTTACTTACCACTTTCGCTCCACTGTTTTCCTGCCACCACAGATGTCAGTGATGTAACCGTGATGTCCCCTCCAAATTGGTCTATTAAAATTAGACTTCAGGGGGATATAAATATAATACAAGAACATTGGAGGATTATGAGTCCTCAAAAACATCGCAATCTGCACCCAAAAGTTCTCCTTTTCAATTCATCTACCATAGTGGCCAAAAGTATTGAGACCTGTTTGCTGCTCCAGTGTTTTTAGTTGCTGTTCCAGTGTATATTAACGACCATTTCAGACGTTTGTTAGCTGCTGTTGACAACTACATCAAGTTTATGCAAAGACTCAGTATTTACAGTGTTGACCCTTCTTGCTATACCCCCCAGCAGGCTGGATATCAGCTTCTGGGCCAGATTCTGACTGATGGCAAGCCATTCTTGCATAATCAGTGCTTGGAGTTTTCACAACTGTTTGTGTGTACACCCACTTTTTGAGGATTGACCACAGGTTTTCAAAGAGATCGAGATTTGGAGAGTTTTCTGGACATGAACCCAAAATTTGAATGTTTCAAAGCTAACAAGAAGATCACTGTGATGATGTTGGCAGGTCATTTTGTGCAGTGGATTTTTTAAAATATTAATTTGTTTACTGTTTGTGATTCAGTTAATTGCTCTGGTAAGAAAAAAGTTTGTAAGTAATCGCAATTTATCTGCTCACTCTTCATAACAATCTAGAGTCAAGGCATTTTGCCGACATAAGCAGCAAAACGGACATTTGTGTCCGTCTCTTATGGCCACCACTGTATAATTATAAAATCTAATGTTTCGAATGTAATATAGAGTTATTGCACTGTAGCTGCACGTGCACAGTTGATGCATATTTCTAAGAATGTTCAGTAGCATGGTTAAAATGCATTATGAGGATCCAACACAAACACCCCCTGGTTATTCTTTTAGCCTTTAGCTCATGAGCTTTTCTCCCACAGCTGTCTGCCAGACTGTACTGCACTGCGTGACGTGGCCAGCAGGTGGCGGCAGAACACGTTCATAAGTTGCCAGATTTCAAACGCTGGAGTCCAGCGAGGGGACGCCGCTTCAGCGGTGCAGCTTAGTTTAAGGGGATTTCAAAACCGAGACTAAGAGGAATTTGTCTGAAACGAGGAGGTTTGTTTTTCCTGCAACATGCCAAAGGCGGCCTAGCATTCAGACCGGAGTGAGGAGGCGGAATATGGGGGGAGAAGAGAAACGAGACTCGCTGGAGAGACTAACGTACAAACAAAGGAGACCCGCTGCCCTCAAACACATAACGGACAAAACACCGAGGAACTAACCGAACAACTGAGTTTAACGGTACCGGAGGACCGTCTGTCATTCAGGTAGCGGAGGAGAAAAGAAGAAACCGCTGCTGAAGAAGTTGCACACTAATTCGTTATTTGCTCTTGAAAGAAACGAGAAGTCTCGGGGCTGAAGCTGCTGTGTGAAACGCTTCCACACATTCGAGTCAGTCAGTCAGGAGGAAAATGGGGTGAGTACCTCACAAACATATCACTGCTCTGCTTCGAAACGGCCAGTAAACGACCTCTCCAACTAACTTCTGCTTTTCTCATTCCCCTGTCACTTCATGGAGGTGGTAGATGCCTGACTGTCTGTCTGAAAAACCTAGTCTCCTGTTAGCTTTACTCCTCTGGACGTGGCAGTTCCAGACTCCAGTTCAGACCTGCTGAGATAGTGTAATGTGAGCTGTTGGAGGCTAAGAGAAGCTGGTTTAGGAGAAGCTGTCTGTGCAGTCGAACAATCAATTCAAGTTTACTGAGAGGAATCTGTAGCTTTGGGGATGGATGTGTGGTTGGGACCGATATTAGTTTCATAACCTTCAGACGGGCCTGTTATGCTCATTCAGTTTTGATAATGGTATTTTGTGGACTACTAGTGTAGAATTAGAGGCTTCAGGTGTCCCACCACACTCATCCTTCTCAGACGGTACATCTGTATTCTCTCTCTGTCTGAGTTACTCTGTTAGAGCGCCTGTGTCTTTAAGCCCCGCCTCCTGACGAGCCCCGTGGGTTTTGATTGGTCAGTTTCCTCCAGTCTGTTCTGATGAGGGTTTCCGCTGTGGCTGTTCCTGCAGTTCTGTTGGATCTGCTGAGCCACAGTACGATTGCCGGTAGGCGTGGCGGTAAGGATTGGGTTACAAAATGACATCACCTAATTAAAAAAATGCAATTAAAAGAGAAAAAATGGCGACTATCACCTTGATATCCCAGTGTTATGAATTTTCTTGGGAAATAAATATATGAAAACTTCTGTTTAACTTACGAGACATTTTCAAATATTGCAGCTTCTTTATTATAAGTTCTGCTTAAGTTATGAATTTTTGAAGGCTGGCCCTTTCCATCAAAATATATATTTTTGCTGAAGTAAGAATCTTTTTCAGATAAAGGTATTGTGAGAAATGACATCATCTTGTAACTGAGAAAACCACCTGAAATTGCAATGAGGCATTTTTAAGGCATCTGAGAGAAGTGGTTTCTGTGGGAGACAGTTTCACCCTCTGGTGTTTATTTTGAGTTTATAGCTTCACAGGCCGTTTACACACATGAAGAGCAACGTAAACACCAAAAAGCGACTAAAGGAAAGGGAAAAGCATATTCGGTCCCCTTTAAATAAATTTGGGACTCCTGCTTCACCTGTGTATTGGAAAAGCAGCCCACTGTAATAGCTAATTATAACTGTTATAAATAAATCTAGAGCCATTTTTACAAATTGTTCAGGAGGGTTTTGGGCCATTTAGAGTAGTATTAACCCATTTTATAATTTTAACAGTAAATAAAAAAGAAAGCTTTGGGTCCATGCATGCGTACATTTTCATCATATTTAAAAGTTAATATATATTTAGTATTTTAATTTATTTTAAATATTTAATTTATTTAATATATAATAGGGATGGACATCTCAATTACTGCAATTCAATAAGCTGTGATTCATTGTGATGTAGTGTGAAGGATCATGATGCTACGTGATTTAACATGGTACAGATACTTTGATTTTTATTTGTTTTGGTTCGTTCAGACAAAGCAGCAAACAAATCTTTAATGATCTAAAAAAAACCTCCCTTTTTCAGAGAGTAGTTTCTCTACTTCTTCAACTCTGTTAGGATCACAAGTACACCATTTCCTCTGAAAAACTCTTCACCCTTTCACAAGTCCATTACAGTGCAGTATGTATCTGACAAACGAGTAAATAAACCGTGTAACACTCGCCAGAGCTGAATTCAAGGGGAGGGGACTGCAGATGCCTCCGTCCTCAAACCATGTCACTGCATGCTGGCTGAGTATTTTGTAGCAGCGTTAGGAGTTTCGTAAGACTGTTGTCCAGACACACCTCCGACTGAGAGATGTGACACGAGTTGACCACTGACAGCAATGGAGATGAGATACTACGCTCAAATATACGTTATTAGGGCAAAATCTGTATAAATATATAATAATTGGTCACATGTCTAAATAAAAATGGCATATGACCTCTACTAATCAGGTTTTATCAGTGCATAGATGCTAGAAATGAATCCAGGCGATCAGGTTGTGAACTTGTATACCAGTGCACCGTCAGTGCCATTCCTAATATACAGTCATTTATAGTAAAACCTCTTAACGTTACATAACCACTGAATAATCAGCACATTACATTTCAAACCGGATTACAGTACATTATATTAAAAGGTGGATTATATTGCACTAGGTGGGATTTTTTAATTTACTTCGTACATTTGAAACCTGCCTTTTTAAACGGCTTCACATCCTCATTTACAGTAGCCTGAGTGAGGAAAGGGAACTGAGATAGACTGTTCTCAAACAAATCCTCCCCAGAGGCCAGCCCTTACACTAGCTGCCAACAGAGCTGCTGGCTGTGGCAGTTGGGTCTCGTGATTAGTCAGTCAGATGGTGCTTTTCTTGCAGTGGCTCAATGAAAGACGCAGGGAAAAGCCCAGTTATTCAGGCGAATGATTCCGAAATAGAAGAGAAAGTGGTATGAGTTGTGTGTTTCTGCGCTTCCCTAGGCAGTTACTTGGAAGATTTTTGAGTAGGTCTGCACGACTGAAAAAACTGACTGCGATTTTTCCCCCTGTAGTATACACTGATCAGCCTGAATATCGAAACCACCTCCCTGTTTCTACGCTCATTCTCCATTATATACATTTCTCCATTACCACATAGATGCACTTTGTAGTTCTACAATTACAGGCTGTAATCCATCTGTTTCTTTGCATAGACCCCAACAAGACCTCTGTAGAGCGGGTATAATTTGTTTGGTAGATCATTCTCAGTAATACCGTGACACTGATGTGGTGGTGTGTTAGTGTGTGTTGTAGTACTATGCCTGGAACAGACACAGCAGTGCTGCTGGAGCACCTGGTGGCCACAAGTCCCTCAGGACTAGAGGGTGACTAAAACGATCTGTGCAGCAGCTGATGAGCTACTGCATCTGACTTTACATCTTCATTTTCAACAAATAACTCGAACAGCATTATTCAAAAACATTAGACGGTGTGGTCTAAATCTCATAACAAAATGCTGAGAAATGTAACACTCTTGTGGGTGTGACACATCATTTCTTGTACTCTGTTTTTGGGTTCAATACACCAAACAGAAAAGCAGTTGAGTATTATGACTCCTGTGTATTCAGGAAGCCTTAGTCAGGGAACTGAGCCAGCTTTTCTTTCGTATCACTCAGAACAAAAGGTGTAGCATGACGTGTTTCATTTAATTTGTCTTTTAAAACATTAACATGTCCTGTGCTGTGAGTTCTGGCCAGGTGCTGTGACGATAGCCCTACGATACCGATGTCATGTAATGCCTACTGTGGGGTTAAACTTGTTACCGTAATCACCAGATATACAATCCTGCATTTCAGAGTGACAATATATCAGGAAGTCTTAGCCAGGTAGGAGTGGTGGAAGAGGGAGGAAAAACAGGGCATTGTGGCTTAATGATTTTATATGGTAACATAATAAAAAATAAAAAAAAGAGAAGACTTTAAAAGAGAGATGAATATATCTGTTATCATCTTTGAAGCATTGTGATCGACTTCTATACTAACTCACCCAGCTCTCCCACTGTATGTGATGAATTCTAAACATTTTCATCATTTTTGCGTCACAAAGTGCTTATTTCTCACTGTATTAAATTAATATTAATTTGTATAAAGTATAATAAGGATAATTAGCAACATTCATGTTCATAGTCATTGCCTAATGTTTTACAGTAGCCAAACTGTATATGTATATAATGAGTAATATGACACTCTTTCTAAAACCAAGAATTTTATTTTAAATGTTAATATCTCTACTAGTTTTCTCTATAGTGTGAATATAGTTCTATCACATCTAGAAATTATGATTTGGTTCAGTTATTTGAGTATCACAGACCTTGCTAAATGTAGTTAAATGTTTTAAAAAGTGGGATGTCAGATATCTTGACGGTGTATTTCATAGGAGAGTTACTTGAATTAGCTTTGTATTAAACTTTTTTTGTGGAAAAGAGTGAACATTCATTGAAGATGTATAAAACATTTACAGATGACTTGTTGATTGTTGTACTTTACTGGCTTTACTATTAGGCCTACAGGATTATTTACAGGCTTCAGGAAATTTGCAGGTTACCCCATACGGTGGCTTGATTTGTGGGGTGCTGTGAGTCTGTGTAGGAAATCTGACAGGTGATATTTGACTAATAACAGTATCAGTCAGTGCAACACTGGTCCATATGTGGCCATAAGAAACTGCATTAGTTGATTTTATTAATTTTAAATGAAACTTGTTGTCGGTGATAAAGGGCGGAGCCTAACCTCAGTGTTATAAATGTTATATTTCAGTCTGTAATTAAGGGGATATTGTGTAATGTAAATATATTGCACCACAGGGAGCAGCCACTTTTCAGTGCAAAGGCGCACGTCTTCCAGATCGATCCGGTCACTAAGAGAAACTGGATCCCTGCCAGCAAGCACGCTGTCACAGTCTCGTTTTTCTACGATGCCAGCAGGAGTGTATATCGGATCATTAGCGTAGGAGGCACCAAGGTGAGAGATCCGGATTACTTGCTGTTAGATGGTCCATAATGTCTGTGTTTTTCCTTAATCACCTGGTCATCTGGAACACTGTAAATTATGCTTGTTATGACCTTCACCTTCACGCAGGCCATTATAAACAGCACTATTACGCCCAACATGACCTTCACCAAGACGTCACAGAAATTCGGCCAGTGGGCTGACAGCAGGGCTAACACCGTGTATGGCTTAGGCTTCGCCACAGAGCAGCAGCTTCAACAGGTAAACACATGTCCTGGTCCGGCAGTGTCTCTGCCTACGATATAAAGCCAGATTAGAATACAGTGATTTTGCTTATGTGCATTTTGTGGCCTTAAATGGCAAGATTACGTTTAAAGGGGTGTTCAGCTTGACCACAACTATTACAAATATCTCAGCCATCCCAGGTGCGTGATTTAAACTCCTAATAAATAAAGTATAATTTATTATACATTATAATTAATTATAATAAAGTAGATTTTAAGGATTGTTTTTAGAATTATTCTACAATAATATTGGAATATTATAATATTTTGAGTTATACTATTATAATTAATAGTAACTATAGTTATCATTTTATAAATTATTATTATAATCTCTTCCTGATCTGGACTGTAATATTGTTCTTTAAGCTAATATGCATAAACAGTTCTAAACTGACAGCTACGGTAATTTGCTTCTGACTTAAGTTCATTTCCTTTTCTCTCCTGTTTCTTTACAGTTCTCAGAGCAGTTCAAAGAAGTAAAGGAAGCAGCACGGCTCGTCCGGGAGAAGTCCCAGGAGAAGTTTGAGTTAATGAATGCTGGTCTAAACATCGCAGCCCCACAGGTTCTAACCACACCTCACAGTAGTACCCTGCAACTCTCACAGTAATTGTCTTGTCTCTCATCAGTTCCAGGTCTGATACCTCTCTAAACTCTTATGATTTCAAAATGAAAGACACGATTAAAACTATATAAAACAAAAACATATTTCAAACAGTTTATGGTAATATATTTTTTTGATGTGGTCTACATACATAATTAATGTGAAACTGATGTACGCCTTTGTCAGTCAGTTCCTTACTACACTGTTTTCTGTGTAATAACAAACTTGGGAAAAGCATTTAAACTATTTTTAGCCGAACCTGTGTACATTGCATGCTTGCAGATTCACTAAACACAGCCTCATATGGCAGCAGGCTGACGAGAGACGCTGATTGTAGCCCCTGTGGAATTGAATCGCTTCATGGACTCAGCAGGGCAATCCAATGCCATAGTGCCTTTTACTTTGCAGCTGACTGACCTTTTTCGTTCTCCATCTGGACAGCACTCAACCATGATTTCCATACTGTGCCCAATGAAGACACGGCAGTGCTTTGTAGCACCCCACTGTTAAGACCGTGTTGTAGCTGAATAAAATCATTCTGATATCTGATTTAAATAGATAAGTGGAATTTTAGATCTGTATGCACATTTTACACTCTAGTAGATTTAGTTTAACCAGAGCTTTGCTGGGCATATGATTCTGTTCAAATGAAACGTTGTATAGCACCAAGACGGAAATTATTAAGATCCATTACGGCTAAATTGCATTTTCTGCTTTTTGTTTGCTTAAAGTCATCGAAAGAAAACCCACTGAAATCCTATCTGGTGAAGTGGAAACATGATTGTGAAGAGCTATCAATTGTGGAAGTCAGCAAAACCTGGGATAAGCTGGTTATGCAGTCCTGGTGACAGGACTAACAGTTTCTGTAGTTTGGTCTATGTTAATTAACTTTATCAGTTCTCTTTATAAAACGCCTTTCTGTTTTGTAGCTTGTTTCTTTTGCATTATGTCCTTTTATTGGTCCAGGATTTGTCCAGTTGTTTGGCGAATGCATGTTCAGATGCCACAGGTAAATGAGTTGCCAATTGGGGCACACTATGGATTATATTAATACCAAAACTATGAGTTGTCGGTTTTGGGCCTAGTGTTTAGATACCCTTCACTCCATTTTGGAAATAATAGTAACGGTGCAGCAGAAGTGCTAGACTGATATGAAGACGTGTTAGAAATGATGTAGACATTCACCATAGACATGCCAGAATTCAGTCATTCTGTTTACTGTAATGTTAAACATGCACAGTAATGTTATCAGGGACACGTAGCTGCGATTTGCAAATACCTTTACTGCGATTTGGTCAAACTAGCTCTGTGTTTACAAACTCCTCTTACCCTGTGATGGTCTAATCAAAAATACAGTTCCTCCTCTTAGGAGAGCTTTCAAGTAATCACAGCAGCATGTCACAAGGAGAGGGGGAGCAGATGCTCAATCTCACAAACGCATGTGTGTTTGCAGTCACAACCCTGGTGTGTAACCCTGGTGTGTAACCCTGGTGTGTAACCCTGGTGTGTATTAAAATCATGAAAGCTTTCCTGGCTTAACCATACTAATCTACGTTGATGCTAACACACAATGGTAGCAGAAATGAGTGTTCCTGTCCGCAGTGTTTGGTTGATAAACAAAGTTTACAGATTACGCTTTGATGTATATTATACGTCATTATGGAATATACCTGTAGATTTACTGGCACGCATGTACTCTGATTATTATGTGATGCAGTACAGTGTCTGCCATCTTTACGTTGGTACAGTATGCATGCTAGTGTTGTGCTCAATGCTTTGTGCATTGTTGGAGCAACCCTGTCTGCTAGTATTTCTGGATGATGGAGAGGAGCCCTGTCTGCTAGTATATCTGTATGATGGAGAGGAGCCCTGTCTGCTAGTATTTCAGTATGATGGAGAGGAGCCCTGTCTGCTAGTATATCTGTATGATGGAGAGGAGCCCTGTCTGCTAGTATTTCTGGATAATGGAGAGGAGCCCTGTCTGCTAGTATTTCTGGATGATGGAGAGGAGCCCTGTCTGCTAGTATATCTGTATGATGGAGAGGAGCCCTGTCTGCTAGTATTTCTGGATGATGGAGAGGAGCCCTGTCTGCTAGTATTTCAGTATGATGGAGAGGAGCCCTGTCTGCTAGTATTTCTGGATGATTGAGAGGAGCCCTGTCTGCTAGTATTTCTGGATGATTGAGAGGAGCCCTGTCTGCTAGTATTTCTGTATGATGGTACACAGAGAGCATCGTTTTGTGGTCAACGTTTCTGTTTAGTTTTTATTTAAAATAACAGCTTTCATAATATCTGTTCATGAATTTAAAACTTTTAAAACAATATTGTGACAAAATGGGTAAATTGTTATACAAGGTTTTATAATTATCATTTCATTTAAAATTTCTTTGTTTAGCATGTAGCATGATGGCATCAGTGCCAGAAACAACCAGTCTGACAGATTCTCCAGCTCCTCCACAATGGATGCATGTCTGCTACATCTGAAGTTCATGGTGCACCAAGTTTGCTTCACTTAAGCCATGTGGAAGGGCCGTATGAGTTCTATGAATGCTCTAAGGCAACAATGTGTGCTTAAGATGGCTGGTGTAAATGCTCCTCTTATCAATTAATAAAAGCCGTTTTTGGAAGGGCTGGGTGCAGCCAAGGGTACATGAAAACATAAAGGCTGAGAAACATGGAAAACATATGAATAAATAAGTAGCTATGCTGAACTCCGAGTATGTGGTTTTAGCTGTAGTGTGGAATTTCCGAGGCTTTATAGATGCTATCTGTTTCATCGTGGTGTAAACTCACGGTTTGGGATTATTTTTTCCAAACTAACAAAAAATTTGTAGCCCTGCATTTTCTTACAGCCTTATTATCCCCTGCTTCCTGTAATGTTAAACTATTTACAATGCTGTGTCTGGCTGGCAATACTTATTTATGTGTTGTTCCACCATTAAGTCAACATCTTAACTTGCTTTGTTCTGTCATGCTTTAATGAATATACAGTGTAAATAAGGAGACGCAAGTCATGATGTTTAATCTGTGTCCTCCTTTTTCTGTTTTTTGGGTGTCTTCCCTCATGATGTGGGTAAACGTCTCCTCAAGCTGTCTCAGGTGAGTCTGTAGTACAGAAACCTTCTACTGCTCCCACTGGTATTATATTTAATTGAAGGTGGGCGATAATGTACAAGTACGTGAGGACATTTTCATGCACACACACACACACAGACACACAGACACACACACACACACACACACACACACATACACACACACACACACACACACACAAATCTAATATAAAAAGTGCACTTCTTTAATTATTGTTGGATGCTCTTCTTAAAAGCATTGAGGAGCCATATAGTCATATGGTTATGAAAGAGCATTATAATAAAAAGCTGATAATCAGATGCTTTTTGTCTCTTGAACCAAAGGGTCTGCTTGTAGCATAGTAAAGAGCTAGAGTCGCTTTATGTTTGTGTAGTAAAATTTTATAAGGGGAGAAATATGTTGAGAATGTTTCATCCCTCATTACTTTTGCATGACCGTCTATGTATAATTAATCAATCCCTGCTTTTGCTTTAGCTGACTTATCTTTGATTATCTGCACTTTCTCTTTCAATATATTCAACATACAGTAACAGTAGGCCTCCAGAGCTCTCCTCCTTCTCCATGTCCTGCTGTAGAGAACACTAACCAGTCTTTGGTGCTGAGCCTTAGAAACAGAACAAGTTCCACTGGGGGAGGCTGAGTCTGAGATGGATTAATAATACAGGTTTTTTTCTGAGTGCATGTACGCAGGGCTCCAAAGCTGCACATGTGCTTGCAAGATAAGAATGCGTGTTCTGTGGCTAAGTTGGCTGGGTTTAAACGGCCATCTCCTGTTTCTCCTGTCATATGCTGCTCCTTAAAAATGTTCTCTCAGTTCAAATAGAGCAACCAAATGTGTGCAAGATCTTCAGTCCATTTCTTTCTGTATTAGAAAAAAGAATACTTGGCTAAACCAATGGATGCTAATCCTACTAGTAGTCGTGACAGGTTTTACTGTAAGCTGTGACGTATGACATTTTTCTTAAATGTCACATTTAAAATATCAACAAGAAATAATTATAAGAAAATTTAGGAACCCAAAACATAACCAGATCTGCTCTGACAAGGTTGCATGTCCGCTTACATACATGGTCCTGGGATCTGAAGCCTCAGTATAGCCAAATAAAAGTTATTAACATTTATAGAAGCCCTAACATCCCAGAACTGGGGCCAGTCTCAAAAAGCAGGATGTTGTGCTTGACTAGCTAACTGTAAGCTTAACTGTGCAATTTTTTGTTTGGCCACAGTGAATCTCATTTTACCAAGACCCATCACCATGCTCCTGAACCAGTCAGGGCTGAGTTTCTGTTCAGGGATCTTAACTTTGGATTTCTTTTGATCTCAGATCTAGATTCCTGATTTTTTTTTAAATAAAATTCACAACATTTTTGCATTTCAGTTTCAACACAAATTGTACTACATAGAATAAACTGTTATTAGTTCAATATGGTGACACACAGATTAATACTGCCTTCAGAGGGTTGTACAGTGGGAAATATGCTTGAAGGATCCATTTCTTTATGCGTTTCCTTCTTACCCTGATACGCTCTTTGCTCTGCAGTACAGTTAATCGGGACCCATCAGCTCACATGATCTTTTTTTCTGTTGCTACATAATCCAATCTTTATTCTCTCTTGCAATCTGAAGCTGTGTTTCTGATTAGCCTCACTAGAAGTTTCCTTTTGGCTATGGAGTTGTTTATTTCTAATTCTGTTAGTGCTTGTTGTGCATTTGGAAATACTCTTTATTTCACTGTTAAAATCTGCTTGAGTCTGTTAAAAGCCACATGTCATTTTAACCAGCGTTAGGTTGCACCTAATACTTCTACATACGACTCGTATTTCTTTGGCTTGCTGGATTGTTTTGCTGTAGTTAGTTGGTAATATGGTTAAACCATGATCAATGGATATAGGGGGTACTCTCTCTTCCCAGATCCTTTTCATTTGCCTATTCCTTGTGTTTGTCATGCAGGGGCTTTCCGACGACCGCCACTCCCCACCACCACTTCTGTGTGTGAATGGCCCTGGGGAGGACAAGCTGTTCCGCAGTAAGAGTGCGGACATTGAGCTGACCTCAACGAAGGAACATGTTAAAAAGATGCTGTCTGAAGGGTAATCACCTCACCTGAAATCCATGTCATGCATATTAATACACTTGAGGTCCCTTTTAAGGACGTTTATGCACCACGGTAAAAATTTTAGGTGGACATGGGACATTCTCACATTCTCAGTATCAACATAGAGCAGATTATTTAAAAAAAAAAAAAAAAAAAACATTTTTCAGTGTTTGAGATGTCAAAACAGGTTCACAGGTGTAGAGATAGAGGGGTGGGGGGGTTGGGGTCATGGGGAAACCGTTTTGCAGTTTGTAGAACGCAAATACAGCCCTTTTAATATGGTTTGTTTTGCACTTTGGAGTTTCCATACTACATCATAATAGGGGGGGGATTCATGTTTCATTTCCTCTTTGCTGGAGCAATCCTGAGGCTGCTCATTTGCACAAAATCATCGTCTCGAGCTGCCAGACACGGTCTTCCTCATCAGTAGTTTTCTGGGGCAGTGCATAGAGAGCTAAATGTCAATAACGTTCCGGTTAAGAATATTATGCACAGCAGTGGGCTGCGTTAGTGCCTGATTTCGACATTTTATTATTTTTTAGAAGGTTGTTTTAGTTAAAACCTAAATCAGGCAGTTCATGTAACTGTTCAATAGGCATGATTGCTTTGCTCCAGAACAGAGCATAATTCACAACTGAGTAGCAGGTACTCTAAATTCATGCATGCATATGCAGTATGTAGTTTAAAGCTACACAATAAATAATGAAGATTACAACATGCGTCTTTAAATAGAAGTCTTCAGATCGCACATTGACTGCAGTAATTTAGAAACCCGTTTATTATCCAACATGTGGAAATTTCTAACTACTGTAGAAAGTTTAGTGTGAGGGTCAGAAAAACAGTTTAATAACTTTGTCCAAAAAATGTATTTGCTCTCAAAATGTCTGCTGTTTTCACTTATGTGCACCTTGAACTTGAGTGCTATGTTGGTCTAATGTTTCTTTTGGTTATCTTCACTGTAAATATTACAACAGTAGTCTGTTATTAATAGAAGTGTGAAAATGCATCAGTGATTATGTAATTATTCAGTGAAGTATGCTTTTTGCAACAAAAAAAGCAAGTAAAAATTATGCTGTAAAAAAATTAAAATAAAAAAAGATTTATATTAAGATTATATTTATATTTTATAAAATTAATAAATAAAATGTATTTTAGAAATATATGCTACAAATGTTAGAACAGTACTCAAATCAAATTGTTGTGAAATCTGTATGAAATAATTTCCTAATGAAATCAAATCAGTGCAGGGTCACAGATTTTACACCCCTGGTTACAATGTTCATAAAGTTATAATTATGTGTATGCAAAGGTTTTGGCACCCCTGGTCAAATAGAGGGTTTTGTTAATGTTCACAGTAAGTTAACACAAGCTCTACAGACATCTCTGCATGTTTTAGTGCACAGTTACTGTTGATTTACAAAATTTAAAACTCATACTTTCTGTATATTGTTTCAGTATGTCAAACAGTGCTAAAGTGTTTGAGTATTTACGTTTCATAAATATGAATGATGTTAACTTGGTTTCACTTAGTAAATCAACCAAAATGTAAGTTACTGGGGGTGTTCAGACTTGCATATGACTGGATATCAAGTTGCTATGTGTTGCGAGTTCATACCACAATCTTGCCAAAAAGCTATGGCAAAAATAGCAAATCACAAAACCATAAAGAATTTAAAAACAGCCATCATTTTAACAGTTCTAATGATGTTATTTTTATATACAGTTGGTCAGCGTGATGGCCACGCCCACAAACTTTCAGTACAGTGTAATTTATGTTAACAATAAAATATCCGGTATTGACGCCCCTCTACCATTCATCATGTTTTCTGTAGATCAGTATGCGAGGTGAACATGGAGGCAGAGCTGTACACTCTACAGGAGAGCAATGCTAAGCTGGTTTCAGCGCTCCATGAAGCCAACTGCAGCATCGAGCAGTGGAAGAAACAGCTAGCGGAGTACCAGGAAGAGACGGACAGGCTGCGCGAGCAGGTAGATCCTGTTGCAAGCTGTCTTCTTCACTGCATTGACTGAGATGCTTTAAACACTTCAACGCACTCACAATGATGAGTCTAAAGCATGACCTACATTATACATTGTTGCTGTTTGCAGTTATGAATTTCTGCTAAATCTCCAAAACTTGGGTAGTGCAAATTTAAGAAAGGAACAAATGGTGGCATTAATTTACAGGTGTGGGTATACAGGCCATAATGTATTTGTTAGTAGTTTAGGTTTATTTTATTGCTCTATATTAATCACTTTATATTGTCAAATTTGCTATTAGGAGGCAGTTTTGTATAGATTGTGCTTTTTGCTACTGACAGCATATATTGAACAGCATTTGCCAGAAAAATGATAGGTTTGAGTGCCAACATTCCAATTATGTTAAGTAGAAGCGAACCAGCAAAGAAACCATGCTTAGTTATTAAAATTGGGGGATGCATTATGTCAAAATCATATTAATATCTTTAAATTTGATGAGTATTGTACTCTGGACTAGCAGAGTGCTAGGTGATGGATGCTGGGCAAAAAAAATAAATCCATAAGTCCATAAGAATGCACATTATTAATTTTACTGTGCTTAAAACCCTCTTAAAATAAATGGAACATTTCTCAGGAATGTTAATTCACTTGAATTTCTACAGTTTATGAATATTTGTTTTGGCATGAGCATGGTATGTGCTTGAATGCTGGTCAGGTATCTGTATCTGCTCACCATTCCCATATCAGCGCATCCATACTTAAAAATATTTGATGGTTTTACGTCTTGTATGCCTTAGACCCATTTGAAGCATGTTGTAGAAACATTGGAAATGGCACAAAAAAGCCCTGTTAAAAAAACAAGGTGGGGGAAAGTAGTTCAGGTCTCATGGGAGAGTCAGGAAAATGGTATTTTTAGTGTAGGGTAACGTATGGCCGCGGCCCTAAAATGCAGGCAAGACAAACGACCGAAGGAAACTTGCTTCTGTTAGTTTCTTCCTTTGCACACAGAAATATGAGCAGTGCTCTAAATCCTGAGTGTGCTGAAAACGCCAGCAGTGTCATGGCCCTGATTTGCCTTGCCTCAAGGGTAAACAAAAGTTTTTCGCAGAGACAGATGAGAGATTTGTTGCCTCTGAATTGTGGCATACTCTTAACGTGAGCTTTTGAAAATGTGTGTGAAAGTCAAACCAACATTACTGGAACAGAAAACACATTAGAGCCCTTCCTGGGCAGGCAAGTGTGCTGTTTGTCTTTCGGAGCCATGATACCGCTGACTGTTCCCTAAGGCATGAGTGTTAGAGTAGAAGTGATGCATGTGCCGCAACTATGACGAAGAAGGTCTGCAAAGCAGTATGATCTCTTCTCAGAGTCCATCTCTGCAATGTGCTGTCGAGCAGCGATTCTCTACCTGTATGCAGTATACGGTATTCCGGGTGGGGTGCCAGTTTTTAACAAGGCCTGTATTTTTGTTAGCATATGTTTAGGAATGTTATCACATGTATCGTCTTTAAGCTTAAACAACATGAAACGGCCAAAAATAAATAAAGCAAAAAAAACCATTTGATTTTATTTAAAGTAAACATACATTAGTAAACATGCATTAATACATTAACAGTGGTTATCATGCTTAACTAGGGGTCAGTAATCATGTAATAACATGTTTACATGTTAAATATTCATGTAATAGTTATTACATGTATAGGTAACATTAGTTAACCCTTATTGTATTACCTCGTGTTTGTTGACTCTTAGTCAGTACCTAATGTAAAGTGTTAACTAAATTGTTAAATGAAAATCTGCCAAGTTAAGTGAATTCGTTGGGTTATCATCTATTGATTTTTATGTTAATCATCTATGAATTTGATTGGTATCCTGGGCCAAAAACAGTCATGAAACAAAATTCTTACATCAGGATCTGATGTAGAGATGTGTAGGTTAACTGAGTGTTTTTAAAATATTTAATTTTTACTTTATTTCGTGCAAACCGTAGCAATACAACAGTATCACCATCCATTATGACACTGAACTCTTAAATGTTGGGTGCTGAGCAAAATTGGATCACATTCATTGTAACATAGCATAGCTTGTTTAAATTGGTGGTGCAGGTTAAACATGCTGTGTGTTAAAAGTACATATCCAGCATGTACAGAAAGTGTCAAGTTTTAGATTGAAAAACAATTACTGAAGAGATGAATGATCACTGTAACGTGACTGTCTTTCTGGACTTCAGGTGGCAGAGCTGGAGGCTCAGAGTGGTGGTCCTGCTTCCTCTGAGAAGAGAAATGAGGAGCCTTCCAGCTCGGTGGAAGAGATGGAGGCCCTTATAAAAGCAAAAGATGAAGTAAGAGAGCCTTTCATAGTACTTCATTTAAAAAAAGCCGATGCTGGTCTGTAGCAGATGTAGCTGTATGAAAGAGAGATCCTATACTTAAGGACGTTAAGTAGATATATTAAATTACTTTACACCACTGACACATTTAGTGATGAATTCATTTGGACCAGTTAGCTCCAGGCATCTGCAGTGTGCCCTATTAAGGCAGGTCATATGGGACTTAAAATGTATTTAATGTGTTCTTGAAACTGAGGACTTCTTACAGAGCACTATGTTCTTATGTTTTCAGGAAATTAACACGCTACAGTGCAAGAAATCAGATTTTGGAGAGCTGGAGAAAGAAAGGGAGGAGGTGCATAAAAGAATGCAGGTACGTTTCTCACTCGGCGGCGCATGTGACGTGAGGAAAGGCCGGACTTATGCTGTTGTGTTGGTAGCATCCTTTGCAAGCAAAGTATTCCTCAGAAAAGAGTTGGAAAGGAAATTGAGCAATGAGAAGAGTTCAAGATGGGTTGCATCGTAGGGCTTCAGGAAGCGGGGTGGTCATGTCAAACTATGGCCCGTCATGCTGGTTGTGCAGTACTACTCTATCATGCAGTTGGTGGCAGTGGATGGAAGAAGGCATGCACCAGTGACATGAAAGCTCTGGTAGACCTACATGAAACAGAGAAAGAGCAAGAAAGAGAGAACAAACCAACCAATGAATGAACAAAGTTGTTTGTGGTCATTTAACAAGGAGTGATGTCCACCATGAGTCATCTTGTAAGTGGCAGCACCATTGGCAGATGGCTGCCACATGCAGGCGGACCGCGCTCAACACCACATCAACATCACCAAAAACTGCAATGGTGTCATGTTCAGTGACCAGTCCATGCTTTCGTTTTGGTGGAAATGACCATCATATCTGTATGTGGAGGCACCATGATCAGTACCAAGATGAACGATTTGTGGTCATGCATCAAAAGGCCTGGTGTCACTCTACCTCCAGCCCACCACAAAATCTGTGGGGACTGTGTGAGAAGATTCAAGCTTGATGGGGATGGATTATCACAGGACACCATTAGGAACCTCTACAACTCTATGTTGAGACGTCTGGCATGTTCTGCTAGCAATCATGGTGGCCGAACGCCATACTGAGAGACACTACTTCTGTATGTGTAGCTCAGTAAATATTCCCCATATCAGTCTAACTGCATCATCATTTATTATTCCTGGCAAATCTTACTTCCCAAAAACATTTCAATCTCACATTTCCTTCTAAGTGCAACTATTCTTTTGATGAATGAATGATTTAATGAAATGAATAACAATGCCTTCATTGCCTTGCAAAGATTTATAAGTGCTTGTTAAATAGCTTGTTTCTTATACCAAAGCACATTGTGAAATGGTGTCTCTCTGTGTTTTTATTTATTTATTTATTTATTTATTTAAAGAGCAAGAGAAGAATGTTAAATATTCATTACCATTATGCCCATAACCTAATGATCATTGCCTGTTATTAAGAAAACTGTTTCTACTTTGTCATTAGGAGCTAGAGGAGAAGAATGCTGAGCTGGAGCAGCAGGTCCAGAAAGCAGAGCAGACTCTGGCATCTACCCGGGATGCACGTCAGCTGGCAGAGAACGAAGTGCGCAAAGTAATTGAAGTGCTGGACCTCAAGATTTTTGACCTTAACGACTTAAGACAGAGCCTAGCCAAACTTGTAGATAAGTAACAGCCACAACATTATGATTGGTGAGGAACCTAGCAGCTAAATATGACCTTATCAAAGCCAGCACTTAGGAGTAGTGTCTTACACTCTGCAGAATTCATCTTTACCTGCCATTGGCTATGGGGAATATGGCTGCCCATGCAACTTGATTGGCCAAAATGGTTTAAAACATAGCCCTAAGTACATTTTTATGAAACTGGTTAACCTACACTTTGTTTACTAGAGCTGCAGAGATGTGGTAGGTGACTGAGGCATGTGAATTTTGCATCAGCACAAACATCTTGCAACAGAGACTGTCTTAATCCTCCTTCACTTCTCTGTTTTTATGGTGGAACACACAGAGCATTTCATCTTTCATCGTATGTCGTTTTGCTGTGTGTCTCCAGTCATCCTCCCCCAGATGAGTCAATAGGGAGTTATTCTATAAACCAGCACCTGAGCTCATACAGCTAGTTTAAAGAAGGAAGGGAGAAACTGAAAGAAAGGATCGTTATCCCGACAGGTACGAAAGAGATGTGAACATTGCAGGCTGTGAGCGCATGACTCTAATGAATGATAGCTTTATATTTGACTGTTGTTGTTGTTGTTGTTGTTCTGAAGTGGTGTTTTTCTCTGTACATAAATTGTGTTTTGTATGTGTGATATTCAGTTTTTATCTATTAGAAGCACAGTGTTATCTTTAAAGCACATATAAACTAGTGTGCAAGACAGAGGCCACCCTTCATTTATTTAGTTTCTAGTCAAAACAGACATTATAAAGGTAGATATTGAAAGGACATTCCTGAGATTAGATGGTTTCGTTCGAAAACGTTCGACACCTGCTTCAGGTCTGAAAACATGCACAGTGTTTTCTGTCTATTCTTCCGCTGTGATGTGCAGTTGTTAAGAAGCTGTTTCCAAGAAAAGGAAATTGGAAGAAGAAACGTCTTGGTAAAGTTGTTGGCATTTTCTGAACAGTGGGCTGGACAGTCCAGAGTCCAACATCACTAAATGTGTTTGGAATTACTAAATTTGTGAGAGGCAAAAAAGCATATGCTGTCAAGTTTGGAGATGTGGAAGAACATCCATGCTGATTTCTTTAAAAAACAAGTTTAAAAAAAACTGGAAAATGTTATAAAGCCAATATTCAACACTTTGCCTGACAGTGAAAAATGAACAACTTGTACTTAATGGCCAGTGAGACTAGAAGTTAAATAAACAAGAGGAGGCCTCTGACTTTTGCACAGTACTTGTAGAGCACAGTTAGAGAGTTAAAGGTTTGCGTTGGCTGGGTTTACTTTATAGATCTCTCTATAAATCAAAAAACGCTAGCATGATTGTTAGGACGTGTAAACATGGTAGATGAAGTCTGCTGCTGACTATGACTTAAATAATCCATACAAAGTGTCTAAAGAAATACTGTAGGCCTCTTTGTGGAATTTAGGGTAGTCACGTTTGTAGCAAAACATGTGAAGGTAACTTCGAAGTGGTAATACTACCACTTTGGCGGTGTTGCAACTAAAACACTAACCACTAGAAGTGACAACACTAACCCCCTGGTGGACAGTAGTTTTTACCATCATCGTTTCCGTATGTTAACCATTATCGTCTTCTCTTCGCTGCTATGATGTGTGAGATGGAGTTGGGAAGTTTTGCCTTATTAAAGCGCAACTTCCTAGGGGTTATCTGTAAGATGAATCCAGTATTAAGCCTGGTGCTGAAAGAGGATTTGAAGTGGAAGTGGAGTGTTCCTGTAAACTGGATTGGCTAGTTTTAGTGGTATTATATTCAGATTGCAGCTGACTCTAGTCACCTTACAATGGTACTGCAAAACGCAACAGCCTTTAGGAACAACAGTGTTGAATAAAGTGTTATGCTATAACTTCATAGTTGTATTACTCATTACTCATTAACCAGCACATTTATCAAGCGGCCATCGCTGTATTAACATTCTCATTCAGTTTTGTTCTCTGCACACAAAATTTCAGCTGCCCAGTGAAGTCTTTGTTGCACACAGTAAAAAAGGTGCTATCGCTACTAAAAGGTCAGTAAACATAAAATTGGCCGCAACTTGAGCACAGCTTTTCATGAATCTCCAGCTCTGCCTGCTCACCATCCTCTGCTAGGCTATCTTGGGTACTATTGATAATGCAGATTACCATTCCTTGCTAAGCAGAACTTTTTCTTCAGGCTTTTGCAGAAGTGCTATTTTTGTAATGCTTGAACATGCAGGATATTGTCTTTTGTATTGATCCTGAATAAAGAATACCTCTTTTCTTCCTCTTGTGGAAATGTGTCCACTTCTTGGAACACCCCCACCACCACACAGATTCTGTCCGAATAATACCTGATCTGTGGGTTTTTGAACATTGACAGTATAAGAGTATAACTACAAAGTGCTCTTGTATGGTAAGAGGCACTGATAAAATGGACACGGTAGAGCGTAGATACTATCAGGTGTACCTAATAAAGTGACTGTATCGTGTACTTAAAACTGATTAAACTATTTATCTGTTATTGTGGGGCCGTGGGGTTTTGAAGTTCTCACAATGAGAAGGCCTAACAGTGGTGTTCTTCGCAGTTTCAGCCAAAACTTTTTTCTTGCCTCTTCCAACATCAAATATCTTTGGCTGAAGTTCGTCTTGTGTGGTTGCGGTGTAGCACGTAGCTTTAAGGAGAACAGGTTGGGTTACTTACTAATTGGGTTTTTTGACTGGTGCCTGAGCCAGGTGTCCTGAGAGATGGATTGGTGCTGCTTCTTTACAAGTAAAGGGCAAAATATCAAGAATTCTTGACTGTCAAACGCAGTTTTAAAGCTCCACTTCGATACATTAAATGACTGTATTAATCTAGCCTGTATGTTTATTATAGCTTTAGGTATTATGATAAATTATAAGTGGAGGGGAAAAAAAGATAAGGAAAAAAATCATCCTACTTTTTGTTGTTTGGCCACTCTGGTGTTTGGCTTTCACCATCATTGTGCTGCTGAAAGGTGAGGTTTCTCCCTAGACCAGAATCTCCTGTACTTTCCAGCTTCCATCTGTCCTTCAGTTTTAACAAGATGTCTAGGCTGTGTCAAGGAAAAGCATCCCAACCGCAGGATTGCTGCCACCCCATGTTGTGATGCTAGAAATGTGTCTGTTAAAGAATAGAGAGTGTTAGGTGTGCACCGCACACAGGGCTTTAAGTTTTGGCTGAAAAGCTCATTTATTGTTATATCTCACCATGAAGCTTGGTCTTCAGTTTCACACCTGTCCTTCAGATTCCAGAGGTACTTCACTTAAGGGGTCTATTATCCAAAAGGTGAACTTTTTGAATGAGTGACAGGTAGAGGCCAATTGTAAGCCAAAGGTGTCATTAGGAAAATATCGTTCATCTGTATAAACTTTATAGCACAGGGTTGAGTATACCTCTGCTGTTGTTATCTTTGAATGAGCCTATGTGTCTACATAAGAGCCAGTCTTCCAACCGAATGCAATGTTGGAACAGTAACCTGAACAAACAAACCACACACACACTTGGCTGTAGAGAAACACTTTTAAGTTGAAGCGGCAGCTTGAATTTGGTGACGGCCTAGCACCGGCTGGAGGATGCAGAAAGAATCATCCTTGTGGAAGTGTCCTAGCTCAGTGCCTTAAGCTCCAGGTAGGACATTTCGTATCTCAGATCTCTTATCAATAATACTACCATTATTTAAAACTACAAGGCTGAAGTCAGCTTTTTATTGGCCAGCTTCTTGTTCGTATTTACCCATTCCACCTTAAATGCTGCAGCATTAGCATTTTGATTTTGAATAAGAAGCTGTCAAATTTTACTCAAGCACAGGTAAATCACAAAACATGTTAAGTTGTTGACCCAAAACACACTAATAGAGGCCAAAGAGCCAGCTATTAGGTTCAAACACACTCATCAAAAACAGGTGCACAAATAGCTGCACCCACAAGGAATCAACCCACAGGAATGAAACTTGGTGGGTAAGTCTGACATTGTGAGACATGCGAATGGTTCACGCTCGGCCATGACGTGAGCAAGGATGGGCCTTATCGCTGTACCTGACTAACCCAACAGCCATGATTGTGTAAATTCAGCGAGCAGTGATACCCTTCTTTTGGTAACAGCACCCTTGGCAAACGACTGCACGACACAGTACTGCATACACACAGACCGTTACGATGACCCTTAACATCATGTCAACCTCATCAAAGCCTGCAGCGGTGTCTAGCCAGACTGTCATGGAGTGACTCAGCGGGTCATCTTCAGTGACGAGTCACGCTTTTGTCTTGGTGGAGACAACCAATGAATCTGTGTGTGAAGGCACCATGGTCAGCACCAAGATGAACCGTTTGTTGTCACGCATCACACGACCAGAAGGCCTGGTTTCACTCCTCCTCTACCTCTACCGCACAATCTGCAGGAACTGTGTGAGAATACCTGGTCACCATTAAGATCCTCTGCAACTCCATGAGATGCATTACCTCTGCTTCAGCTGCTGCCTCTTTGCTTTTGTTATTATTATAAGTGAGTTTGGAGGCAAAAACAATTTCTGTTTCTTTATTAAGTGCAGGAAAACACGCTGAAATACTTGCCTGTGGTACGATCCAGATAAAGCAGACACAGATTAGGTTAAAAGGCTGGAATATTTAGTAACACAAACTTGCTATAAAAATGAAATGGACTGAGAAATACAGATGCTACAGCCTATAAAGCTTAATGGCATGACTTTCCTTTTGCGCCTGGACACTTACAGAGATTTATCAACCAACCAAACAAACAAACAATAAATGATGCTTATGTAACACAAACTGCTGAAGCTACTTCTCTCTGAGGTTAAGAGCCTGGCAGAGCTGCTATTCCTATAAAGCACATGCTAATTATTTCAGACTCGGCTGCCACCAACAGTATCGTTGACTTCACAATGGAAAAATGAAAAATGACAAATGAATAATATGACCCAGCACTTCATTTGTGTCTCACACAGCACTGAGATGCTGTAAATTGAATGTGATTCTCAAACTGTTTAAATGCCAGTCAGAAGAGATTAAGACGAGTAAGGAGAGATTTTGTTATGGTTGTCCAGGGAAACCATCAATAATTAAATCCCCCAACAACACATGCAGCAATGCATGTTGGCATGTGTCAGACAGGAGGGTCCGAGCTCTGAATGGAAACAGTGCAAGGTAAATTACTTAAGCATATTTTTGTGTCACCAAGACAAACTGTGTGCAGATAATGTTATGGTTAGGAAAATAAATGATCATTGGAATTTAGGCAGTTATCTTCTGTAGTGATCAGTTTTCTGGAAAGCAAAAACAGATCAACATACACTGGTCATTAAAAGAATGGTAGACCCAGAAGGAAGTGTGGGATAGCAGTGCAATAAATGATGATAAATTTAGACTGATTTATTGAGCTACACCTACAGGAGTAGTGTCTTTCAGTATAGCACGATGATGATGGTAATAGGCGCATAACCGGTATGGTGTGGAATATGTCAATATGACAACCATCCTGAAGCCAACTCTTCCAATAGCTCGAATTGCTTTTGAACACTTCTCTGATGCATACTTCACTTACAAAGGATGCTACCAACACAACTGCATGAGTCACAACAGAAAGCATGTGCAACAGGACAACGTTATATAGTCAGTCGGTACAGCGATAATGCCTATCTATGTCACATGTGCGACTGAGTGTGAATCTTAAATCATTCACATGTCTCACAATGTCAAACCTACACATCAAGTTTTATTCCTGTCAGCTGATTCCTTCTGGGTCTATTTTTGTGATGATAAGTGTAGTTTAGACCCATAACTACAAAACAAAAACAAATCTACACTAATTCTTCATGCTTGTTGTTCTGACGACTCTCTAAAACACTTACCTCAATAACTTTATTAAGTTATTAAAAAAGAAATGATCTTTTAATCAAGTTGGTTATTATTATTCAGTGGTTTAAATAAACAACCGTGTTAAATAAACAACAGCATGTAGACTGGCACCGGAAGCTTAATATTTATGTGGTACACTACCAATCAAACATTTAGACTTTTTCTAAGCAATCATGATTATTCATCAGATTGAAAGTGGAACTAGAGGTTTTAAACTGTGCCAAAATTTGTGCAACACAATCTGCACTCATCCTCAAAAGCATAGAAGGAGTGTGGGAGTGATGTCTCGGCATGGAGTTGTAGAGGTTCCTAATTGTGTCCTGGGATAACCCATCCCTTCCCGACACAGATTCATTGGTCATTCATTGGTTTATTTTTGAAATATTTTTAGCTCATCTGTTGGAACTTTTAGGCATAAGCCTATAGAGTCAAAACATCAATTTAGTTAGTCTCTAAACATTTGTTTTTCAGGTAGTGTAGATTGTTACTTTGTATGTGGTTTTGTTCTTACTTCATGCACATGCAATTTACAAATATGAACAGACATGAATCAGTGAGATGCTACTTGTGTTGGTTTCCTCCTTTTCATTGATGGTCATATCTGCATTGTAAATGTTATTACATTTTGACTGGTGTGTGGATTCCCTGCTTATTTTACCATGATAGGTAACCATGATGGCTCTTTAACCCTTTAACATTCTGCAATTTTTTTTTTTTATAGAGCACATTTTAGGTTACTGTATCTTAATAAAGAAGGTGTTCAACTTAACTGAACCTGATTGTGCCATCTCTACCATTCGACAGAGGTGTACTAGGCTAGAAATATCCACTAAAGGTCACTAAGTCTTTCGATAGAAACTCCTGTACTAGGGATGGGTGATACCACTGACTTCCCCTTTTAATCCGATACCAGGTAAAACAGCTCTGAGATAAATGTGAGATAACTGGTCATGTGACTGTATTAGTACACTACACTGTAGGTCAAAACTTGTTATGGTACTGAATACTACACACAGTGAGCAATGTACGGTGTGCAGTACATACTACTGTATGTGTGCCATTTCAAAAAGAGCCTGTTAGTATTATTTGTACTAGCCTGCAGAACCGATACTATTAAGATTGGTACAGAGCATATACTGTGTAGTATTAGTGTCTAGTACACAACTGAGATGCAGCCATAGTTCCTAAACTACACCATCACTTACAGCAGCATTTTAATTATTTTCATTGAGAGATAGTTTACATGTGCATCCTGCTAATTAAATGACATCAATATTTTCGTGGCAGAATCAGTTCTTAAAAGTAAACGGCGGGATTGGGAGTAGCAATATTTAGCTATCGATGTGCCTGTACTGTTGTCATTCATAGAGGAAGCAAGCAACAAGTAAACCACTCCACACGTTTTTAAAGTTAGGCTTATTTTATCAGCATATTAGAATAGAATATTATTAAAAGGTTTTAAAGAGCAGAATTATGTAACTTTATACAAAAGAAATTAGTCTAATAATAATACTAATAATAAAAACACGTGTGACCAAACAGGCTTTTTGGGTTTTTGTTATGCTAAAGGTGTCTATGCTAAGCTAGTTCAATTTAGCTTATTTTAAAGGCTGTGTGCTTTATTCTTATTGCCCCAAACAAACAAATGAACAAACAAACAAGAATTCTGTTTCTGTTTATTGGGTGAGGACGTTAAAAAGGGTTACGTTTCATTAAGTTTCATAGCTACTTGTTAGCTATATAAGCCTTGTAGCTGGTGCAGAGCTAAAGAAGCCATCGCTCATTAGCTCAGGTTGGTGGGGCGGGGGGGAGTGGGTGCTAGTTATTGTTGAACTATGACCTCAGAATGTGTGTTCTCTGGACCATGTTAGGATATTATGACTTCACCCCGTCGCCGTGAGATGTTCTGAATTCTGTTCGGGCAGTATTCTCCAGAAGCGGTTTCTCTAACCTCGGCGGATTTCTGCAGCAGAGAGACAGATAAAAAAAAAAAAAAAAAGAGAGAGAGGTCGACGTGCGCGACAGTAAGACACATCTGCAGCCTAAACACTGTGTAAGGTCGCCTTTTCCAAATGGCCACCACTGTAAAAGGCGGCACGTTCCTTCAAACTGCTTTCGGAGAGAATCCCTCGAACCTACGTTTATCAAACCTCCCGTTTATGTACGGGATAGTCGGTCGGACAGATGATAAGCCTTATGAAACCATGCTCATGAGACACTTCAAGCCACCTGGCGCCACTACAAGAACAGCTTCCGCTCCCAGACCTGTCCTGGCACAAATAGATCACAGGGACGTCCGGCGTATCAAGGAATACCAGGCCGAGATGAACCACGCCTTCCGTCCTCACCGTCCAGTGCTAGCCCCTCGTACCCCAGCGTGGACCGGGCTCGTCACCAACATGAAGTCTCACGCAGACGAGCGACTGCTGAGCTTAGACACCATTCATAAAGAGAGTTTCCCAGCTTTGAATATACCAGTCATCAGGGCTCGTGGGCCTGCAGGGGGGATCAAGTTGAACTTGAAGAAGGGCAAACTTCCTGACAGCCTTCACAAAGCCTCATATGTCCCACACAAGGTCTCACCATTTGTGCAGCCAGAGTCAAAGCACCTAGGTAGGTGGGGTCCATTCATGCCTTTTCACTCGGGTATTCTTCTCAGCTTAGTAAATATACTGAACAGCACACTGTCCATTTACTGTAAAGCTAAATAATACCTGTGCATGGGTTTAACATGTACATGACCATAATTCATAAACTGGAACAGCAGACAGTGCGTATAGATTCAAGATGTAGATATACATTTACCAACCAACATTATTAAAATGGAGTTGGTACTTTAACTGCTTTTCTTGCACAAGTAAGAAAATATACACTCATCTGTCACTTCATTAGGCACACCTCCCTGAATCCACATTCATCATCCATTTTATCAGCCCTACTTACAATATAGGGGCACTTTGAAGTGCTGCAGTTACAGACTGTACTCCACCTGTTTTTCTGTGTATGTGTTTGCCCTTTTCACCTTTAATGGTCAGGACCCCCCCAGGACCACCACAGAGCAGGTATTTTTTGGTGTATCAATTTTTAATGGTTAGGAGAGAGAGAGAGTGAGTGAGTCAGTAAGCCAAATTTATTCAGCCAACAGTGTCATGTCCTGTGAGTGAGTCAGTGAGTCAGTGAGTGAGTCAGTGAGTCAGTGAGTGAGTCAGTGAGTGAAACACCCACCGCCCTGCTCCGTGGGGGTACTGACCACTGAAGAACAGGGTGAAAGTGGGCTAACAAAGTACGCAGCAAATATAACGGACTCCAATCTGTAATTACAAACTCTCCTATATGGTAGGTGCATCAGATAAAATGGACAGTGAGTGTAGATTGGTCTGTCTGGTGAGTCTACATTTTACTACTATCCAAAGACAAAATATCCCATCATGGGACCCGCAAATAGTTTACAAGGCAATAAATCCCAGGAATGCTATAATCCATAAGAAACTCCAGATTTAAATCTATATCCACATCTTACCCCAGAGGGTGCTTCTTCTCACCAGTCATTATACAGCATCATTGTATTTCTTTTTGGATAAGGTGGAGCACCACCATACAAAGGCGACAACAAGGGCTTTCGCTTCAACTCCAGTTACAGTGATGACTTCCAGTACAGATGGTGCTCTCCCACACAATCCACTAAAAAGGTAAAGTTTCCAGATCATGTTCTTTCATGTTCCTAAAGAGGTTACTGGATGTTGTCCTCCAGGAAGCTCTGCAGTTCCACTGACATAACAGTACTGTCCTGTGTATATTGTCTTTGGCTTAGCACTCACCTTTGGTGATGGGAGACAAAGAAAACATAGCAGAAAAGGAAACAACTCATTCAGCCGCATACGCCTACACCGGGCCCCCCAGGTATGTAGTCTCTTGTATTAAATATTATTTATAAAGAGTACTCGTTTGTTTTAGAAATGGACCTTCAGAACATTGTAATAGATTCTGAGTGATTACAGTGCTTTTATGTTGATTATTTTACATTCTGCACTGCACTAAATCCAGTCAGACAGAAGTAATCATTCATTTTTGTGTCAAATAACAATGAGAAGTCGCCGTCTCACCAAGCTTTCGACAGGGTGAAGCATTTCAAGCTAAACTTGCTTCCACATTGCCTGTTATTAAGCCTACACCAACTAACATCAGTACCTCAACAGTAAATTACACAACTGAAATAATAAGGAGGAAAAAAATCTTTATTTTTCCATTGGGTAGACATATTATGCTTAATGAACCCCCTGTAAACTCAGGGTGGGGGGAGTAAATATATAAGCCCTTATATGTTGACTTTATTTGTAGTCTACTGAACTAGTTCAGAATTTCATTAATTAATATTAAGATAAATAAATGAACATTCGAATTGTGCCATTACCAAAACATAATAAAGTCTCATAACTTTCATTTCTTCATTCTGGACTTATTCTAGATATATATGGATATTACATGTGGATATGACATATAATCAGGCAGGAACATGCATATAATGTACTAGTCTGAAACCTGTCTGGTGCATTGAACTCATTACTTTTCTGACTTTACCCCATATATGTGTCACTAATGATACGGAGGAAGATAATTAATTATAGATAATAGAAATGAATATAATATAATTATAGAGCATTATAGATAGATCATTAACAAGTTATTTACATTCAGAAATAACCCAAACTTCTCTTATTACCACAGCCCTGTCTCACAAATGAAGCGTCTCTCTATCAAGCTCGGGGATGATCGAGATCGCAAATGGACCACAACTACTTCTGACACTTTTACTGAAATCAAGCTGGGTATGTGAATTGATGTGTATTGTCTATGCTGTGATCATGTCTGTAATGATAAATCTTGAAATAATACACAGTGCAAATGCAATGACAAGTGACTTTTCCAGGTTAATGAAGTTGCAGACTTTATATTAGGTCTAACTTTGAAGCCTGCTTTTCACATTTTCCTTTGAGAAGAAGCTAATTTGCCAAGTATACTTGCCAGAGCTGTGGGGTTATTTCACCAAGTGAGATTTCTCAGCAATGCTAAGTAACTTAAGCCTGAAGTGAGGATTGTCCAATAGAAAACTTCTGCCCTTGGGGCAGCCCTTAGTTAAGTATTCATGGTTTGTAAAATCCATAAATGAAAGGCAACACATAATATAAACCCAGTTTAATCTCTTCTGTTTTTGTTTTACTCTAGATGGGGGTCGCCCAAAGCCAATAGGTAGAACTCATACGTCTATCCCAGAAGGGGACACAGATGAGAGGCGCAACCGAGAGAGAAGGACGTTTACCACCAATCACTTCTTCTTCTCAGAGGTATAACTTCATCCAGTGCTCCTTTTGGGATTTACAGCATACCAATGCTTCAGCATCTAAATCAGTGGTCACCAATCCTCCTCATATATCTTCCTGTAGTTTAGTTTGAAACCTAAACTGCTTCGCTGGCTCCATCTGTCATTTTTTCAGAAGATCTTTGATTTGCTAGGTCATTGTTGTAGCACTGAGGAAAGCAAGGTCTCCAAAGAAGAGGCTTGATGACCACAGATCTGAATGATAATACAAATATGTGCCAACTCTAAAACTGTTTTACTAAGACCTACTTATATTTCTGTTCTTCTCAGGAAAAGCATAAGCAGGTCGCAGTTCATGTAGATGGACCGAGCCTCATGACTAAGAGTAACGTGCAGTTTGGGAAGGATGGTTTGGAAAAGATGCCGTTCAGCACAACAACCCAGGAGAACTTTGCACCAAAACCTCTTGCTCCTGCCAAGCTACAGCGCTTTCCCCCGGGCCGAGTCCTGGGAGATCAAGGTGTCACTTAATGTTCTATAGCAGGGCTGGTGTCCTGGAGGCTTGGAACACAGCACAGTTTGGTAAATGGCCTTAAATTCGCCAACCAAACCTACAGATCAGTCGTGTTTGAGTGGACCAAACACCAGACTGTGCTGGACACTGCTTCTCAAGGACCAGAGTGTCTTGACCACTGATCTTACGTGAAACAGCATACAACAGTGCCCTCTACTGACACAGACCAGCAAGCTACTTTATTGGGGCAGCCAGTAAATATTTTTGTTTCAGTACAGCTCTGAAGGTTATGGAAGACCATTCCCACCTCTGATTTATTATTACAGCAGGGTATCAGTAAATTTAAAATTAGAATATCATGAAAAAGTAAATTTATTTCTGTAATTCCATTCAAAAAATGAAACTTATATATATTATATATTATATTCATTCATTACACACAGACTGATATATTTCAAGTGTTTATTTCTTTTAATTTTGATGATTATAACTGACAACTAATGAAAACCCCAAGTTCAGTATCTCAGAAAATTTGAATATTGTGAAAGGGTTCACCCTGAGAGGACTGACATATATGCATTTGTTTGTTATCGTCCTCCCTTGAGATGCTTTGCTAGGCCTTTTCTACAGCTGCCTGTGGTTGCTGCTTGTTTGTTGATCTTTCTCCCTTTAGTTTTTTTTTACTAAGTGAATGTAATGTAATGCTAGGTTGGGGTGAGCATGTAGCGAATGTTTCATTTATTGGCCTTCAGAAGCTTTTCTAACAAAAGGTATATAGTTTTCCATTTATTTATTTGCCATCTATTTATAAGTCATCTAACGGTCGATCCAAATGGTTCCTGTAACTGCTGATCAGTCCTTCACATTGACTTGTAGAGGAATCTTGGCCCATCCCCCCTTACAGAACTTGCTTCTAGGTCTTCCTGGTGTGAATGACACACCTTATGTTCTGAATCGACAGTTTTCTTGGATTAATATCTAAAAATATTCTTCGTAGACTAAGTGCTATTTTTAGGCCCGTCGTCCTTCTGTTGAGGTTCAGCTCACGGATGGATATCCTAATTTTATAGTCCTGTCCAGTCCATTCTACGCTCCAGAATTCATAGCTACATCAAATTATGGCACACTCTTCTGGTCCAATAGTACCAAAACTGCCCCAAACCATGATACTGCCACCACCATATTTCACAGTTTTGTAAGGGTTCTTCTGCTGTCATGCAGTGTTCAGTATTTTCAAATGTAAAATCCTCCTTTTATACCATAAAGATCCACAACTGCCATAATATAATATAATATAATATAATATAATATAATATAATATAATATAATATAATATAATATAATATAATATAATATAATATTATATATTTGCCATAATATCTAATTCAATTTACATTATTTTAAGATACTAAACATAAATGTTACAATAAAAAGTGTAGTCATTTTGAGAAAGTAGTAGCTAATATATTTTTAAGAGAATGATTCTGTGTGGTAAGTAAATAATATGAGGCTGCACTGCTGTGTCTGATCCACTCGTACCAGCGTAACACACACAACCGCACCACCACAACGTCAGTGTCACTGCTGAGCTGAGACTGAACCACCACCCAAACAATACCTTCTCTCTGGTGGTCCTGTAAGGGTCCTGAATGTTAAAGAACAGGGTAAAAAGGGGGATAACCAAGTATGCAGAGAAACAGTTGGACTATAGTCTGTACGTGTCGAACTGCAGTGTACATCTATATGACAAGTAGAGCTGATAAAAATGGGCAGGGAGTGCAGATACGAGGACGTGGTCGCCTGGTGTATGTGCAGAAAATAGCATAGATACTGATATGAGGGGTACAGGTTCAGGACTCCTAATACATTAGTAAAGTAATAAAAGTATTTGTTCAGAATCATATTCTGGTAATAAATATCCTCATTTTAAATGATCACAGACTGAATAAAGAATTACATCAATTAAAAAGGCACTCTGTATGAATGGGCTTTTATAGCTCTAAGGGTTATACAGTTCCAGATCTGTTTAAAGGGGCACAGAACTGATTAAACATACAGGACTGTGCAAAACCTCTAGCATTTTATTTGAACGCTGCTACATCCACTCTGACAAAAACGTATCATGGCAGACGTTGTGTGCTGTCAGGATTGTCATGACAGATTCAGTTCAGTAAATTAACAGATATCGTGGCTTGTGATTGTTGTGACAGATGCTGAAATGTTAGATGACCTGACTGTATCATGTACATCTTTCATTTTGTCTTCTCCATCCTGCCTTTTTTCTATCTTTACACATTTTCGATGCTGGCCTAAGCTGCTTTGTTCAGGCCTAGTATTGGTCTGGTGCTGGTTTAGCATGGTCAAGCACCCACACCAGCATCCACAGTGCCACATTTTGAATGCTGTCTAAAGAAAACACGTATCTCCCGAATAGTAACGATGCATGAAAAGTGTAAAGACTTCCTTGAAAGTAAGTTAATGTAACAAGGATGTACTGTAAGTGTACTGGAGACTTCCTATTGGTCATAATATTTTCATCATGGTATTATAGACATCAGTATACTGTCTTTGGTGCTGACCAGCATACAGGCATCCAAAACCTATGCTGGGTGACCAGCTATGCTGGTTTATGCTGTTGTTTGTTGTGTCAGCCAGCACCAGATTCACACCACCACCCTGAATTTGATACACCGATCTGTTGAGGCCTTAAATAACACTAGCCACATAATTTAAGGTGGAATGGGAAATCAAAATACGTTAGCTTCATCTAATCTCAGTCTGTTTTTTTAATTCAGTGGCCAGATAAACAGCTTTATAAATGTGCTGATGTTACTGTATGACAGAAATACAGTATATGAACAGGATTCTTCTTCTGCTTCTTGTTTCTTTTGCGACATTCTGATCTTTTTCTTCTGCTCAACATCTTTAGAGCCTAGTCCAGCCGTTAGCACTGTGCAAATGGATTATACTCCACCAAACTGCGGAAAACAAGACCTGAACCCTAGACAGCTGCATCAGGTATAATATTTCACTGCATTGCTGCTGATCTGCCACTTTTATAGCTTCTTATTGGCATGAAAGTCACATGAGAAAAAAACCCAACTATACGTCTTCCCTTTGTAGCGTTTTTTGCAACAGAGCTCCTTTGAGGCTTGCTTTTGAAAGTCTATCTGGTTGTATGACTGGCTTTTCAGTTCTCCACCTCTAAGCACACTAAAAATGGAGAACCAGCTGGTCTAACAAATTGAAAACGTGTTAATATTTAATAGTCTGTCGAGCTAACAGTGTTGACAAATATTTACTCTATTTAATTGAAAGGAAATGTAGGTAAATCTACTCGAGCAGCTGTTCTAATCTGGACATGCCTTCCTGAGTGTGCTACCTCTTCTGTTCCCTTTCTAGATAAAAGCTAGTCACATCAAGCTTCCTTACAATGAACTCTTCTTCACAACCACCCAAAAAGAAGATTTTGTACCCAAGCCCATTTCCAGAGTGACTTTGGACAAGACAACTCCCAGACAACTCATCAGCCATGTCAAACTATGATGAGACAAGTGATCCTTACTGCAGCGTGAAAACTGTATATTATATGGTATATTATTCATTAAAGCTCAGCTTCATTGCTCCTGCCCTGCAATTGTATTTATGACCAGTGGTGGACACAACTGCACAGTGCTGGAATGAGAGAAGGGATACTCTTGGGCTGAGTTACATATGCTACGCTATGACTAGACGTTTAATATTTAGAGGAGGGATATTTTGGAAAATGTATGATTTTACTTTGCAGCATTTTGCTGAATGGGGTGGAGTAAAAACCAGGAGATTTAGGTGTGGAATGAATTAAGTAAG